>PVLA01001133.1:0-400436 GCA_004027455.1 Hydrochoerus hydrochaeris
CAGCCCATTTTGTTCACATTAGCTGTTCTTTCAATCAGGTAGAGGAAAATGGAAGGAAATATCGAACTTTTAAAAACAGAATATTGAATAAAGCAGTACCATTAATCAAAACTGAGCAAAACAGTGATAAAAATATTTGCCTTCAAAGAGATGGTAGAAGGAAATCTCCCTTACTTGCCACACTGTATACATTCATCCTCCAAAAAGATACTCAAACTGTCATGCCAACTTGCTAACGGGAGGTGGGGGAGGGATGGATCAATGTCTGATTCTTAGCACCGGCAGGGCCCCAGCTGCTTACCAGGGCGGCCAGTAGGCTGCCTGTTCTTCCAGTGCCCAAAGTTCCAACATGATGCAGAGCTCAGGAATTGCTGATAGTTCTCGCCCTGGTGTGCCAGTGGCTTGCCAGGCCCCCAGTTGCTCACCAGGGCAGCGAGTAGGCCACCTGTTCTCCCAGTGCCCAAAGTTCCAACATGATGCAGAGCTCAGGAATCGCTGATCTCTAGTGATAGTTTTGCAGTGTACATCAATCTGGGCTGCAGGTTATTTTCTTTCAGGGCTTGGAACACTTTGTGATCTGATGGTCTGTGTTGAGAAGTCAGCCATGATCCTGATGGGCTTACCTTTATCGGTAACCTGTTTCTTTTCTCTGATGGCTTTTAATATTCTGTTTTTATATTGAATTTCTGGTACCTTGATTATTATATATTTGGGTGTAGATCTGTTTCAGTTGTAGGTGGCTGGAGTTCTGTATGCTTCACATAACTGAATGTCATTTTCTTTTCCCATGCTTGGGAAGTTTTCCTTAATTATTTCTGTGAATAGCTTTTGTAATTCACCTGTATGTATAAATGCTTCTTTGTTCACATTTCTTATTCTTAAATTGCAGATTCTCTTGTCATCTTCTAACCTTTGTATTGTTACTTCCTGTTTCCTTATTTTTAAGAGATCTTTCCTTTCATGATCACACATTGCAAACTTGTCTTTAAGTTTTGATAGTCTATCCTTAGTTTCTTTTAAGGCATTTTGCCAGCTTTCAATGGAGTTTTTAATTTCCTGGTAGTCTCTTTGAATCTGCTTCACGTATTCTACATTTTCTTTATATTCTTTATCAAATGTTTCTCTCCTTTTTTCGTGTTCCTCCCTTCTTCCATCTGTATCTTCCTGAGAGATGCTTCCTGAGAGCATTTCTTTTATTACTCTATCATATCTTGCTTTACCTGATTTAATATTTCAGTTTTGAGCTCGTCTACAAGGTCTCAAAGATATCCCTTAATGTCCATTGAAGCCATGTCTGCTGTTGCATGTTTGCTGCCCTCAGTCTCCCTTGTTTTTCCCTCTCCTGGATCAGGGCTCTGAGGGTTCTGGCTGGGGGCTTCCTCCTGCCTCTCTCTCCTGTCATGGTCCTGGCTTCCTCCACACAGGTTACAATGCAGGTCCCAGCCCCCTTCCCTGTTGGCCATATTTCCTCCAAAGCACACTGGTGAGGGACCTTCACCCTCTCCTGCCTGCTCTTGTCACTGAGGTGTAAGAAGCAGCTGTATTTACCTGCCCCTCCCCACTGGGCCAGCCAAACTTCAGGGGCCTTCAGCCAGTTAGTGCTTGCTAGGTGCAGGGAATGGATTTGGAACGGCTCATTGGGTCCCGGCCAAGGGCGTGGCCCAGTCCAAGCAAATCCCACGAATCTACTCTTGGGAGGGAGGAACCAACTTAAATCACTGTTGTTCCTAGTTCAGGCTCCTCCTTCCTGATTCCAACATGTCACCCATTCGGTCGCGCCCTTCCCGTGTATGGGGGGTCTCATTCCCAGCACTGACCGTGGATTAATGAAGGTCCCTTTGCTGGCTCCACTCTCCACTGGGCTCACCAACCCCCAACTTCAGTGCTGCTGTTCTTCCTGTGAGTGGCTGTGGGAACGAGTTTGGGCGGCTCTGCCAGCCAGCGTGGATTGAGGCTGTTGCAAACTTGGTGGGTCTCTGTGAAAGAAAATGCTGTGTCCCGTAATTTTTAGCTGTTTCAGTTGTAGTCCCGACATATTTGACGAGCTTTTTTATGTTTTAATTTCTTCCTGTGTCAAGAGGATCCATCTCCCTCTGTCTGGGTCTCTCCAGGGTGTTTTATTCTGGCAAATGAGTTGTTTCTCCTGGGAGGCTTTATATTTTGTTGCTCACTGGTTGGCCAGCTTAACTTCTCTCTAATCTAAATATTTTTAAAGGCCCTTCACTTTGTGATAGTAAAGTGTTAGAAAAAATTGAATGTTCACCAATAGGTGACTGGCTAAATAATGATATAAACATGAAATGGAATGCAATACAGTTGATAAAACAGATGAAGAAGCTCTTGTGTACTAACATTGAGGAAAAAAATCTTTGGAAATATTGATTGTCAAGGGGAAATCACACACAGGATGTTGTCTGATAGGCTCCCCATTTTTCTGTGTGGTGATTCAGAGAATAAAGAATACATATTTGTTCTGATTGGCATATGTGTAAATAAACTGTGCCTAAGGACGTAGGTATAGTGGGTGGCTATGGCAGTGTGGATTAGGAGCTGGAGGATGGGGAAAGGGGTGGGAATGAGTCTTTTCAGTGTGTCTTTATGTAAGTATAAAGAGCATAGGAGTGTATTACCTTTTCAAGCAATTGCATACCAAAAAGAAAATCGTAGAAGAGAAAAGAAATCAGTATCACTCACTGTATCAATCAGGGTTCTATCAGGAAAATAAAACTGTAGCCCACACATACAAAGCATTTTAGTGTAAGAAATTGGTTTCTTCACCTGTCAGGGCTGGTTTAAAAAAAGCCTGGATCTGCACAACTGGCTATTAGGAAAGGCTGGCTGGAAGCTCTCTGGCAGGAGCTGATGCTGCAGGATTTCTTTGTCCTTGGGGAAAGCTGAGTTCTTCTCTTAAGCTGTTTGAACTGATTGGATCAGGTCTGTTTAGATTATGGAGGATAATCTTCTTTACTTAAAGTCAAGTGATCACAGATGTTAACCATATCTACAAAATACTTTTACAGAAGTATCCAGTGTCTGGTTGAATAACTAAAGACTTGAGTCTTGCCCAGTTGACACGTAAAGCTGACCATTTTACCCATTCTCCAATGTCCTGTTTGGGATTAGAGAAACTGCAAGAAGGTTTGAAATAAAAGGAACATATATAGAATGTGAGAGAAAAGCAGACTGATTTTCCTGGATTTTCTGAGATGATCTTGGGGCCAAATAGATTTTACCAAGTCTCAGATGACATTATTTGCAAGAAATGCTATTGTTTTTGTACAACTAATAAAGGAATAAAAACAGTTATATTGATGTGCTGTTCACTGTAAGCCATATCTTTATCTCAGTGATGTTAAAATAATTATATTAGTAAAGCTTCTCTGGAGAGACAGAACTCAGGAATTGTGTGTTTAGGTGTAGCTAGACATGTTTAGGGAGAGATTTATTATGGGAAATAGATTTATACTACTACAGAGATCAGGAAGTTCCACAATCTGTCATCTGTAAGCTAGATTCCCAGGATGGTCAGTGGAGTAGCTTCAATTCATGCCTGAAAACCTGGCAGTTAATGGGGTAAGTCCTAGTCTGAATCTGAAGGCACAAGAAACTGTAGCACTGGTGTTTGAAACAGAAGATGGATGTCCCAGCTCAAACAGAAAAACTGACTGACCCTTCAGCCCTTTTGTTCTATTTAGGTCCTCATTAGATTGGATAGTGCTCATGCATAATAATGAGGATAACGTTCTTACCAATTCAGACATGAACACCTCACAGACATACCCAGAAATAATATTTTGTCAGCTATTTAGATAGGTATCATAAAATTAACGATTCATGTTAACGATGGCATGTATGTCTTAGAACTGATGAAAATGCTGTACTCAAGTCTTGATAGACTACATGGAGACAGACCAGGTCTCAGACCTGTGTATCTCAATTTTGTTTTAGAAAACACAATCATAATACATATAACATGTATTTTTTTTTTAAATTTTCTGCGCCACTGTCTACCTTATGAACTGAGAGTTAACTGAGTCTAGGGTCCACACATGGGTCACCAGAAGATGTTCAGTATAAGATTCTTAACCCTGTGACACCTTATGAGTTGTGGGGAGTTGGAAGACTGTTTGGATGGAGAGTGGAGGTTACAAGGGAATTAATTTCCCGAACTCCCTGCCTTTCTTTTTCTACCCCCAACCCTAAGCAGGCAGGACTATAACTGTAGTTTGTGGCATTGTTTGTTATGCTGAGGATCATTTTAGCTGATCTCAGGTACACTGGCATTTCCTTCTTCTTTGACATTCAGAAAGTGCAGAGAAACTCATCTGATATATTTCTTGTGCTGATCCTAAGTATTAACATTGTTTTCGTAGTATGGTACATATAGGAACATGTATGTTTCATCCCATAGCTTTTCCTGGATACTGGCTTCCAATTTAATTTAATTTTAGAACATAAAGATGACAAAGCATTCCTGCTGTTCAGTTTAGGCTAACAGAAAAAACAAAGTTGGGTGCCATGATTCTAGCCAGTGGGAGAAAGAAATGGCATATCAGGAGCCCAACTGAATCATAATCAGTTGGTGTGATCAACAAACCTCAAAGGAGTGGGTGGTAGGTTGGCATTTCAAAGGGCCAAGCCTTCAGCCTACCATTATGAATCAGAGCTCTTACATATAGAAAATGTTGGAAGAACCATCGCATTGAGGGTAGCCTACTAAATGAAGGAAACTGCTTTTGATTACTAACTCCAAAAGGGCCAGAAAGACCTATCAAGATCATGCTTTGTTCAGCCCAAGTCACTAATATTGCCACAGTCTATTTTATGGTATCCACAAAGGAGTCTTGTTTTTGTCACAGTTGGCTCAGTAAAGTAAGATGTAATACAGACTCCCTCTAACATCTAACTGGTATGAGTGCAGAGCACAAAAACGATTTGATGCACTTTTACTTAAACTGATAATAAAAATCACAGAAATGGACAAGAATATTGAACAACAGCTGAACCACAGGTTCTCATGTTTAAAGATCTAAGTTATAATTTAGGATGCATTCTTGCTGTTTAAAGTGATAGGATTATAAATTCTGTGCTTTGAAACTCACTTTTCTTCTAAAAATATTTTTTATCTCCTGAAAAATAAGCCATAAACAAATCTGATCTTACTTTTTTGCCATAAGCTGTCAAACATGGAAGGATTATTGTAGATATGGTATCAATATAAGAAAGCAGAATTCTAAAAGAATATACCAAATGTTACGTGCTTCTGAGAACAGTTGTTAATATCTATTGTGTTGAAAATCTTCTTAAAACCTGCAGATATGTACAATAGCACTATAAAAGCCCAAGAGCCCTTTTGTATCTAACATGCAAGTTATTTGAATGCCTAAGAACAGGATTATACTTCAAAAATACATTTTATATTAAAGATATTTGAGAAAAGTAAAAAAAATAGTAGCTATGCATCCATGAGTTTCCCTTGAAAAAGAAGTCAAAGTCATTTAGTTAGAAGAGAGCTCCAGGGGCTGGTGTACTCTGATGCATTTTCATTATTATCACTGTTTACAAAATCCTTCCATTATGCCTCTGATTGTCTTGTAAAAATCTTATTTTCATCCCTACCTTCAAAAGTGTTACCATAAAATGCACACAACATGAACTATAAATGTAGGAGTGGCTCTTTAAAATAAATCCACCACTTGAGAAGGTAGATGTTTATTCAGGGAAAACATTTATGAGCATCTTCTGTGTATAACACATTGGCTTCAGACTATGGAAAATACAAAGACAACTAAGGCACAGTGTTTTGCTTTGAGAAGTTCCAGAAGACAGAAGAGAGAAAACTAGAAGACAGATACTCCATGTATGGCAGGTAAGTAACACAAAGGACTCTGAGGAATATAATGCATCCTTATGAATTCAGCTCCTTCCTCTCCTCAGACTTGAAAGGTGGTCACCAAGTTTATTTCCTCACTATCTCTTCCCATGTTGTGACTGTAATATTCTTTGATTTGGGTTCCTCAGTTCCATAATGTGGATGCTAATGTAGTATTGCCCATTTCCCCCAGTTTCCAGCAGTGCTTTGAGAACATGGGATTGGCCCTCTAATTAAATGAGAGTGCTAGGAACAACCCTTGTATCTTTCCACTTAAGCAGTTCTTTTGAACACAGCTAGCAGCATTGTTTTCTCCTCTAGTAAGAATGGATGCCATGTGCTATGGTTTGTGTCTGGATATCTCTCCAAAGCCTCATGCAGTCATGAGAGTGGGCTTTTAAAATGCGACTAAATCTGGACTTCGTGATTAACTTGTGGGCCAGTGCAGGGATTAAGGGTGAGAGTGCCACAATTATCCTAGAGCAGGTAGCCTGCAATCAATATAAGGGACAAAAAGAGTCTCTCTCTCTCTCTCTCTCTCTCTCTCTCTCTCTCTCTCACACACACACACACACACACACACACACACACACACATTGTGTTTGCTGTCTTCTGCCACCTTGAACTGTTGCCTCTCTGCCATGTGCCACCCTGCCTTGGAGCCAGCTGATTATGGACTGAAACATTTACAAACTGTGAGCTAAATAAAGCTTTCCTCTTTTTAGCTTTGGGCATTGGATATTTTGTCTTAGTGATGAAAGAAAAGTAACTAAGACACAAAGACATGTAATCAGTTACAGTTTGGCTACTTCCACAGATGTGAAGGGTGGTCAGGCACAGAGCAACTGGGGCTCTGAGAACTCCCAACAGGATGTGTTATGGTGTCTTGGGGAATGAATGGACTCTGGTATCGGATGGATTGGCCTGGAAACTTTTGCTCTTGCCTCCTAATTGTGCAGCATTGGACACATTTCTTTAGGTCTCAGTTTCTTAGTATGGAAAATTGTTTAATAATTCATACTTTTTTTGAAGTACGGGAAACCGAACCCAGGGCCTTCATATTGAGTTATATCCATATCCCTTTTTACTTTTTCATTTTGAGACAGAGTTTCATTAAGTTGCCCAGGCTGGGCTTGAATTTAAGATTCTTCTGTTTTGGTTGTGATTATAGATGTGCACCACCAACTTGGTCTCATGATTTTATGAAGATCCTTTATGTATTTCACAGTGTTTAGTAAATAATGAGGACTCAGTAAATGTTAACTGCTTTCCCAGGGCAAAGAAAGAGCATTGAGAAGAAAACAGGTGAAGAACTAGGCGAGAAAAAAAAAATGGAAAAGAATGGAAGAAAAGTCCATATGGAACTGGAGATGACACTGATTTTGTGTATTTATTGACTCTAGAAACTTGGCATTGGGTGGAGAAATCATTATGCCTCATTTGTGTCTCACAGTTAGGTGGGTGGAAAGACCATCGGGTAGGGATTTAGGAAGACTTGTCCTTAAAATGATTCAGCCTACTAAAGGCGTGGTCTTGTGCAAAGCACCAACACCTCAGAACCTTCATGTCCCCATTCATTAATATGATTTCTTTCAGCTCTAAAATTTTTGGTGAAATATTTAAGATGAAAATAAGGTCATTTGCAGACTGTAGGGGGTGAGAACCAGGCCTCACCAGGAGGTGATCCCCACCTGGAAACTATATCATTTTCATTGTTTTGTTGGCTTGGGTTTTCTTTTGTTTTGTTTTGTTTATGTTAATTCTGACAGCATGAGCGGTTGTTTACAAGACAGCAAGACATATAATGGTAGCCAATGTGGATTTACTATTGGCTTGTTTTGAAGTTCTTTACTGCATTCATTGTATTCCATTCTGTTCTGTTCCGTTCAATTCTTACTATGTCCAAAGGTATCTGCAGCTATTTTGAAGACAACAAAAGACTTTATGGTAACTATTGTGGATTTCGTAAGGTTTTAATGTCCTGTATCACTTATACTGGTTTATTTTGATTAGTTTTATTGTTTTATTTTCCTTGGTTTTATCCTCTTTAAAATAAATTTAAAAAAGAAAAGAAAAGAAAATAATAGCCAACTTAAGGCACCCCATCTAAATCTAGGTTGTGATTTGTAACAGCTGGGGATGAGTTTGAAACTGTTGAGTTTGAGATGATGTTGTTTGCAAAGGCAGTGTTGACACCTGTGCTGTATTAATAGCATAATAATAGCAGTGTAGTTACTTCTAGAGACCAGAAGGCAGGAGAGGGAAGAGAGAGTCTCAGTGAGGTTCATAATGGAAACAGAATCCTTGAGTCAGGGACATAGTCACAGGAGATTTCACAGGGAAAGAGCCAGGAATGAACAATACCATTTCACTCTCTGCTTTGAATGTGTGGTGCAATTTACATTTGTTGTGCTTCATCCAATTGGAGTCCTCAGGACCAAAAGAGCTTAATGTTTCAGCCTCTATCAGTTAGTTCCTGGGTGGGGAACAGGCAGTAGAGAGTAGGTACAGAGAGGAATGGAAGACATATTGCATAGGTCTAGATTTAGGTTGGAGTCTTGAGTGAGACCCTGTTTTGTAACAGCAGAAGAACCAAAGGATGTTGCTGCTTTAAATGATCTATTGTCCCATGAAACCTTAAATGTGAAGGGAGGACCACCATAATGAAATGCCCATGGTGACTAGCAATGCCTCACTTTTGTCACACTCTGAACATCCTCTATCTAGGTCAACACTAGTTACAAACCCTGAAATGCTCTGATTATCAGACACTTTGATGCTGTAGTTGTTGCTCTGATCCATGACCTAATAATGTATGAAATATATCTAGATGTCACAGGAGGGACACAGAACTTGCCAGACTGACCAAAAGCATCACTCATATTGTACTAGAAACTGAACTGAGTATGTGTATTGTTTCTAGAAACTCAAGGTTTTTTTGTGATGCATTGTTTTCTTGGGACACTTTTGGTTATGTTTGGGATAAGAAATAATTACCACAATTGAGGACTGTCTATGTACAGGACATTGCAGCTACTTTATAATGAAATGAGATAAAAATTATGCCAATTTAGGATTCTAAACTCTAGGAATACAGCTACCAAGATTCCTTGGGCAGATTTTTCTTATTAATTGAAGCATGTGGGATTATAAGAAAACCTATTTATCATCCTTTGCTCTGAGAAAGTAAAAGAAAAAAATGCCTGGGGACCTGATGGATTTCTTGGAGGATGGGGTATGCAAACTCCTCTTTTGGCAAATTGAAGCTAGGGGCAAAGGTCTTTATGCTGCGTTATTCAGAAAAGGCCTTGACAAGCGTTCCTCAAATTTCATCTCCATCCAGGACGTTGGAATATGACCCTATTTGGAAGTAGGATCTTTATAAATGTAGTAAATTAAGATGCAGTTGTACCCATCTCATGAGCAATCCCTAAATTTGGAGTTGTATGCTTAGAAGGGAGAGAAGGAGGAAGAGGAGAAAGAGGAGGAAGAAGAAGAGGAAGAGGGATAAGAGGAGGAGGAGGAGGGAGAAGAGGAGGAGGAGGAGGAGGAGGAGAAAAAATTCACAGTATGAATGAACAAAGAAGAAAGAAAACACATAGAGATGGAGATTGGAGTGAGGCAGCCACACGGCAAAGACGGCCAAAGATTTCTGGGAGCCCCCAAAACTGGGAGGCACAAGGCTGTCTCCCTGTCATCTGGAAGGAGCCAACCCTGATTTTACTTTTTGACTCTGAATCTTAAAACATTTAGAACATTTTTAGTTGTACACATTTGCATTACGTAATGATTGCATTCACTGCGTGGAGTTGGTACATGTCCATAGCACAGCTGAATTCTTTTCACTGTCCTTCCTCTTCCTTTGTATCCTTCCCATATCTAGATTCTCCTTCCCATTTTCAAAAGATCTATCTTTCTGTTTCATATTATCTAAATTTTATTTTGTTCTTTAAACTGTTTATACTTTGGGTTTCTTGTATAAAGGAAACCGGATAATGTTTAAGTTCATGTGTCTGATTTATTTCATTTGACATTACAGCCTCAAGGTCTCAAGGCATCTGTTTTCATACCAATGACTCAAATTTATTCTTTCTTAAGGCAGAGTAGTACTCCATTGTGCATAAATATCACATATTCCTTGCCCATTCATCTGTTGATCAACATATAGTCTGCCTTCAAGATTTAGCTATTGTGAATTGTGCTGCTCTAAACATGGGTGTGTATGTATCACTGTAATATAATGAATTTTACTCTTGTAAGAAGATACCTAAAAGGGGAATAGATAGCTCTAGTGGAATTATTATTTTTGGTTTCCTTAAGGAATCTCCATACTGATATCCTTAGTGGCTGTACTAGTTTACATTCCCACCAAGAATGTAGAAGGGTTATTTTCTCCCCAGTCTCACTAGAATTTGTTATTATTTGCTTTCTTGATAAAAGCCATTTTTTTCTGAGTAAGATGAAATCTCAGTATTGTTTTAATTTGTGCTTCTCTAATGACCAGAGATTTTACATATATTTTCGTCTCTTTGTTGTCCGCTTGTACTTCTTTGGAGACACATCTATTCATTTCAGTTGCTCATGTTTTGATTAGGTCTTTTACTTTGGGAGATCTACTTTTCTTGAGTTCTTTATATAGTCTAGATATTAGTTCTCTGTCCAAGGAGTAGCTGCCAAATATTTTTCCCCCATTCTATAGTTTGTCTTTTCACTCTATTGGTTGTTTCATCTGTGATACAGAAACTTTTAATTTGGGACAATACCATTTGTTGATTCTTGATATTATTTTTTGTGCCATTGGAGTTTTGTTTAGCAAGTCATTACTTGTGCCTATGATTGCAAAGCTTCTGTGCTTCTGAATTGTAAAATAATAAATATCTGTTATTTTTAGCCACTGGTTTATGGTAGTTTGTTATGGCAACCACAGGGAACTAGAACAAGCTCCAAGGCGTTGAGAGGTAGCTCTTGGAGTGTGTGTAGGGGGAGCAATAGCTGGGTTAGAGCCTAGAACTCAGTGTAAGAGCCTGAGGAAAGATTGGCTGTGGCTAAACAACTGACTGTGATTTATGAGCCCAAGAGTAATGGACCCTTTGCCTGGGACATGGGAGCCAGCAAAAGCGAGCTCCCAGCAGTGGCGGGGATAGTCTCTGTATCACACCATGTGGCAGAAATGGGGTGTGTGGACTGACTTGCAGTTCCCGGTCTCTCTGTGATATCCCTAGAACTGATCTGGGAAATGTTGGAATATTTGACGTTAGGGGTGGATTACACTTCAAGAGAAAGATGTTGAACAGCCTGTTAACAAAGTGTCTGGGCGTTTGCTTGAGATATTAACTACAATTAAAAGTAGCCTTGGTCATGTATTTCTACTGAATTGGAGAAACTGGCTGGGCCAATTTTGCCTTATCATTTAGGTTAGGGGTAGTTATCATGTGGGATTGCAAACCGAAGCTAGGAGAGACAGGTCATGTGCTTACTGTTACGCAGTCTGGATTTAATAGAAGTCTGAATTTAAAGCTTGTGCTTTTTAATGGCTATAGTTTCCTGCTTATCAATCTGCACAGGAAGCTACTGGATTATTATAATCTCATATAGGAAACCTAGCATGCCTAGGATGGAATAGACTAGGCAGGGGAGATCTGTAGTTGAGCCAGGAACAGGGTCTGAGTATGGACAGGAGCAAGCTGAAAACTAGGAAGGCTGGGTTGGAGCTGAAGACCAGATGTGGGGTGCACCAGATGGAGACAGCCTCAGGCATGGTGACAGATTGGAACCACAGGGTGCGTAAATCCAGATGCAGCAGCGTCAGAGGAAGCATGGCTCAAACAGGATGGGGTTGTCATGGAAACAGAGACAGCTTCAAGACCAGAACCTGCAATTCAAACCAGGTCAGAGTGAGACAATATCGAAAGCCACAGCTGAAGCTAAAGGGGTGCGCAGAGAGGGCCTGGGTATCCCCTTTCTTTTGGAAGCCAGGCTGCTGCCCTGGCTGGCTTTGGTTCTTCCTCACTGCACACAAAGAGCTACCTTTCCTCTGGCAAGTTGATAGCCTTTCAATCACTTCCCTTTGGCTTGATTGCCAGCCCTCCCCTTGACTACATTCAGTGAGAAGGTTCCAACACGATGATGTATCTCTGAACTGTCTCACCATTGTCATACTTTATATCTTGTCCCCCAAGGGCTCATGCATTCAGAGATGGGAAGACAATTAGATCATGGGGGCACTTTGCTCATCAGGGGATTAACTGTTGGATGAGTGTGGAGGTCTATGTGCTGGTAGGAGGTAGCGTCTGTCCTGGAGAGCTGGGTTGCTGAGAGTTAATCTGGAATGGTTTATCTCCCTCCTCAGCTCCTGTCTCCTCTCTCTGCTTCATGGATGCCATGCATTGAGAATCTTTTCCTTGAATCAATACCTTTATCATCCTGAGTTTCCTACCTTGGTTTCCACCATGGTCTGAAACCATGAGCCAAAATAAAATTCTCCTGAAGTAGTGGGTGCTGGGTGACTAAGTGCGACTAGAAAGCCAGTGAGATAACTATCACATAATCTTTCCTCTATAGGACTAAATCTAGATCTGAATTAACAGAAAGATTCCTCTTTCTCTGGGTGTAGGCCCACATTTAGTCCCAGAAACTGGCTGAAGGAGATATTCGAAGGCTCACGTTGTAAACAGCCAACATCCAGATTCTCAGGGGCAAAGAATCTGGAAAATCCTCCCAGGTGCATCTGAATTGCCGCTAGAGTTAGAAACCACTCATTTACCTTCCATGTGGCCCTCATTAAAGTCCTGCTGGTTCTACCTGCTGAATATTTCCACAAACAGCTAGGAGGTGTGGGCCCTCCCCTCCTGCTTGCCAACTGATGTTGCTTCCATTGTTGTTTTTCTGCATGAATATAGGCTTCTCACTGGTCCTCTCATCTCCAGGCTTTCACATCTTAATCCATTCTGCTCTTGGTTGCCAAAATGATCTTTTGAAATTTACTTATGAGCGTGTTCTCCTTGGTTACTGTCAGATTTCCTGCTTATTCTCTACTGCAGTGCTATCTGGAATAATAATAAGCAGATAGCCAAAGGTGTGCTAACCCGTGGGAGCGGGGCCCCTGCCTGGCCCTCTTCCTTTTGGGCCCCAGCTGGGTCAGCCTCCTACCTTATCAGGACCGCACCCTTGCACTTGCTTTTCCTTCAGCCTGTTCCTTTCCTTGCCTGATTAATTTATCGTTTATCCTCCAGCTCGGGTCTGGGTTTCACAACTAAGCTTCCCTAGACCCTTCTGAACCACATAATTTATTATATGACATGTTGTCCTGGTTGTTCTGGTAGTTTTTACTTTGAGGGCATTTTGACTTCAAGAATATTTTTATGCATCACTTTTTTTTTTTCCTTTTTGGTAGTATTGGGAACTAAACTCAGGGTTTTGCAGTGAGCTACCTCTCTCTGTCTCTGTCTCTCTTTGTCTCTGTCTCTCAGGCTTTGAGACAGGATCTCCTTAAGTTGCTAATTTGCCTGGGTGAGGCTCAAATTTACAATCCCCCTGCTTCAGCTTCCCAGGGTGCTGGAATTGCAGGCTTGCACCACCATGTTCCACTTAACAGCATCATTTAATTTGACTTCACATTGTGAATGTTGTCAGAATCAAAATGGAGTCATGTATATCAAATCAATTGCCAGTGCAAAGAACTACTACAAGAACTGTCTGGCAGCCGAAAACATTAGGATAAGCTGCTTCTCTGAAATAATCTCCCCAGCAACAGCCAGCCTTACCAGCCAGCAATGGCTGAACTCCTGCAATGAGGTGGTACGATGAAGGAACTTTCTTCTAAAACAGTTTCCATGAAATTGTACTTTTTGCCTTTAAATCTTCTCATGGCCTCAACCTCTCCAGACAAGCCAATGATCTATCACAGTGTACCTTTCCCAGGTTATGAGTCTCTGCTCATTTCTGGCATAGTCTCACTATTTCTTTAGAGAACCTTTGTTGTTTGCTGTTATTGTAAGTGGTGAACTTTGATGGAGGTGGACATAAAGAACCATGACGTCTTCAGCTCTAAAAACTCTCAAGGCATTACTAAAACATTTATTCAACTTCCACTACTGACATTCACAGCATTGCTGACATCATTTCCCCTGGAGGTGGGGATGAGGAGAAAGAAGGAGTGTGGATTAGGGATGCGTGAAGATGAAATTGAAGTTTGGAGTAGAGACAGAAGTGGAGGAAGGATCCATGGTAGAAAATTAGGGTCAGGGGAGGACCAGAGACTTCTGCTGACATGAGACTGCAGGTTTTGTTACACCTGGTATTTGCAAAAAGAAAAAGGTTTATTCAAAGGAAACAATATGATTATTTCAAGTCAGACAGGTATCATGGGTGGAATTTCATTCCTCCAAAATAGTGTTAAAGTCCTAATCCCCAGCAGCTGTGGATGTGTCCTTATTTGAAAATAGTCTTTACAGATGACCAAGGTAAGATGATGTCATTAAGATAGATGACATCCAATGACTCTGTCCTTCTGAAAGGGGACATCAGGTACACAGATGAATGTCCACAGAGGAAAGGCTGTGAAGAGACACAGAAAGGATGCTGATGCATCTATCAGCGAAGGACACCATAACATGCCAGCACCCAGCAAAAGG
The DNA here is from genome assembly GCA_004027455.1 of Hydrochoerus hydrochaeris. Classification (NCBI taxonomy): domain Eukaryota; kingdom Metazoa; phylum Chordata; class Mammalia; order Rodentia; family Hydrochaeridae; genus Hydrochoerus; species Hydrochoerus hydrochaeris. The sequence goes on from PVLA01001133.1 coordinate 14,506, forward strand.
TGGGAGGGAGCCCTGGAACAGGTGGCCTCTCACCCTGAAAACATGTCCTGTTTCAAGGAGAGTTCTTGTCCTTGAACTCCCAGGACATCAGTGCTTTGTATGTTAATAGTCTGAAGTGTGTCTGTCTTGGGCACAAAAGTTCTCCTATGTCAAAGCTTTGCTCTTTGTTTCTTTGTCCTCAATACCCAGGATACTTGGTCTAGGTAATTTAGGAAGAAATAAACTATCTGGGTAAAGTGGTTGCCCTAGATCTCAGAATACCACGTGAAGGACTGAACTCTGCTTTTGTCTTCAGGACTCTTGTACTTCCCATTGCAAGAGCTCTATCCAATTCGCTGGTGCTGCTTTCTTCATCAAGCTAAATATCCTCTGTTCGCCATCCGTTCTTTATGGCACACATTCCCAAAGCAGGTTAGTCACTGTCCCCTGAATAGACTTTGTCTTAAACAGTGACAATTAGCAGAGCACAGTCTCCTATCAACCTTCCTTACTATACGCCCTACTACTGGGGATTGAACATGGGGTCCTCACATCAACCTACAGTCCCCTTTTTTATTTTGGGACAGAGTCATATCTCACTAAGTCCCTGAACAAGGCAGGCTTGAACTTGTGACCCTCCTACCTCAGCCTCCCAGAGTGCTGGGATTACAGATGTGGGCCGTTACACCTAGTTTGTCTGGTGTTCTCTGACACCAGCCATGTTCACTGACATACTTTTGTAATTCAATTTATTATCTAAACAACATTAATAATATTAACCTTTTCTCTGTTTTGCAGCATCTGAAAGTATGGGAAAAGCATTATGTCTTCAAAGCACTGCTAAAAATATTGAACAGTTGGACATTTCTCCAGCCCAGAACAGCTGGGTCATCAGTCATCCACCCTCTATTTTATCTTTCTTTCCTGTGTAACCTTAGTCCACATAAGCATAAAGCTGGAAAGCAGAATAAAGCATTTTTAATATGATTTCAGGCCAACAGATATTTGCACACACTTGGGTAGCTGATTGACTCCTATGGGTTACAGATTTCTCCCCACACAACCATACATCTGGTCTTGGTGGCAGTGTCTGGTAGAGTCCCAGTGGAGCTCTTTCCTCATGTAGTGGTGTTAGTGGCACCTGACAGGGTGATGTCTCTCTGTTCTCAACTTTCCCAGATGTAGAAAAAAATTGGCTCAACTTCTCATTTACTTTCTTATCCTCTTTCAAAATCTTACTGATGTGAGTTTTAGATAGTAAACTGGCCAACTTCTTCTCAGGTGCCAACTAATTTGGGGAGTGCTATAATTAATTTGGGACATAGCATAGTAATTCAGGCTGTGTGGTGGCACATATCTGTAATCCCAGCACTTGGAAGGCTGAGGCAGGAAGACTGCTTTGAGTTCAAGGCCAATCTGTGCTACATAGTACTTCAGACTAGGATGTCTAGAGATTTTTGGTTCTATTTCACCTCAGCTCTCTGACTATGTGGCCCTAAATACCTTTTTTAACCTCTCTAATGCTTCAGTTTTCTCATCTACGAAAAGAGGACATTCATGCCTCTTACTATCTGTATTAACCGGATCAAGTGATGGTATGTACTATTACATACTAGTGGTGTTAGTCAGCTTCCTGTCACTGGAAAAAAGTACCTGACTTATAAAAAGCAAAGATTTATTTTGAGTTATGGCTTCTGGGGCTTTAGTCCCTGGCTGGCTGGTTCCATGGCTTTGGTGCCTGTGGTGAGGCAGGTCTTCGCCATCTGGAGTGTGTCATGGAGCAAAGCTGCTCACCTCAGGTTGGCGGCCAGGAAGCAAAGAGAGGGTGATCAGGGTCCCAACATCCCCTTCGAGGGCATGACCCCTTGCCTTAATGTCCTCCTACATTAGGCCTTGTCTCTAAATGTTCTACTGTTTCCCGGTAGTACCGGGGGCTGGTGTGCAAGACTTGAGCTAGCATGTGGGCCTTTGACTGATATTTAAGATCTCAAACCCAACACTAGGACACATAAGGCACTTGATAAACATTATTATCCTCATTATTATTCAAGCCTAAAATATTTACATCTTTTAAAATCACTGGGACTAAGGCAACTATGTATGAAATACTTCAATCGTTCTTAACTCTGCTAATCTAAGAGCTTAATGCCTCTATCTATCTTGGCATGAGCATGAAGTTTATTGAAGTTATTCCACACTTCTAAGGAATGTCTCCAAATAAATTGAATGGTTCATCTAATTACCCAAGTCCTCTCACTCTAAACAGAATTGACTCTCTCTTCCAGTGTGCCTCGGGGAGGGGTGAGATTCAAAAGAGGAGACAATTTCAATAGGAAGCAGCCAAACTTTCCTCAAACTGAAGCTAAACAACAAAGTCAAAAGCTACGAGGTCCTCAAAATGGAGACTAATTTTGATGAGGTCTAACATGCACTGTTAATTAAATGAGAATGTTTCTTTAACATCTGTACATTTGACCGGCACACTCATTTAAAGTAGTAAGGAAATTGTTCTTCCATCGAATTGGCTTTTAAAGTTTTTATTGTCTCAATTTGCCCACTTGCTTTTGCTCTTTTTATGTACTTGTCCCCAAAAGCAAAAAAAAAAAAAAAAAAAAAAATTTAAATTAAGACAAGATGGTGGTATCCATTGGCAAAGCCTTATGGACTCTCTGCTATGAGATTTCTGTAATAATGACTGAAGTTGATAATGAAAATTCAGTTCTTTGGATCAGTATTTACTGTATACTTTAAAATTTTTTCACAGATACAAAAAATATAAAGTTGATAGCTATCATAGTGATATTATCAAAATAATAACAAATGCTGGTGAGGCTGCAGGGGGAAAATGACCTTTCTGCATTGTTAATGGGAATATAAATTACTATAGCCACTTTGGAAATCAGTGTGGAGATAGCCTCAAAAAAGTAAAACTAGAAATTCCACCTGATTCAGATATTCCCCTTCTATGTATCTTCCGAAAAGAGTTAAAGACATCATATTGCAGTAGTACAAGCAAATACACGTTTATAGCAGCATAATTTATAATAGCTACATCTTGGATGTAGCCTAAGTGTCCATCGATAGATGAATGGGCAAGAGAAATGTGGTATTTATGCATAACTGAGTACTACTTTGCCACAAGGAAAGATAAATTTGATTTGATTGTAGGGAAATGAATGCACCTTGAGACCATAATAGTAAGTGAAATAAATCAGACACACAAGCTAAAATATTACATGGCTTCTCTTACAGTAGAAACCCAAATTATTGATAAAAAGTAAAATAAAAGAGATACAACATGAAGTAAGAAGACAGATCTTTCTCAAATGGAAGGGGTAGGAGGGAGGGAAAGGGTTTGAAAAAAAATGAAGGTGTGTTATAGACATGTTCCACATAAGGAAGTGAACATTGTTTGCTACAAACATGGATTAATAAAAATCTCAAAAAAGTTGTACATACTAATGGGTTACTATGCAAAGTTGGATACATGCATGCATTGTGTAATATTTAATATTTATATCATTGTGTAATATTTAATATTTATTATTTATATTAATATTAAACTTATCTCCTGGAACACTGATCAGTTCTTTGTGGTGAAAACTTTTGTAGTGCTCTCTTTTCAGCATTTTGAGGTGTACAGTAATTATTATCTGTAGCCACTGTATTGTGCCATAATACCTCAGGGCTTTGTGATTTTATCTAATTGTCATTTGATCAAACTCTCCACTCCCCATATTGGTGCTTTTTAATAGGCAGGTGCCATGCTAGGGGATATACAGATTACTAGGTCTTCATTTCTGTCCTTAAAGCAATTAAAAGCCTGGAGAAGTGATTTCAGGAAAATGCTATGAGCAAAAGCATGGGGCAGGGCACACAGCTTTGAAGGATGCTGTGAGAATAGTGGCTGGGGTAATACTTTGTTTTGGGAGGGATAAAATTGGGAAGGGAAGGCAAGGGCCTGATTGTGAGGGCTTGACTGTAATTATTTTGCATGCTACTTTGTATTTCATAATTGGTTTAATATACCAAGTGTCAGTTCTCATTGAAGAAAACACCAAAATAATGGCACTCTGATGAGATGAAGTCAGTGTTAAATAGCTTTTGAAATGTGTATCTATTAGTTTTCTCAGTATTTTATTTGCTTGTCCAACAGAGTGTTATTTATTAATTAGTGATGAAGGCACTCTAAAATTTTTAATGAAAAGCTTCGCAGATTGACAGTTCAAAAGTTGGGACTTAATTGGTTTCTATATTTTAAGGTTTTTTTTTGATCTCTGCACCATTTGATTTCCATCTGACAATCTTCAGCAACTTAAAGTTATTCTGTGTTGCATTATTTCAGTTGGAGGGAACTCAGAAAAAGTCATTGGGACCACAAAAAATAAAGGACAACACTGATCCTGTATGTTTTAACAAATAAATATTCAACTTTAAATTAATTTGTAAGATGGATAAAACATAAAATCTTTATCCAAAAGGTAGCCCAAATATTAACCTCTTTCTAGAGAGCATATGATAGTTACAAATCTATTCCCAACCTGGGACATGCTTTATGACTCAACTGTTTGTTCATTCTCCTTGTTTTCTCCCAGAGCCAAATCTCTGGCTCCCTGGCTGGCACTTTTGGGGGTAGATGGCCTTCATGAATAAGGTATTACATTAGTCATTTTCCTCTAAGATCAGCGCTTGCCTTACTCACTTATCCATCATATCCAGTAGGTCTCCCTGTTGGAGTATTTTTTTTTAAACTTTTATCCTTAAGTAAAACAAACCAGATGGTGAGAAATAGAACAAACCTGTCTTTTTCCAACGAGCTGCATAAGCCCGGTCTATATCCACCATCTCTTCTTTTCCTAATAAATATTCTGGTGATTCTATAGGCTTTGTTGGTCATGTTGAAGATTTGATATTATTTTAAAAGTTACAGGAATCTACTGAAAGATGGAAAAACAAGCTTAGTCGTTGGGAGTTTGCTTTGTTGTGGTAACCAAAGGGTAGGGTTTAGGGTTACCCAAATTTTTGGACTATGTCTAGGATGTGCAAAAGTGAGCCTTGTTCTTTTATTATACTCCCCCAGGGGCAGACTGAAACTTACAAAATAGGTTTAATAAGCCAAATAATACTATCTGTATCTCTATCATCATCTATATTTATATCGTCTATCTGTATCTTTATATAATCTACATCTGTGTGTATATCTATATCTCTGTATCATCTATATCTAAATCCTCATCTATCTATATCTACTCTAAATTTTTAGTATTCTAAAGCCAATAACAAGTGGGAAATCTATTTAGGTGTCGATAGGTAGTAGAGTTTGTATTGTACAAGACTCGAACACACTCTCCTTGATGTTTGGTAGAGGCTGAGTCATATTTTAATAGTCTGGACTCGACCTCTGAAGTTTTATGGCAGGAAGCAATTCCGCATTGGCAGGAACCTGAATTGAATGCCCTGTAGATCATTTCCACATATGAGTTTCTGTTGCATAAAACAAATCCATATTCATCCCAATGATTTCCCCTTCATTCTCTTCAAACTCCCAAGTGGGAAAGATTAGATTCAAGTTTCCTGTCATAAATTACTCAGTTTTAATTCACTAAATTTGCATAAGCCCCAAACACCAAGCTTCCTACAGATAGTTGAAATAAATATAGCATTTATGTATCACATTATGTATTCATAGATTTTTAAGTTATAAATTATCCAGCTTTTGTAGAGTATGATGATGAGAAAGGTCAGAGTCAATTCCCACCGCCAGAATGGAACCAGAGGAGCCATGCTACTTAATGAGCTCAGGATCCATAAACTAAAATCCAGGAAAGGATCAGGAGGGTCAAGAAATAAAGTAGAATTCCAGAGCAGCTGAATTTAAAATGAAGTAAACTTTTAGAAGATTGTCTGGATATGAAGATTTGTGTCTAGCACAAGATCCAGGCATCAGTCTGTGTTTATCCCATACTATAGCTGATATTTGATATTCTGACTTGATAATAAATTCCTCTGAGAGGCTCCGAGGAGCCTTGCCTGGAGATTGGATAGACTTAGCGGTGTTTGGCTGCATGTGCCTGGAAGAGTGAAGACAGGCTGATAAATCCCATTCTTTCACTGCCACTGCTTTTGCTTACTGAGCCTTCTCTTCTTTTCCTCATGCCTCTCATTTCCCCATAGAACCGTAAGTCACGCCCTCTGTGTGTCTCAACCACAGTTCTCGCCCCCAGGAAACTGTTTACGACTGTTAGTTTCCCCCACCCTCAATTTTTCTTTTTTGCTGATTATCTATTGTTCTATAATCAACAACACATAAATTTATAGTTAACTTTTCAAGGTTTATAATGAGCTCATGGATTTTCTTTAATAAACTATAAGCTTGTTTACAACAGGGACCATATGTTTTATATATATATATATTTTTAACTTCTTGAATGGGCTTCAGTTGACCAGCCCTGTTGACTGATTATATTGCTTTTTCTTCTCTTCATGTTAAGATTGCATTGTTTTTATTTGAAGTATTTAGTTTAAATACTTTTAGAATAATTTCACTGTAACAGCACGGATCTTGCCAAATACATTAAAATAAAATACTGAGCAAATAAAAGTCTTTTAGTATTAAGGCAAGCAAATTCCACACATTAGAGATTGTCAACTTTCCAAGTATTTATTGCAGCTATGTAAAGTCACACCAGTTACAATAGTAATAATAATAAAAATAAAATAAAATACACTTTAGGGCATATATGACTTTCATGTGTATTTTAACAGTACTGGTTAAGGACACTTTTTTTTGGGGGGGGGCGGGTAACCAGGGATTGAACTCATGACCACATACTTGCAGGACAGGAGCTTATGCTGCTGAGCTAAATCCCCAGCCAAGGTTAAGGACACTTTTAAAATTCATCAGAAGTGGAGAAATATCTTACGTTTACGAAGAATGTGACTTTCAAAAGAAGTCTAAACAAGAAAAATCTTTAGTTCTTTAAGATATTTAGCTTTATTCATAATGATTTTGATATATTCATGATTGATGAATTAATACATAATTTTAATTGCTTTTTCAAATTACTTTATTTCTAATTTATAGTGACATATGAAATAACTGAGTTATTTAAGCAAAATATCAACTTGTTGACTATGGTCAGGTCTTTTCTTAAAAGTTTTGATGGCTGCCCGCCCTGCCACTGGGAACTCAGCGCAAACCTGCCCCAGGGGTGGGCTACCTGGAACCTCCCCCTAGGGCCTGCCCTGCCACTGGGAACATCAGAAGATCTCAGTGGGCTCCAGTTAGTGTGAGAAAATTTGGAACTTTGCTCCCAGGTGGCAAACCTTGGACTAGAGTGGATTGACTGTATCAGTGTGGTGAGTATACCCCTAAAATAGAGATGTACAGTAGCTAAATAGGGACAGCAGTAAAACCCCCTCCAACTAACTGTAAGACTTTGGTGTGTCTGAAAAGAGTGTGTGTGATCCCCTCCTACACATAGAAAACACCAGGCAGAGTGAAAATGACAAAACAAAAAAGCAAAATGCAGTCTTAAACATCTAGTTCACCAGAAGCAAGTATAGGAGACATTGAAATAGAGGACCCCAAAAGTAACACACTGGGAATCTCTGAAAAGATAGCGAGTGAAATAAAAAACAACTGCATCAGGCTATAGAGGAAATCAAATTAGAAGTACTCTCCCATGTAAAGATAGAAATAACAACTTTAGTAAAGGAGTTGGTGAATGCAGCTAAAGAATGCAGCTAGTTAAGAACTAGAGAAAAAAGTACATGAGCATGGGAAACTGATTGAAACTTTGAATGAACAATATAGAAAACAAGCAGAATTCACGAAACGAACTCAAAGAGACATCCAAGAAACAAAAAATTCTATTGAAAGCATGCAAAACCGCCTAAAGGAAGCTGAGGATAGGATTTTGGACCTTGAGAACAGGATCACAGTTAGTGATCAGGAAAGGATAGAACTTTTAGAAAAAGTTTTGATGGGTTAAAATGTGAAAAATATGAAATTAGTTTAATTTTCCTAAATAGGAAAATAGCTGTTTGGTTTATTGGAATACTCAAAAATATATTTTCAAAGAAAAATATGTTCATTTTAGAAATGAAAAAAAATACAAGAAAGTATAAAATAGAAGATAAAAATTATCAATGGTCCTAATATCTGAGATAACTAGTATTGATGTTTTGGTATTCCTAGTTTCCAAAAACCTAGTATTTGAGCATATGCATAAAATATATTTAATATTTTTATTCATGAAAATCATAGTAAATACAAATACTTATAGAAATTTGAAGTTGCAAAAATACAAGGCCATTTTTTTAAATGTAAATTGTTTCTCCAAGCTAGTTTCTAGCTTGACTTGCAGAATTTTAGTTTTTACTATTGTATTTTGAGGCATAATTGCTGGTTCTTACCCTTGAGGGGGATTGATTTTATTTAAAATATTTTGAAGTCTTCTGGATAAATTGTTTAGCACAGGCTAGCACATATGTTCTAGCTAGAATTAGAGACCCAGTATCATTCATTCAAATTCTTTCATGAATTTTAAACATTTCAGGTACATTCCAGATTGATAGATGCTGTTAATTTAGAAGACATCATGTACATCGAGCAGGACAGAGAAAATCTAGCTGCTGTAAGCACAACAGCGTAGGCCACAGCTGTAAAGCCCACAGCACGTTTACTGCTTAAAGATTCTCAGCAAACAGAAGAGACTGAGATAGAAGAGTATATTAAAAATGAGCTATAGTGGGTCAAAGGTTAGCATAAATAAACATTGGCAGTAAAAAACAGAGATTCTTGAATTTGTAATTTTGGAATGATTACTTGTGCAGCATTGATTATCTAACCCATATTTTTTTGAAATACATACTTATACTGGAGATGGTTTAGAAAAAAAAAAAAGAAAAATATTAACACTACCAGGAACATTAGGCATCAAGAGCTAAGTAAATATTCCTTTAGGTTGATGCACCTATCCACAGAATCTTGTCATTTAAGTGAATGACATGGAGTTCAACCTCAGAGTTTAAATTAGGGTGACTCAAATTCAGATAACGTTGATATTATAAAGTGAGTCTCTGTAGTCAGATTCATTGGATACCTGCTTACCTGCTTTTTAGTCTGTTTGTACTGCTGTAACAAAATACTTGAGACTGGGTGATTGATAATGAACAGAAGTTTAATTCTAATAGTTCTGGAGGCTGGAGGCCAAGTCATACTCTGAGGAGTGCTGTGTCTTCTGGAGAGGAAGAGGTTATGTCTTCACATGGAGGAAGAGACACTGCAGGAGCTGATAAAGTCTTTCTGTGAAGGGATATCAGTCCTGCCCCTGAGGGCGGTGCCCATGCTACCCAATCACCTTCAAAGCTCTTCTTCAGGCAGGTGTGGTGGCTCATACATGTAGACCCAGAACTCTTGAGGCTGAGGCAAAAAGATTATGTTACATAGCAAGGCAGAAGTACAAAACATGGCCCTGTATAAAACCAAGCCAAACCAAACCAAGCCAAACCAAACCAAACCAAACCAAACCAAACCAAACCAAACCAAACCAAACCAAACCAAACCACAAAACACAAACCCAAAGGGCCTCTTTCCAATACTGCTACATTTAAACCTACATTTTTGAGTTGGACACATTCAAGCCCTTTATATCTGTGGGACTAACATTTTATAACAGAGCAATTTGCAGAACTAGGTTTCCAAAATTTTCCTGGTTTTGTGATGCTGATCTTCTCTGATAGATACAATATCCATGTTGTTTCGAGAACCAAGGGGGAGAGATCCAGTCCCTCTCTCATTCAACACAATTTATGAATTAGTTTACTCAGCAAATATGATTAGGTGAATGAAGACTGTAAAGTCTTCAGATTACAGCAGGTAAAGGGAAATGCTGTGCACAGCCACAGATAAAGCTTCTATTGTGAAGGGTGCAGATCTGTTCAGGAATTGTTCAAAACTAGTACCTGAGAAATATGTAAAGGCACCCGGTTGATTTAATAAGAAACACAATACAGGATACAACTGTGTATAGGGAAAGCAATTTGATAAACTTGTATTATATCCCAGCCTCCAAACAAAGGTGTCCTATAGAGGCAAACATCAAGAAGAGCAGAGGCAGAGGGCAGAGACTCATTCCTGAACCTACTGAGATCCTGCAACCTTCCTGTGGATCAAGATCAACTTGTTCCCTACACAGAGCCCAGCTGTGTCTCCACCCACTGCGGGAAGAGGGGAGTCAAGGCAATTATCCTGCTAATTTATCTAAAAAAGGACAAAACTACAGAAACAGTTCTCTCATTTCCCCCTTCATTATCCAGATAGGGGGTCCAGCATAATTACATTTCTAAGGGAATCTCCCCGCCCTTTACATTTTGCCTCTGTAAGTACAGGCTCTTTCTCTTGTCTCTGCAGCTGAGATTTGCTTACTGTTAAATACCTTAATTCTATGCCTTTATAATTTGGCTCTGGACCAATGAAGTTGTATGTTTTACACACACACACACACACACACACACACATGCACACACACACACACTGGAAATCCATTCCTGTAATAATTCTGCACTGATATGCTTCAAGTTTCATGAGGACTGATTCAAGAACAGGGTTCCACAGCATGGACCAAGACTTGATGGATGTTTATGCAATTTTGTTTTACTAAGTAGATTCTACTCTCTTTGATGGGAAGGGCCATGTAGTGTATTTCTCATTTTAATCTCTGTAATTGTTAAAATGGTACTAGTTCCATGGCTCTTTTAAACAAAGTACTTCTGAAATTAAACTCTCTGTGTAGTTGTTTATTTTTATTATTTTCTTTTAAAGATAATAAAAACCAACAAAACAAAAACAGAATAAAGACAATCAAAACAAAGCAGTGAAATTAGTATAGAACTTCAGAGCAGGATAATAGGAAATCAACAATGGCTACCATAGTATATCTTATTATCTTCACAATAATTGCCCATTCCATCAGATAAAGCAAAATCAAACCAAAACAAAATAGAATAAAAGCAGTCAAAACAGAACACTGAATAATGCAAAAACAATTATTTGAAACAAAACGAAATGGCGAGAACAATATTGGATTTCAAAAACAAGATAGAAGGAAATCCCCTATATTTGCTATATTACATACTGTTATGTTCCCATTAGATGCTTAGACTACTGGCCCCAGGTCTGCAAAGACAACTGAACAATACAAGAATTCAGTTGCTTTTGTACCTTTGTTGCTATCAGCTCAGCCTGTCTTCTGCACTATCTGATTGCTTATGAGGTGGGGAGATGAGGAGGGAAGTTGATGATTCTCAGTCCATGTGCCAGTAGACTCATGGGAGGCACTACCTGACTCCTCTTTTCCTGGCCCCCAGGTGGCTTGCGAGGGTTACCAGAAAGATTGGCTAGTTGGCTTGTTGGTGGGCTCCTCCCAGTCCCAGCATGGCCGATTCTTGGGAGGCACTGACTTCTCTCTTCCTGGCCACCCACTTTTTTAAAATTAGGTGAAGTTCGCAGTGTCTAACCTGTGTGGTGCAGGCATGGCACCCTGTTTCACAGGGAGCCATGTAGTGCATGTTGATCTCTTCATGCTGTGATAAGAGGAAAAGTCAGGTCCAGATGGGGGCTATGTAGATGGCTGTAATGATGCAGGAGTTCTTAAAACTCCTTTGAATATCTTTTCAGCATTTATTTAAATATGATACAAATAAGGAGAGAAAATTAAGAAAACCAACTCTGGCAGTTTTTAGCTTCTCAACAATAATCAACAGAAAGTAAGTTTTGGTCTGAAATTTGCTTTCTTGTCTTAGCAAAAAACAAAAACAAAACAAAACAAAACAAAACAAAAAAAACCCAGAAAATCTGTGGCTAATCAGATTCAGTTTCCTTGGAAGGAACACAGCATCTGCAGAGCCCCAAGGGTACCTAATTTCCCTTCATCCCCTATAACCCACCTTCACAGTTTATTCCTTCCATTTATAAACAGTTTTCTCTGAAAAGAGTTCAAAGAAAACACATTTCCATGTTGCATTCCTGTGTGGTGACACACAGTGGTTCTTTTGACATGGTGACCTCATGTACTTGCCAAGCCTCCCAGTGATCTTCTCATGGAGCTCTGATGTGAAAATCTTGGGTAAAACACTTTGCTTTAGGACACAGCTGACCTATGAGCTCCAACATAATCAGCATCCTTGGCTCCATCTGAAGTCTCTCCTAACCTTCGGAGATGACTTTTTGCAGAGGTTGAATATAGAGATGAAAAACAGGAACTGCTTGGACAGTAATTATTATTTTTTCCTGCTCCTTGGGCTCTGTCAGGGAAGACCGGTTTATTGAAGAGTTTGCATCCTGCAGTAAGTGTGGCTTGGGTGGAGCGTTGCTGCAGGTGTACAGTATACTAGGGCTTCTGGAGGTTAAGTTCTCAGCAACATGTAATTGAAAGTTACTGCCAGGAGGGCCACTGAGAAAGTAGCATTTAGCTTCTTTTATGAAAATTTACATTGCTAATCCTTAATCATAATTCTTGGTATTAAACTGTATTGTTTGGAAGCTACATTAGCATCCTCTGGGCTTTAGAAGCAATTACCTTTAAAAATGGAATTGTGGTCCACACAAAAACAGGAATGATCTTTAAAGCAAATTAAAACAAAGGCTCTAATTACAAATTTATTCAATTTACAGGCAGAGAGAATTAACCTTTGGTTCACTGGTAAATAAATATGCAGAGAAACAATAATCCACAATTTAATTATATGGACAAAGAATTTCCTATAGTCTTTACGCCTGTTTGATTCCAGTTTTCATATCATTTCACCTTCTGAATATTATTAAGTTTAAGAAGAAATTAGTGTGCAGAGAGAAAAGGATGTATTCTGAATTAGTGTCTGGCTTCTTTTTCTCCTTTATTGTGTCTGGAGATTGTTATGTCACAGGGGAATTAATTAGGTAGCAAGTGGATTGAAAAAAAACTTTATTTTGCACTGTTTTATTGTTTTAGAGACCCTCATCATGTAGAGTATGCTGGACTTTATAACAATTTAAACTAGAGACTCCATTAGTCTCTCTGAGTCCACTTGAAAAGCAGCATTGAGTTTGTAGTTTCTCAGGTAAATGCACACCAGGCAGTCTATTTCACTTTGTATTACACTTAAACTCCCTTTTAGGAGCAATTTATAGAAAACTGAGCTTCAACAAATGAGTGTATTGAGACTTGGGCTTGTGAAACTAATACATTATAAAATTTGGCTTCTCTATTTTACCAATATCATTCCTTTTATTCCTAAACTAAGTATTATACTACAATTAGTATAAATTGAATAAACTGAAATGAACTAGAATTCATGACCAGCTTTGCTAGCTAGTGTCCTATTACATTTTTGCTGCATTTATATATTTTTAATAATAAAAAGAAAGATAAGAAAGAGTGATCTCCTTACATACCATGAAATGGTAGTGAAAGCAAAAGAAGTGATACAGATATATAAACCCAGGCTATTTTTCTGAGTCTTTCACCTTGCCCATATAGAATGAACACACAAATATAGACTTGTGGATTGGTATTTTTTGTTGTTGAAATCGGTCCATAAAATGCTTCCTGCCTTTGTCACATCTGTTGGTGGGATAAAAATACTGTCAGAGGTTCTCGGTGGGTGTTGGAGACTCCTTTAATCATTGCAGGTGACTTCTGGAGGAGTCCAGTTCCGTTTCATTTATTGTACAAACAAAAATCAACTACAATATTGCCTCTCTATTTAGAAACCTAGCTGGTGGTTCTTCTGCCCTGTATGATCTCAGGTGAGTCTGCAGTCATCTGGAGACTTGATAAGACTGGCATCACACTACTGATGACTGGAAGGCTGGTACTGCTGGAATTGGGATGACTAGACATCTCTTTCTCCAAGTAGACTCAGAACCTCTCCTTCTCTAGGTGGCCTCAGTCCTGGCCTCTGTATTTGTTTACCTATGTGGCCTCTTCAGCAGGCCTTGGCTTAGAATCCCAAAATTATCAAAGTGAAAACCAAGTGGTTTTCTTAAGACTTAAGACTGAAACTGATACTATATTATTTTGCTGCATTTATTCTTTAAAATCACAGAATCAGCCCATTTTAATGTATGATGAGACAACTCAAAGGTAGAAATACAAGAAGGGATAATTCATAGAAGTGATTATTAGAGGATAATTGCCACATTCATTTACACACACACACAGAGTGTGTGAGAGAATCACATTATCACATTTTGAAAACCCTTATGACTATAATATACTTGCTGTAGACCACCAATCTTGATTGGTATTTTAAATCATGGTTTTATCAGGGAAACAGTGTCTAAACACAGTGCTATGGTTGAATTGCGTACTCTCAGAATTTATACATTGAATCTTTAAACCCTAGAATCTCAGACTGTTACTGTATTTAAAGATAATGCTTCTAAAGAAGTGATGAAATTAAAATAAGGTTATTAGGGTGAGCCTCTGTCTTAGCCTATTTGTGCTGCTATAACAAAACATGAGACTAAAGAACAGAAACCTATTCTTCCCCCACAGTTCTGGAGGCTAAGAAGTTCAAGGTCTGGTGTAAATCTGGTCTTTGTTTTCAAGGTGGTCTTTGGACACTGCCCCTCTGGAGGGGAGTGATACTGTGTCATCACATGGCAGAAGGTGGAGGGAAAGGAGATTTGCTGGCTCTCCCATGCCCTTTTACAAAGGCTTGTAATCTCATTTTGTCCTCATGACTCAATACCTTCTCAAAGACTGTGCTTCCTGCATTGAGGATTAAGTTTTGACATGTATATGTGTATATATTGGTTTTTGAGACAAGGTCTCACATGTAGTCCAAGCTGGACTTGAACTCACTGTGTAGCCCAGCCTGGCCTCAAACTTGTGATGATCCTCCTCAGCCTCCCTAGTGCTGGTATTACAGGCATGTGTCACCATGCCTGGACTTGACATGATTTTTAGGGGGAACAAAATATTCAAACCATAGCAGCCTTAATCCAACCTGACTGGTGTCCTTTAAGAAGAGGAAATTTGGATACCCAGAGACATGATGGATGCAGAAGGATCATTTGCAAGCTAAGGAGACAGACCTCAGAGGAAGTCAATTCTGGAGATCTTGATCTTGGACTTCCTTGTCTGTACCTGTGAGAGAATAAATTTCTGTTGTTTAAAAAATCTAGCCAGTGGTGTTGTCTTATGATATCTGCAATTCTTATAGAAAACCTCTCATTTCCTTAATGTAGTATAAGAGGTTTTCTGAAGAAACAAGAACTTAAATGTCAGAAAGGTGAAATGAAGGGCTGGAAGAGAAGAATTGCAGGTTCAGAAAAAGTCACCAAAATATCAACCTGGAACAAGAATTTTCAAAATGCATCTGGGGATCTTCTGTCATTCTTGAGACCTTTTCATGGGTCTCTCAGATCCTTCTGGGATGTTTAGTAGGTCAAAAGTATTTTAATAACTAATAGGTCATGTATACTTTTTTCATTTAAAATCTTTCAGGTAGGTGTAGTGAGGGTTTTCAGAAGCTACCTGATTTGAGGTCATATATCAAGATGGGAATGTCTGTGTGAACATTTTGCTTTTGAAAAAATTTCTCAGTTTCAATATATAATACTGATAGCTCTAACCCATGTAAAGTTCTTTGAGATCATCAGTGTTTTTTAAGAAAATAAAAGGGTCCTCAGAACACAGTTTAAAATCTCTGTCCTTGTACTCTGGTGAAAAGTGGAGCTGGTAGGCAAATCCTGAAAGCTGTGTGCTGTGCTCTCTGGGGTGGAACTGCAAAAAGGGGCTCGCAGAGAGGCCAGTGGGAGCTGCTACGACCCACTTGAGGCTTGGCTTGGGATCTCTCAGGCCAAGGATCAGAAATACTCACAGGAACTTGAAGCTGTCTAGGTGTTTCTACCTCTATCAGTTACTATTTCTGATGTCCACAACTTGTTGGAAGTGATAGCTTCTGCTCCATTTCTGCCCACCAAGCTTCTTCCAAATTTCTTTCTTGGTGAACTCTAAGCAAACATATACTGATTTCCAAATCATAGATAAGAGGGGACATACCAAGAGACAAAACCACACATTCAGCATGATCTTCTTTTTTTAAAAAAATCCTTTTAATCATATTTGTTTCATATAAAGACAATAGAAAAATCATGCATCTGTATAACATGGGAGGTAAAAAGCAAGACAAAATAAAAGCAAAACATTTTAACTCCACCCTCATAGAAAGAAGCAAAAATGCTAGGTACTGTTTTTTTCCTTGCTTATGAGATATTCTTTCGTTTTTCTACCTGACTCACTATTGCCACTGGATAAACTGTTAAGCTCTGAGGCACGCATTATCCGTATTCTAAGTTAGGTAGTAGATAAATGGCAGAGGGGAGAACTTGTGCACTTTATTTGAATATATTTGTGTTAAAATAAGGAAAACATTTTATAAATGGTTGAAGGTGGTATTTGAAAGTTCCTTCCTTGTTCCATTCTTTGACCTTAGCAAGCACCTGAGTTGGTCAAAATTCCTTATGATAAAATGCCTTAATTAAAAGCATCTTTGATATTAGCAATCTTGTCTGTATTGGGCTGTTATAACAGTGCGTGAACTTTTACCCCAGAATTTGATGCACTAAATGGCACATTTTTAAGGTTCTAGACATACTCCTTTGTCAACATAGTGAAAGTAGAATTTCCATTTCCTCTTCATCATCAGAATCAAACACCACAACCAGTCTCATAATCCCCACTTTGCTTGTTAGTTCAAAGTGTCGGGTAGCAATCTCAGCTCCCAGTTCAATAAAACCATTATTGTGTTCTTCAATAGAAGCAATCCTTTGAGAACTAAAACTTCTAAATCAGCATAGCCTAAAGTTGTGATGAGAACACAAAATTTTTGCTAGTCATTCATCAGATGCAGTGGTGAGAGGCACTGCTAACATCTGCATTTCTTGATACCCAGACCATGAATCCTGGCTAGGATACATAGAATATTATATTTTGGTTACTGATGCAGAGCATATGTTGACTCCTAGAAATGATACTGATGCCCCAGAAGGTACAACTTCACAGCTGGCACAACTATCAAGTCTTTAGGTTATTCTACTATTCCATCGTGTCAGCTAACTCAGAGTAATGGAGAATACAGGAAGATCAGGGAATTCCCTAATTATAAACCGAGCACCACATTTTGCTCAGTGTACAATGAGTCTTTCGGTCAGAAATAATGATTGGAATACCATGAGGGTGAACAAAGTACTCTATAATTCCAGGAATAGTGGTTTTGCCAGAAGTATTGAGGATGGGACAAATGCACATCAAAAGAAATGAAAGTAAATTGCTGCCTCTTCTCTGATGGATATTATTCACTAAATCACCTACCTTTATTTGCCATGTTGGGGCTCAGTGTTGATCCTGCAGTTGGCAGATTATGGTCTTACTGACTGTGCTGTAGCCAGAATGAATTTACCAAGCAGGGCGCCATGCTGCTGAACTTCCTCACCTCTATTCTTTCTTCTCTTGCCAGTCAGTGAAAGATCATGCAGGAAAATGACAGAGCAGGCTGGGGATAGAGTGACTAATCTCCACAATGGCATCATGCTTTCCACTTGATTATGAGGATTTCTCTGCTAATACTACTATAAGTTGAGCAGCTACACAAGGGACAAACATTTCCACACTATTTGCCAATTTACTCAAATAACTCTTTCTGATCTCCTTGCCATAAAGGACATAATTGTGTACCTTCTAAATCCCTGACCAACTAGAGAAATGTTTATCATGAATCGGTGAATCTGTGTAGATCCCTACACTCAGCAATCTTTTCTCCCAAACAAAAGGACTACCCACTTAAGTGCTCAAAAGATTTTCCTATTGGCAAGATTTTCCTTTACCCCGATTGTTGTAGTCAGGGATGTACAGAGAACAGTTAGAATCAGGACAGAGAATTTATAATATTATTTATTGTTATATTATGATGGTCACCCAGAGTTAACACAAGAAAGTGCAGGAAATCTATCCATAACACCACAGACTCAGCATATTCAGCTGAGGGCCTGGATCCCACAGCAATGTCCTACATGAGTCCAGATAAAAACCTAGAGCCCATGACAGTGCCTCCCACGAGTCCAACTGAAGGTCTAGAGCCCACGAGAAGGACTCACACCAGTCTCTTTTATGGATCTGTTCTGGGAAGGCCCAAAGTTCAGGTTGGAAGCTAGAAAGTCTATGACAATGACGTGAAGGAGCTGTGCTGATAAGTTGAGGATTCTACACTGGAGTTGAGAGTCAAGCTCAAAATAAAGACCAGGGCTGTCCTGAAAAGCATCACAGCCATCCTCAGCAACATAGAGACCCTGAGCTCCTCTAATGATAAGAACAGTTGAGTACATGCCAGAAAGCCAGCATGACGAGTTTGTCCTGGAGATTAAACAGCACACATCTTCCCCTCCGGAGCCAGGAAGCAATGCTTGATGCAAGGAGCAGAGCTCCCCCAAAGTGAATCACAGCCACTCTCATTAACATGGTCCTGAGCTCCTCCAATGACAATGGTTGAACTCACACTGGGGAAGCTAGTCTCCTCCAGGAGAACCAACTGTTTCAACAGCAACACATAGGAGAACCCAAACGCCTCACTCTTCTTCTCCAAGTCTCTATGCTGACAACTTTTCCTCCGGTGGAACATCTACACTCAGCACCATGCTGATTTAATCCAGCTGGCATTAAGTTGACCACCAGTTTTGAATCCATAACACTGTTCCTTTGCCATCCATGCTGGTTGGGGTGCAGCATTTTAATCTGTCATTTTTAGGCAATCCAAATGGATGGTATAGAAACACCTGTAAAATAGGTCCAAATTTTCCTTCTGTTGGTCAGCTGGTCACCAGATTGGTAGTTTAGACAAGACTCCATTCAAGATGGGTAGCTCAATTTGAATAACAAATTGCTGATCGTGTTGGAGCATTCAGTTTCTGTTAGGGCCCATGAGCAACCCAGAGGCTGTTTCTCAAAAGAAAAGGTAAGCATAGGGGATGACATAGTTTTTGTCAAAGATACTAGGGCCCTTTATTGTGATTCGCCTAAAATGGGCAGCTACAGCTTCACTATGCATTGCTTTAAGCACTGTTGGAAGCACTGGATCATACAGTCTAAGCCATGGAGCAGCCTGCATGATAACTTGGAGGTTTCTCTTCCTCTCAGCCCTGTGCAAAATGGAGAGCTTTATGGGTTACTCCGTAAACGTGGGAGAGCAGGCTGCTCAAATGATATATACATTGATTTCCAAATCCAGTTAGGCTCATTTGCTTTTGTGCATTCCTTTTAGTGGTATGAGGTAGAAGATCAGCAAGAAGGCCATATCTTGAAGGCCTCCTGAAAACCGCATCTCTACATACTCCAGATCATTGAACCTGTAGGAATTTCAGGCACTGCCTAGGATTCTGTGGAATTTATTTCTCACTCTCTGGCAGCCTGAGTCCTACCACAGTTTCAAGGCTTTTGTTACTGTAGATCTAAACATGATACTATGGGTATAGTGTCCTGGCATACTTCTCTGGGCAAGACAAAGCAATCAAGGTTGCAGAGACTTGATAATAACTGAAGACTGGAGGCTGGATAATTACTTGAGATCTGATAGGTACACTGCTGATCTTTCAAGCTGATAGGAAGCTGTTTCTTTTGGTCTTTGGGTATAAAGTGTGTTTCTGCATTCAATAGCTATACTACCAAGACTCCAGGACCATGTTTATTAATCCAGTTTAAAAAAAAAAAAAAACTTCTGGAGAAGAAGCTAAATTGAATGGAACAGCTGATTAAGTTTATAGTAATCTATTATTCCCTAATCTTCTGCAGTGTACAAATAGATGAGTTAAATGGGAATTGGGTAGGACTAATCACTCCTTCATTCTTCATGATGCCATTGATCTTTGCAATCATTCTGGGATCTTTTTGTAGCTGGAATAAATGATAGAAAATTTCACTTGCTATTTCCTTTGATACTTTGAGAACCAGTAGAGTAATTGTGTTAGTTTTTTAAGGATATCATAAGATAATACCATAGATCAGGTGGTTTAAAATATAGGCATTAATTTTCTCTTACTTTTTCAAGCTAAATTCCAAAATCAAGGTTCTGACAGAATGCATTTCATCCAAGGACTCCCCTAGGCTTGCAGATTGGCCACTTTTTTTTTTTTTTTACTGTGTTCTCACATGGCCTTTACTCTGTGAACATATCTCTGGTATCTGTATATATATCCTAATCTCTTTTTCTTATAATTACATCCATCAGATTAGATTAGGGGTTAGGTGGCCTCATTTTAATGTAATTATCTCTTTAAAGGTCATACTCCTAAATAAGTTAACAGAGATTAGGATTTTAACATGATATTTGGGACAATATGATTGATTGCAATGATTGTACAAGTTACAATTTGATCTGGGAAACAACTGTGAAATCATTGGGTCTACTCTAGGAGGGATCAAAGCCCAGGGTACACTAACCACTTGTCTTACTCAATACTCTGCCTGAGAGCCTGTACTAGAGTTGGAGTCCTAAGAACTCATACTAGTTCAGAGTTATGGAAGAGAGATCTTTGAAAATTTTTGGAAATTTCTTTTTCCAAAAAACAGTTACTCTGGTAAATGGCTGTATGGCTGTCATTACTTTTAGGGATGTGTTGTAGGAAGATTTGCAACATACATTTTAAAAGAGTAGGCATGATATCTTCTAGGGGGGGCTGATGTTTTCTTCACAGGGACCTGATTTAAGGGGATCTGGTACTGGTAAGAAACTAAAGCCTGAAAATTGCTTGAGGAGACACACATCTCTCTAGAGAAGTTGTCTAAGATGGACTTCTGCTCACCAGAGCAAGACAGGTAAGGTTAAACTTTAGTAGGCTGCCCATCTGTTTTAGTCTTAGTGGCAAAATGATCAATCAGCCAACACTAAAAAACTCTGTGTTTAAAACTTTCTGACAACTTAACCTCTCTGCTCATTATCATGACTGAAACCCTGTGTCTCTGTTGGCACAGTGCTCCGCCCATCTGTTTGCAAGCCATCTGAGACATCATTTCCACTGAATTCAAAGGGCCCAGGTAAACACAGCATTTCCTCCTGTTATTTCCAGATATCAGAGTGTTTCATGGTGCCATGACCTTTCACAAATTTCTTAAGACTTGAGTGAAAGCATTTCTCCTCTGGAACCTATCACAGATATCTGATAGGTGAGTCCCTGAATATATTCTAGCATTCTAATCATCATAAGCTTTTGCATACCTTCCTTTAAAGTATTGGCATCTCATTTTCATTTCTCTTAGGTCATTTCTGAGTCCAGGCTTGAGCAAACTATTAGACTTATCCCAAGGTGCAGAAGGGAACTTATGGAATCCAGAATCCCTGGATTCTAATGATTAAACATTAAGGACATTGGCAGGATGAGTTTTCCTTAGGATTAACATTAAATTCTTCCAATCCTGATACAAAATTCCTAAAACCCATTCCCTAACATAGTCCACAGGTGACCACAGGTACAAATAGGTAAAGTTTGGTGATTAATTTGGCATACATGGTACCTTTTTCTGGGCCACTCTTTGTATCCAGCCACTTACTGGCACCTACTGTGACTTGAGGCTGGAGGGACATCTACAAGCAGTGAGAGGTCATGAGGACAGGACTGAAGGAGGATCATCACTTCCTCAAGTTGCTGCCAAGCCTTCAGATAAGGAAAGTTAATTTCTTCAGAGGGGAGGTGAAGAGCTGCTATTTTTGGAAAGAGGTGCTCAGCAGAATTTGTTGTTTGAGGTAGTCAGCATTTGCCAAATCTACCTGATCTTTCAGGACCCCATTATTTTTCTAATCAGTGCCTGAACTTTAGTGTAAGTGACATTTTAAAGGCATAAATTCAATATTCCCTGTTACTTAGTCATTTATAGATTCGGATATTTATTGAATTTTTTTTACAACCATTGATCCTGTATGTCTAGGAGAAAATGATTTTTTCCAAAGAATCCTAATTTTTAAAAATCTTTTCTGAGTCTTGTTTGGGGAATTTTATGCTCTGAGATGATCATTTTCTTTCTTCAGGCTCCATTGCTAGACAAAGAACTCAATAGTCTTTATTTTATTCTTTCCCAATATATTATCTCACCATGCTGCAACTTGGTTACCCAAGGCCTTGAGTTTTATAGGCACCCAGTTGTAACTGTCTTCAAGTGGCAATGTCATAGCTTCTGCCCCTGGATGTCATGGGCTGCTATTGTCCCACTTACTATGACAGAGCCATTCATTGCCATTCTATACAATCAGAATAGAGAACAAACTTCAGATTTATTTCTTTGAGATCTGGGAGCTACATTCAGCACCAACCTTGATCAGGACTTACTATAAACAAAAATGAGACAAAACCAAAGTCAAAACACTAAAATACCATGGGTTTTGGGAATTGGGATTGACACACATGTGGGGAAAAACCAGGAAAGTAAAGCTCAAGAAGAGGAATCAGAGAAACAGAAAAAGTCCCTTTTAGGTCGTGGCCTGAAGTATCAGTGCTGATGTACAGGTCAAAACTCACAGGAAAATCTCCAAAGCGAAAAAAACCCTCCTAAAATACCTCTTTTAAGCAGAATTTGTAGAAGAAGGATCCCACTGAAGTGGAAGGTAAAGGAGGAACTCATGGATAGATCTGTGGAAACAGCTATCGCTGTGGGAAATGCAGCCAAGTGTTTGGTGGCACAGCTGGACACTGAGAACACTGCCTCAGGGCTGGAGCTCTTCGGGCACATTTGGCCTACTGTTACCATGTCTGGTGCCATGGTCCCTCAAGAATAATGGGTTATATTATATTTCTACTTGCCACATTTCCACAAGGACGTCTCTTGCACAGATTTAACTGACGGCATTACAGGAAGGATATTCTGGAAGATGTTGTTCCAACCTTAGACTGGAGTGGTAATGCCGTAGTCACAAAACACAATCCAGCCTTATGGAAGGCAGACTGCTGTATTTCATGACATGAGTTTACAGTTTAATAAGCAATATAATAGATATCATGTAATTTTTTTATTTGGTCGTTGTTCATCAGGGTGCTCAAGAAGGGGAATACTGTTAATAACCTGGCTTTCCTTGTTGCTGTATGTGGTGTGAGAAATGGGAGATTTTTCAATTCTAGAAAGATAGAAACCCACTGATTCTTGCTATGGAAGCTACCAGTTCAGGATGCAGCACTCAGTGGAAGGTTGACATGAGGACTGTCACAATTCAGAGGGGCCACTTCAGGCATCTTCTTATCCTCAGCTATGCGACATGCTACTGGACTATATTGTAGTGCTTTCAGGAGTCACGCTCTCCGTGCCACAGGCAATCTATCACTTCTACCTTCACCTGGAAACTCACATTAAGAAACTTCTTTAAACTCAGAATATTTCAGCTTCCACCATGTCTTTTATTGGACAAAAGTTAGCTTCATTGTTTTGATCATCTGGAAGAAAAGCCTATGTGAAATTGTTTTTTTGTCTTACTGGCAACAGCTCTATTGGTTCTCACAAATTGGAAGGTTGTTTTTCTTATTTTTCATGTTTTTTGGAAATCAGACATAAGTGAAAATCTTAATCTTTCTGTTCTTTGGTTAGAAATATGCCATCTGTTGACTAAACCAAGTAGATTACTGTTTCAGCATGTTTTCTTAACAATTTCACATTATCTTAGTCATACTAGAAATCAATCTTTCATAGGAAATTAGTGTGTTCCATAACAACTTAGGAGAAATTGGATGGGGATAGGTAATAGTTGGTATACTTATAAAGGCTTTAGGAAAAAACCTGTAACTTTGATGTATAGTTTGGTCTTGGTGTGTTTTCAGATGAGTTTGTGTTTTTTAATTTGAAGTAATTTCAAAGATATTTCATATGCAAGTAGATGACACAGAATTAAGAGACTGTATTGTGAAGAATCTTTATATGGAGACTTCATGCCTTGAAGTCTTATAAAGCTCTGTTTTGATATGGGCAATGCTACATGTGTAAGTGCTCACGCACTACCATGCCCATGTGGGTGTATGTGTGAATTTATTCTTATACTCATGCTAGTATTAAGGAAATTACCTGTAATGGAACAGCACTAAAACTGCCCAGACTTTTGCTCACCACTGAACAATTTCGTATTTTGTTATTATTACAGTAGTAGTCTCCAAATTTGATTTCACCTATGGGGAGTTATGTATCTTTAGGCTCTGAAAACAATGTTAGATAAAAAAATTACAGATGGAAGACAAACTATTATTTTCAGTATTGACAGTGCTTTAGTGCATATGGCTTTAGACTTGTTAGCAGAGTAAACTTCCATGCTACTGGATGCCAGAATTAGGCAGGTTTATCCAAGCAGACTCATGCAATGTTGGATGAAGGCATAGTGCCTCCATCTCCACTATTGGGCAGGGCTGGTAACAAGAGTAATTTATGCCCTTTCTGGGAAAGTTGCTTTCAAAAAGAAAGAAGAGAAAAGCATGCCAATGAAATGGACTGAATATTTGTGTCCCTTCCAAAATTTATATGTTGTGATCTTAACTTCCAATGTGATGGTAGTAGAAGGTAAGGAATTTAGGGGAATGATTATATTATGAGGGTGGAAACTTCATGGATGAGATTGGTGCTCTTATTAAAGGAACCTCAAGGAGAGCTTTGTTGTCCTTTTTCTGCTGGGTGAGGACCCAGTGAGAAGTTAATGGCTTATGAACCATGAATAGGACTCTCACTGAACATTGAATCTTACACACTGATCTTGGACTTCTTAACCTTCAGAACTATAAGAAATGAGTAAATCTGTTTAAGCCATGCATGTTATGATGGTCTGTTATACAAGCTCAAACAGACTAAGATATCTAGTTTTTGATTCTAAAATTCAGTAATAAAATATATATTTCCAAGTCTTTGTTTTTTGAGCCAGGGTCTCATGATGTAATCCAGTTTGGCATTTCCAAATCTTTTGAGTGTAATAATTAAAAGAGTTTGTAGACTAGAAGTTATACTAACATCTTTCTTTTTGAAAGAGAAACAAGGAGGAATATTTCTTGATAGTATCAGACCAATAGGATTAGCAGAATAGCTGTGACTAAGCAGATTTCTTCTGTCTCTACTTTGGCTGATTCTTCTATCCCTAAGATTCTATTGGTTACTCGCTTAATCCATTTTCTGTCATCACTGACTTCCACAACAGACGGGTAATTTACAAAGAAAAGAAATTTGGAAAGCACAAATTATTATTTCTGATGAACTTAGAGGGATTAGTAGTATAGTTACTTATCTTGTGTACACACACACACACACACACATTCCTAAATATATATAATTTTTTCACGTCTTCCTTTTCTCCTTTTCCCCTGTCCTACTTGTTCTTTCCTTTTGAGCGCTTTCTTTCCCTTTCCCTTTCACAGTATTTATTGTACATTTTGGATTTTATTACTCTTTCAATTTTTTTTTACACTATGGAGACAATATAATATTTATACATGTGAATTTATTTTACTTATGAGTATGGTCTCATGTTGCATCCATTTACCTATATACATGAAGAAATGTTCAACATCATTGGTCATTTGAGAAATGTAAATTAAAACAACATTGAGATTCCATCTCACTCCAGAAGGAACAACTGCCATCAAGAAATCAACCAATATAAATATTGGTAGGGCTGTAGGGGAAAAGGAGCCCTTGTCCACTGTTGGTGGGAGTGTAGACTGGTGCAAGCAACTGTGGAAATCAGTGTGGAGATTCCTGAAAACTCTAGGAATGAAGGTCCCATTCCATTCAGCTATTCCCCTTTTGGGGTTTTCCCCAGAAGAATTGAAAATGTCATACATCAGTGATATATGTTCACCCATTTTTATAGAAGTACAATTTGTAATAGCTAAATCTTCTAACAACCCTCATGCCCATCAGCCATGGGATGGATAAAAAAGATTTTTGTACAGTGGAATATTACTCTGCTATAAAGAAGAAATTTATTTCTTATAACTGGGTATTGGGAAGTCCAGTGTCAACATGCAGGCTTCTGGAGGGGCCCTTAATGATGCATCAAAATATGGCAGAGGGTGTTGCATGGTGCAGAAGTCTCTGTTTCTCTTATAAAGCCACCAGTCTCATCACACAGGATGGGGTGGACCCTAATGGCTTTATCCCAATCATCTCCTGAAAGCCCTACCTCTAAATACTGTGATTATATAAATTTGAGGACTAAGTTTCAATGTGAATTTTGAAAGGACATTCAGTGACAGCTGCCAATCTTATGCCTGTGTGAAAAATTCAGTGAGGGTTTGAGGCTGTAGGAATGCATATTTTGCAAAGAGTTTTGCCAACATAAAATAAGAGCTCTGGTTTACAGGAAGTAAGAAATGATTTATTCTGTCCCAGATATGAATTTCTATAGGACCAACTTCAAGTTACTGTGAATGACATATTCCACCATGTAAGAGGTTAAGTTTATTACTACATTTTAGGTACACATAATGATCACATTCATCATAGGGAATTACATGAATTTTGATAGTCACAAAACAAAAAAGGACATAAATAAATTCATTTACCACAAAGGCAGGTTACAGTGAGATGGAGAAATCTCTCCTACAGGTTTCAGGTGTTACAATGTTCCTGGCTTTAGAGTGGTTCAGGCTAGAGTTCTGCTATGATTAGTAATTGCATTCTGAGAAATTTATCAAAGCATCACAAACATTAGGAAAGGCACAAAAGTTAGGTAAGAGGGTCTCAGATAGAGTAGGATAATTTAACTCTTGAGCTACAACATCCCATCTCTCCACAATTACAAGGTGCTACTTAGCCCAGGTCAAGTAGTCCGCAGAATCTTTAAATAGATACAGCTTCTTCAGAGAGCTTCAGTTTATAATTTCTAAATCAACCTAAAATCTTCTTTCATCTACTTACTATTCACTGTTAGCAACCACTGGGTTAGACTATGAATGTGCCAATTTATTCTCCCTCATGGCATTCATGTTTCCTTGGTTTCTGTTATTTATCTGGCTCTGACTCAGCAATACATTATGGATCCTGTAAGTTCACATAAGCTCTAGTTTTCTCCTCGGGGGTTTTCATTTGGGCCCCAGGCCTGCTGCTGTCCATATCCATGTGACATTGAAGCCCAAAGAGACCAGAAATGAGGTAAGAACATGCTTGTAAGAGGGTAATTGCCTGCATGGCAACACTGACTGGGAGCAGGGTAGCTGGCAGCTTTAAATTCCAACTGTATGCCAGCAGCTTGATGTCTTCGACTGCCACCAAAGCAAAAAGCTTTTCTGGACAGGGCTGGTGGAAAGTAAGGCATAAAAGGAAATGTCACAGGCATATGGGAGAGATCCCTTTTAAGTGTGTAGCAAAGAGGGTCTTCTGTGTTATGTTCGGGCACACAAACTGGCTGATGTGTTTGAAAAAAATCAAGTGTGACTACCTTTGGGTTGTACCTTCTCTGGATTGCTACAGTCTGTCCTTTACAACCCTGACCCCTGTACTATGTTGCAGACCATGTTGATGATTAGCTGCTGGGAGCAGGGAGCTTCTGAGTTTCCCCAGGGTTAGTTTGAATTCAAAATGCTTTTCTTTTCTTTTTCGACAATCTAAACTCTTAATTCTCCTTGTGCAAATTTATTTGGTTTTCTTGAAGACTGAACCTTAATTTTCTCACTGCTGTTCTTCACTCCTCCTGTCAGTACAATTCTGAAGTACCTTTATAGTGATAAATCAAGCCAGTTAATACGATGGAATCACAGCCTTTAATTTAATAGACTGGCATGTAACAGTGCTAGGAGCTAGTTGTGCCTAACCCTCCAAATTTGTATATTGAAGTTCTAGCTCCCAAATCTTCAGAATGTGATTGTATTTGGAAATGAGGCCTTTAAAAAGGCAATTAAACCAAAGATAGGGTGGGCTTTCATTCTATCTATTTTTTTTAGGAAGATAATTTTTTTTGATACTGAGGATTAAACCCAGGGTCTTGTACATGCTAAGCGAGTGCTCTATCGAATCTCCAGCCCAAGAAGAGGAAATTTGGACACACAGAGGAAAAACCACGCAATGCGTAATGAGAAAGCGTAGTGCAAAAGTGACTACTTGCATGTCAAAGAGAGCAGTCTTAGAGAAACAAGCTGTTGGTACCTTGCTCTTGGACATGCAGTATCCAGAAATTGAGAAGAAAAATTTCTGTTGCAGATCCAGCCTGCAATTTTTTTTTTAAATGATAGCTCCACCAGACTAATACAAACCACTTACCTAGGAAACTGCCTCTGTGTGTGTATGTGGGAGAGTTATGGGGGAGGGGAGAATAGCGGATTCTACCATCTTAGATATTTTTGTCCTCAAAAAACTTTATGTAACAGTTTGTCCATTTATGCTAAGCATTCTGTCTTCCTTTTTTTAGTACATGTCACAAATCAGATCATATTCCAAGCCCAACTTTTTTTAAAAAAAGACTAATTTATTATGACATACAACCACAAATTAAAGACAGTTCAGTATCAGTCATTGGTCTGCTTGTCACTCAAACCAAATGGCCTAGATACAGGATAGGCCTGAGGGACCCTGAAAGGTAATCTAGGTAAAAAGCAATCTAGGTCACTCTGCCTCATGGATTCATTTCTTTTTTTCCCCCTATAGATTTCTGTGCCCATATTGTGTCCAAAATGAAGTGAAGAGATAAATATAGCCTGTGGAAACTGTGGAAGCCAGGGTGTACAGAGGGAAAAGTGGGGGAAGCCGAGAAAACAAGCAATAACTTTAATTGACAGGGAAAACCATCGGGGATCTTGGGGAAAATACTACCGTCCATGGCAGACTTTTTGAAGCAAATAACATAGTTTTTAATTTTTTTACTTTTTATAAAAGAGAACTGTCTCTTTTTTTCTATTTCAATTTGGCATTTCAGTTCCTTTGTCTTTAAACATTTTTATTCTTGTGGTTATTGATTTGTTCAGCCAACATTTTAAAAGCCCAGTATGGAGCTTGGTATTAAAAAAAGAAACATATATCATGCAATCTATTGCATTCCAGATGGAGTGGACAGGAGTATAAACCACAATGGCAGCACAGTGTGTAAGTGTTTTTAGGCTCACTCAGATGAATTTTGTAAGGAAGAGCCCAAAGGGAAACCATGAGGTGTCCTTTGTAGGAGACTTTGCTGATGTTCCATGAAGGCCACTCTGGGCAAAGACCCAGGAAAACCTTTTGAGGAGCCATGATATTTTCACCAACTCTCTTGTTGTGTAGATTTATAGGATTATCCAACAAACTTTGTTAACATAACAGATTTAGTACATGTGGGCTGGTATCTAAGAATTTTTCCCATTACACTATCCCTATTCTTCCCCAAACATACACACGTAGAGTATAGGGGGCAGTCCCTTGGGTAAGTCCTCCACTGTTGGAATTCTGTAAGAAGGCCTGGGATGAGGGCCTAGGGTGGGATAGGTGAGCAGGGAGTGCTGACCCAGAGAAGGCAGGGAGTTCAGGGGCCCGTGCTTGGAAGGCCTGCTTCCTCAGACAGCAAGACAGAGCAAGATGGCTGTGCCGAGGGCATCATTTCTAATCAGAACACATCCTCTCACCCTCTTGCCCCACCCCAAACATATTCTGAGCTTTGGAACTGTCACGGGAACTCCCTTAGTAAAGAATCATTTAAATCTGTGAGATCAGTGTGTGTTTTCTGTAGGGAGAGACAAGTGTGGCAGCATTCGTTATGGGCAGGGGAGGGAAACTGCTGACTGGATGCCCTGGCGGGTACCTGGCGGGTACCAGATGAAATCATCACCCTATGCACCCACCAAAACAGTTTACTGGAAACTTTGTGGGACAGAAAAACCGAAGAAGCTTGCTTCATAGGTCACTGCTTTGCGGCTTGAAGAGGAACATGCAAGTCTGGTTTTAGTGTTGACACCTTAATTAAGCAGTTCCAAAATCTATCACCAGTGGGCCAACTTCACCTTTCTGTCTTTTACGTTTAATGTCTGTAGTGCTAATTACTTAACTACTTCTGGGGATGAAGTCACTTGGAAACCTTAAATAAGTTTGACCATGTTTAGAACAAGCACATGGTATTTATTTGTGAAATCATAGGTTCCAAGGTACAAGTCATAGTTTTGAAAAATATATATCATATATAAGTACAATTTTAAAAGCAGTGTTTAAAATTGTGTTCTGGAAGTCTCCTTTACCAGTTTGGGTGACACCATTGTAGCACATTTATTAAAATTTTGTTTTGTTTCTAGGTTTAGGAAATGGTGTTCCTGAACTGCCTTACCTCCTTGGCAGAGGGAATGGCAGAGCACCCACAATATTGCACTTTGGGGGCTGGCATGTAGCACAGCGGTAGAATGCGCATCTATGTGTGACCCTTAAAGAAAAATGGGCTTGGGGTTGTGATGAGGTAAAGATAGACTTGGCTGCCCCAAAAACTGAGTCCTTGCTTTTCCACTACCACAGACCTCTTTGGAGTCTGTTTGCAGGCCACTTTCATGCAGTGCTGACTCCCGAGCTCCGAGTTCATTCCCACACCAGGCAGGTTCTGCCACAGCAGAACTCACCCATGGAGCTCACCTTTACTTTGTCATCTTCTGACTCCAAGTGAAAAGCTGCTAGTTTGTCCTATTACTTGAAAGTGGAAGCAACTGAACATTTATAGGTAGGTACCAGGGCTGCCAAAATAGTCAGTTTAATATTTTTCTATATTTTAATGAAATTTTGACCACATGACTTCAGGCCTGCTCTGCAGAATGCACACGGAATACACAGCAATGGTTGTTTTTGCCTGAGTCATTATGGCCGTGACAAAACCCTTGCTCAGTTTCAGCTGGAAAGACCTGGAGGTTGAAGGGTGGCTTGGAGACAGTCCTCGGTAAGTCTGTGAACTCCTTTTGATCCTTCCTGCTATCTGAGGGATGAGCTCACCTTCGGCTGTCTTTCCCTGTGCCAGCTAACCTACCTACAAAGCTACAGAGCAGCTTCAAGGAGTGAGGTTATTATTTTTTATTCCTTTGCAGCTCTTAGAAGCAAAAATAGCCTATTTCTTTCTCTGTGGACCCAGATTAATAGCTGATATCTCTCTCTTCCCATTTGCAAAGTTCAGTGGCACCTTCTTTAACAAATGGGGCCTGAACGAGCCCAGCTTGCGGTGGCCTAGAATGGTTACATTATGGAAAATAAACTGCAAAGGAAGTTTGCTTAAGAAATGGAGAGCAGGCATCAGGCAGTTCATTTCTGGACCATAATTGGTCAATGTTCTTTCCTAATGCACAGCAGCAAGTTTCACTGTGCAAGACCTACTGATACATTTCCCAGGTGATTTCATAGAAATATTCTGTGACTGCCTTGCTAGCTACAATGTGCATCGAGAGTTAGTTGTTTAACAAAGGCAAAGGTTTTGTACGGTAAGATTAAGTAAAGAACTATGACATTTTCTGTGAGCCTGTTAATAGTAGACTTTTCCTTTGCTGGAAGCACATTTTAAGGGCAGAAGAGAAAGAATAACCTTGTGGGTTTGTTTTTTAACAGTAATCCTGAAAAGATTCAAGTCAGCTTGGAAGTGTTTGCTCTGGGACCTGTCTGCACTGCTCTGTGAATGGCCTCTCTGCCCTTTCCACTTTCTTAAACTGATGTGATAGCCCGATGCTCTGGGATAGCATATGCTTTCAGAGAAACACGGAAATTGAGCTTTTAATTCTATGTACAAGAGAAGCCTGTCTCAGACAGGGAGATGGAAGCTCTCTATGCACTGACCCACTGACCGCGGTTGAACTAAGGCAGATTCCTCTGGGGTCCCTTATCAGAATTCTAGCATGCTATGTGACAGAGTGCTGCTGATTCCATGGGCTCTCTGTTACCACGTGATTTAGTATAATTCTTAGAACAACTGGAAACAGTAAGGCTTGTCTTTCTTTTTTCAACAAAGAAAACTCAGAGAAACCAAACAACTTACTCAGAGTATCATGGTGTAGCCATCCCTGACTTAAACCAGTCATTGTGTCTTCTACCGGGCAAAATAGCTGGCAATTTCAGGAACGAAGGACCAACCACATCACAAGTATCTCTCTGGATGTCCTAACAGACAATCAGAGAACTACCTTTGGAGATTCCTAAATGCCACAGGTGACCGACCCTCATCCTTAACGTATAGTCAGAGGTTCGATTTCCAGTGTTTCTCAAACTTCTGAACACAGACATCTAGGCATTCACAGTGCTCTTTTTGTGTGTGTGATGCAGTGGAGTATGGAAATAGTAACCTTGCATTAGTTAAATTAAATATATAATTTCAGGTCACACTGAAGGCCATTTCACAGTATCCTCATTCTAGCACAAAAAGAGGTCTCACATTTTCAGAAAAGATGTGTGCCAAGTTACTTCACATTGAGAATGTTCTAGTCCTGACTACTACTTTTATTCTTATTGTTTCAGGATGGGGAAAAGAGTAATTCATTGGCAAAGGAGCTTCTGCATTTCCTGGTTTCACCTAAGCATGATTGGAGAACTGCTGGGTTGGCTAGACAGACTGCGTCTTGCAAGGAATGGGTAAAAGCTGGGTCAGTTCCAGTGAGGGGAGGATGAGGATGAGTGAGAGGTTTGGTTACTAGTGGCCTGAAGCAAAGGGCAAGGGCAAGTTGTAGCAGACTGAGCAGTGACACTGAGAACAAGCTTCCCCTCCTTCACAACTTTTTCTGGTTGGCTCTGTAGATTCTCAGCTCTTCACACCACGCACATTTGTCTGGATCTGATGTGAGAAGGAACACATTAGATAACAGGGTCTAGATGCTGTTTAGGTGAGTGTTGACCAAAAGCACAGGCATGAACTTTTGCAGAGAAAAGCATCACTCTAGTTTAGAAGAAAAGTGAGTAGAAAGAAGCTCTCCAAAAGTAGAAGAGCTTTCTGCCTTCATTCACCCCTGTCTGGATATTTTCATAACTCTGTGAGGCATTGTTACTGCCACAGTCAGAATACGGAATCATAGCTTTCTGTTTTGGATTCCTGTGCTCTTTTTTTGTTGAGTAAAATACCCTTGGCGTCTCATCTCACCTTCACTATCATCAGAAGTGCAACTCTGACTTCTCACCTCTCATCTTTCTCTGTCTTCCCAAACTCTTTAACTATGCTTTTGAAATTTAGAGTTTATCATCTTTTCTTTATTGTCGTAGTCAGGGGTTGCAAAGAAAACTATTACATACAGGACACATAATTTATAGTATTATTTATGATGGTCACTCAAGGAGTCAAATACAAAGAAAGTGCAGGAAACCTGTCCACACACTAAAGACCAAGAAAATACAGCTGAGGGCCCTAATCTCATAGTAATAAACTGCATGAGTTCAGCTGAAAACCTAGGGCCCATGACAATGCACCCCACAAGTCCAACTGGAGGCCTAGAGGCCACAACAATGACTCATGCAAATCTATTTCACAAACCTGCAATACTAAGGCCCAAAGGTCAGTTGTGGAAGCTTGAAAGTCTATGCCAGTGGGGTGTAGGATCTGGGCCAGTAGCGTGAGGGTTCTGTCCTGGTGCCAAGAAATGATGCTCAAAATAAGGACCAGGGCTCCCCCGAAAATTGCCACAGCCATTATCAGCAACCGTGAGGCCCCAAGCTCCTCCAACCATAAGAACAGCCAAGTTCATATCAGGGAAGCCAGAATGACAAGCTCCTCTAGGAAAACTAACAGCTCCAAAAAAACCCCAACAGCTCCAAACAACAACAATGCAGAGAACCTACAATGTTACTCTTACTCTCCAGCTCTGATTTTTATGCTGGCAACTTTCCACAGGGGGCCATTCACGCTCAACACCACGCTGATTCAGTTTCAGCTGGTATTACAAGCTGATCACCAGTTACTAATCCACTATGTCTATCCTTCGTAACTTGAGTTACACTTTTTGCTTCACAGGAAATTGTCGGGCCCAGCATGTTGCTTTTTTCTGTAGACCTTTGGATGCAGCTGTCCTCAATTCCCAAATATCTCAAGGGCCTCAGGGCTTGTTGTTGTTGTGTACTGCCTTGGCTCCCCATTGCTTCTGCTTGACCATTCATTGTCCTTCCTTCTCCACAGTTACTGGCTGCCGGGAAGCACACACCTCCAGCCTTCCTATGTCCCACATCCCGTGATTCTCTTGGTCCATTACCTTTCCTTGTTGAGGACTTAAGCACAACCCTCTCTTTTCTACATCTCCCAACGTGACTCTTGGTCATTTCAACATATACATAAATAAATCACGTAGGACAATGCACCTGCAACTCCTTGACCTCTTTAGCTTGGAAGACATTTCCTCTACCTCATCCCAGCTGCCTGGTGTTGTGGATCTTGTGAGACCTGCCACTTCCAAAACTATACCACCTCTAAAATCTTAAGTCACACAGTTCATTATTGACTATTCCCTCTGTCTACAGACTTTCCTGTTATTCCCCTTTCAACAATTTCACATTTCAGTGAGATCTCTGCTCAACTGAACCTACTACTTCTTTACTTCTTCCTCCTCTTATATTCTCACTTTCTTACTGCCCTATTTAGGTGCAAATGTTGATGATAATACTCTTTCCCTTGCAAGAACTTTAATTTTTTTTGCCTTCCTCTATTTCATTGAATTTACTTTCATATACACTTATATGTTTATGTATATTTATGCTATATATGCATTGTACGTAGGTACACATGCACACGTGCTCTATATTTATATGTACAGAACAGACACTTGGATTTAATCAGGATCAAGGCATTCTGAGATATCAAACAAAAAATGGTGGAAATATAAATCAAATATTGGTTATGAATGTGAGGCCAGGAAACAATTAGGGAAACAGAATGAAAACAACACTTCTATGAGCTTACTTTGAAGATTTGTCTTCAGAAACAATTTTTTTAAAAAAATTTTATTTTACAGAGA
The DNA here is from genome assembly GCA_004027455.1 of Hydrochoerus hydrochaeris. Classification (NCBI taxonomy): domain Eukaryota; kingdom Metazoa; phylum Chordata; class Mammalia; order Rodentia; family Hydrochaeridae; genus Hydrochoerus; species Hydrochoerus hydrochaeris. The sequence continues at coordinate 49,382 of PVLA01001133.1, forward strand.
ATAAAACAAGAGGACAGAACAATGCAGATCAGAACAGAACAAATACAAGCAACACAGCACTTCACAACAAGACAATTGGATATCAACAGTAGCTATCATAATATCTCTTTCTTTGAAATAGTTGAGCATTGCTTCACACACAATAATATCAAACATAAAAAAATAGAATAAAAGCATTCAAGAAAATGACACTATTACAAGGCATTCTGAACCAAATAACAGAAGATGAACAATGGCTCCTATAATATCTCATTTTCCATAAAAAATTTGTTTATAGTATCATACATATTAAAATACAATAAGACACAACATGATAGAACCAATGGTAATAGAAGAACAAAAGCATGGTAGGACTTCAAAACAAAATGATATTAAATCAGCAATGGCTTCCATAATGTCTTGTTTTCTTCAAAGTAGCTGTTAACGCTGGGGATTTAGCTCAGTGGCTTAAACACCTGCCTGGTGAGTGTGAGGCCATGAGTTTGATCCCCGATACAAAAAAAAAGTAGCTGCTCATACCATCACACATAATAAGGTCAAACAAAACGGAATAAAACTATTCCAACCAATGAATGAAAACATTGCAAGACTTCAAAGCAATATAATGGGGAACCATGATTACCATAGAATCTTATGTACTCTTACCATTTCTTACACTAGGGAGACTATACGTTATTTATACATGTGAATTTAATTTATTTTGTTTATGAGTATGGTCTTGTCTTAGTTACTTTTTACTCAATACCTGATACCTACACACAAAGTTGGGAAAGGAAAGGTTTATTTCTTACAGTTTTTGGAAGGTTTCAGTCCATATTCAGTTGGCTCCAAGGCAGCGTGGCATGGTAGGGCTGCAGTTCATGGCAGCTGCAAACAGCAAGGCTGAAACCAGCAAGAGAAGGACACGCTTTCTTCCTGCTATTACATCACATCCTGGCTCCACCCCTCAGTGGGTGTGGCACTCACACCCCCAATCCAAGCACTAGACAATGAACAAATCATAAATGCATAATGCAAAGGCATGAAGCTTGGGGGCCACTGACATAAACCATGACAGGTCTCAAGTTGCATCCATTTATTTATAAATATCTCAATGTGATCATTCTTTATAACTGAGTAATACTCCATTATATAAAAGTACCACAATATTTTTATTCATTCCTTGGTTGATGGGCACTTAGGTTGTTTCCAAGATCTGGCTATTACAAATTGTGCCACTATAAACATGGGTGCACATATATCACTGTGGTATGATGTTTTCATTTCTCCTGAGAATATGCCTAGGAGTGGAATAGCAGTGTCAAATGGGACTTCCAATCCAGGCTTTTTGAGGAATCTCCAGGCTGACCTCCACAGTGGTTGCACCAGTCTACACTCCCACCAACAGTGCAGAAGAATTTCTTTTTCCCCACAGCCTCTCCAGCATTTGTTGTTGGTAGTTTTGTTGATCCTGGCCATTCTTTCTGGAGTGAGATGGTATCTCAGTGTGGTTTTCATTTGCATTTCTCTAATGACCAATGATGATGAACATTTTTTCATGTATTTATTTGCCATTCATATTTCTTCATCTGAGAACTGTGTGTTCATCTTGGATGCCCATTTTTGGATTGGGTCTTTGAATTTTAGGGGTCTGATTTTTTAAAATTCTTTTTAAGTTCTAAACAGAAGCCCTTTGTCTGAAGGACAGTTCACTAAGATTTTTTTCCCAGTTTGTGGGTTTTATCTTCACTCTGCTGGAGATTTCTTTGAACATGCAGAAACTCTTTAATAAGATGTGATCCCAGTTATTGATGCTGGGAAGTATTTCCCTTGCAGTTTGGTTCTTGTTCATGAATTCTCTACCTACCCCTATGTCTTCAAGATTTTTACCTACTTTGTCTTCCAACAGATTTAGTGTTTCTGTTTTAATATTACATCTTTGATCCATTTAGATCTTAATTTAGTATGTGGTGATAGGCATAGGTCTAGTTTTAGTTTTCAGCATATGCATAGCCAATTTTTCCAGCACCATTTATTAAAGAGACTATCATTCTTCCAGTGAACATGTTTGGCCCTTTATCAAAGATAAGGTAGTTTGACTGTGTTTGTAGTTGTGGTTGTATCTTCTAGTCTATTCCATTGATCTTCAGGCCTGTTTTTATTACAGTACCATGTTGATTTTATTACGGTAGCTTTGTAGTATAAATTCAAGTCAGGGATTGTGATGCCTACTGCCTTGGCTTTGCTGCTTAGAATTGCCTTTTATATTCTAGGTCTCTTCTGGTTCCAGATGAATTTTAGGAGTGATTTCTCTACATCTATGAGGTATGTTAGTTATTTAGATATTTTAGGTAGTTAGTTAGGTATTTTAATTGGGATTGCATTGAATCTGTATAACAATTTTTGGGGAATGGCCATTTTCACAATATTTATTCTTCTTATCCATGAACAAGGGATGTCTGTCCATTTTTTGAGGTCCTCTTCGATTTCTTTTTTCAGGGTATTATAATTTTCCCTGTATAGCTCTTTTGCTTCTTTCGTTAGATTAATTCCTAAGTATTTCATTTTTTTGAATGCTAGTGTGAAGGGTGTGGCTTTTCTTATTTCTCTTTCAGTGATTTTGTTGTTAGTGTATAGGAATGCTATTGATTTTTGAGTATTGACTTTGTATCCAGCTACATTGCTGAATTTATTTATTATATCTAGGAGTCTTTCAATGGAGTTTTGGGGGTCTTCTATGTAGAGTATCATGTTGTCTGCAAATAATGATAGTTTAACTTCCTCTTTTCATATCTTTGCTCCTTTTATTTCTCTCTCTTGTCTAATTGCTCTGGCTAGTATTTCCAGTACTATGTTGAATAGGAGTGCTGATAAGGGACATCCTTGTCTTGTGCCTGATTTTAAAGTAAAGCCTTTCAGTTTTTTGCCATTTAGTATGATGCTGGCTGTTGGTTTGTCATAGATGGCCTTTATCATTTTGAGGTAGAGACCATCTATTCCAATTCTCTGTAAGGTTCTTATCGTAAATGGGTGTTGGATCTTATCAAAAGCTTTTTCTGCATCTATAGAAATGATCATGTGATTCTTACTTTTGGCTCTATTGATATGGTGGATTACATTTATTGATTTATGTATGTTGAATCATCCCTGCATGCCTGGGATGAATCCCACTTGGTCATGGTGTATAATCTTCTTGATGATATGTTGCATCCTGTTTGTCAATATTTTATTGAGAATTTTTGCATCTATGTTCATTAGGGAGATTGGCCTGTAGCTCTTTGTTTTAGTTGGATCTTTCTCAGGTTTTGGTACTAGAGTAATATTTGCTTCCAGAAGTGACTTAGGGAGAATTTCTTCCCTTTCAATTTGATTGAACAGATTGAGGAGTGTGAGCATTAAGTCTTCTTTGTATTTCTTGTAGAATTCTGCAGTGAATCATGTGGGCCTGGGCTCTTTGTTGGTAAGGACTTAATTACATTTTCAATTTCATTAATAAAAATTGGGTTATTCAGCAGTTTTACATCTTCTTGATCCAGCTTTGGTGGTTCATATATTTCTAGGAATCTGTCCATTTCTTCTGTGTTATCGAACCTGTGAGAGTAGAGGTTTTTGAAATAAGTGTTGGTGATCTTCTGTAGTTCCACAGAGTTGGTAGTGATTTCACCTTTTTCATTCCATATTTCATGAATTTGAGTCTTTTTTTTCCTTTTTTAAATTAGGTTGGCTAGAGGTTTATCAATTTTATTCATTCTTTCAAAGAACCAACTCTTTGATTCATTGATTCTTTGTATTATTTTCTTAGTCTCTATTGCATTAATTTCTTCTCTGATCCTTATAATTTCCTCCCTTCTTTTGGCTTTTGGCTTGGCTTGCTCTTCTTTTTCTAGCTGTTTGAGGTATGGTATGAGGTTGTTTATTTGTGTTCATTCTATTTTCCTAATGTGGGAACTCAGTGCAATAAATTTTCCTCTCAGTACTGCTTTCATTGCATCCCACAGATTCTGGTAAGTTGTATTTGTATTTTTGTTTGCTTGTAGATATTGTTTAATTTATTCTTTAATCTTCTCTGTGACTCATTGATTGCTCAAGAGTGTATTATTCAATTTCCATGTGTTTGTGGGGTTTTTGCAGTTTTTTTTTATCATTACTTTCCAGTTTCATGGTGCTATGATCTGATAACATGCATGGGATAATTTAAGTTATTTTGCATTTACTTAAATATGTTCTGTGGCTAGTATAAAGTCAGTTTTAGAGAATGCCCATGTACTGCTGAGAAGAATGTATATTCTGATGTTGGATGGAACACTCTGTATACTTTTATCAAGTCCATTTGTTCACAGGTGTGATTCAGTTCTGTTATTTCTTTGCCAATTTTCTGTCTAGTTAATCTGTCCCTTTGTATTAATGGCATGTTAAGATCTCTTGTTGTAATTGCTTTATTGCTTATTTGATTTTTCATTTCTGTTAATACTTGCTTTGTATAGGTGGGTGCTCTGGAATTTGGTGCATATATATTTAAGATTGCTATCTCTTCCTCTTGAAGTTTTCCCCTAACTAGTATGTAGTGACCTTCTTTATCTCTTTGGACCTTTCTTGGTTTGAAGTTCACATTGTCTGCAAACAGAATAGCTACCCTCCAATTTTTTTTGAATTCTTGTTGCATGAAGTATTGTTTTCCATCCTTGGACTTTCAGTCTATGAATTTCCTTTTGGGTTAGATGGGTTTCTTATAGACAGAATATGGTTGGACATTGTTTCTTGATCCATTCTGCCAGTCTGTTTCTTTTAATTGGTGAATTGAAGCTATTTACATTAATGGTTATAACTGTTATATATTAGTTTATTGTTGACATGTTATCTTTCTGTTGTATCTTTATCTTTGCCTTCTGTTTAATTGTCTGTCTTGCTTAGTGGTTTTTTTCTTATGTGTATATAGAATGTCTTTGAGTATTCTTTGCAGGGTTGTTTTGGTGATCATGAAGTTTTTCAGCTGTTCTTTGTCATGGAAGTATCTTATTTCTCCATCCATTTTGAAGGACAGTGTTGCAGGATACAGCAGTCTGGGTTGTAAGTCATTTTCCTTTAGGATCTGAAATATTTCACTCCAGCTCTTCTTGACTTCATTGTTTGTGTTGAGAAGTCTGCTGTGAATCTGATAGGTTTTCCTTTGTAGGTGATCTTTCTTTTCTCTCAAACAGCTTTTAATATTATGTTCTTATGTTGATTTTCTGGAATGGTGATTATTATATGTCTTGGTGTAGTTTTATTTTGGTTATGGCTGTTTGGAGTTCTATATGTTTCACTAATCTGAATGTTAATTTCCATTCTTTTGTTTGGGAAATTTTCAGCTATTTTTTTTCTGTAAATAGCCTCTTGATATCATTTGTGTTGTCCCCTTCTTTTTCATTTACCCCTATTAATCTTATGTTATTTTCTTCACATCATCTTGCAGCTTTTGAATTGTTATTTCCTGATTCCTTGTTACTTTTAAAAGATTTTTCCTTTCCTGTTCACTAGCTGCAATCTTATCTTCGAGGTCTGAAATTCTATCTTCACTTTCACTGAGGTGGTTTTGGCAACCTACAATAGAATTTTTGATTTCTTGTATATCTCTTTGAATCTGCTTTCTGTATTCTGTTTGTTTTTTATACTGTTCATTCAGGGATTCTATCTGTTTGCTTTGTTCCTCTAATTTTTTAGCTGTGTCTTCTTTAGATGCATTCACTATTTCTTCCACTACTTTTACCATTGCTTCTTTTATCTGGGAGATTATTTCTAATTTGAGTTCTTTCATAGCTTCCTGTACTTGCTTCTTTATTTCAGTTGATATCATTTCAGGTATTTCAGGTGTATGACTAGTATTTTCTTCTATGTATGTGGCTCTCAGACTTTCTTGGGATGGGCTGGAGATTTGAGATTGCATTTTGGTCTTTCATTTTATCATTTTCCTGTATTTCCGTGTTTTGAACAATGTTCCAAAACTTTCCCTGAGCATGTTGGAAATCACCCTCTGTACCCTCGGCTCCCAGGACTCATGGGCCTTGGCTCCCCTGGTTGAATGAAGGTCACTGGGTGTGGTCCACTCAAGCCCAGGAAGCGTCTCAAGTTTAGTCCAGTGTCCTAGGGGGCTGGGCGGTGTCCTAGGGGGCTGGGTGGGTACCTAAGCACTGGGAGCGATGTCCCAAACTCTTCAGGGCCAGAGCCAGGCTGCTGGAACTCACCTCACCTCTGCACGGGTGTAACTCCCCTCTTGGTGCTGGCCTGGTCCCCTGGTTGAATAAATGTTGCTGGGCATGGTCCACTGAAGCCTGTGAAAGTTTTCAAGGCCAGTCCAGTGTCCTAGGAGGCTGGGTGGGCACCCAAGCATTGGGAGTGATGTACCAAACTCCCCCGAGCCAATGCCAGTGAGGTGGAACTCTGCTTGCTGTTGTGTGGCTCCCTGAAACAATTTTTTTGAGTATGATTAAGGAATTTGATTAGTCAAAAATTTTTTAAGTGATTAGTGGAACACACTTATTAAGATATGAAATTCACAAGCTTTCACTAAAAAAAATCTTGAGCTGTGCAAAAGATATGGCCAGGATATTTTTATTCTTTTGACCTTAAGTCAGTAAACGGTTTAAGTGAGAAGTTCTGATACTCATTTTGCCACTTTCTTAAGTTCCAGTCTGTATTGCGAAGGATGGACATTATCCCTTACATTTTTTAAAAACCTTATCAATTTATGATTCATGTACCATATAATTTACACAACTAAGGGGTACAATTCTATAGTATTTAACATTTAGAGAGATGTGAAACCTTCACCACCAAATAGTCTGTATTATGTAGAATGTTTACAGGATCATTCTTGTTCATGAATGACATAATGTAAAATCCTCTTGAGAGAAGGTTGGTAGGTGGTAAATTTGTTCAGTTTTTGTTCATCTTCAGTGTACCTTTATTTTGAAATAACTTTGTAATTCTACATTGATAATTATATTCTTGCAGAACTTTTAGGCTAAGTTTTCGTCTTCTGCTTTGAGATGTTGAGCAGTTGGTTATCTGTATAATTTTTATTCCTATGTCTTTTTAAAATCTTTTTCAATGTTTCTTTCTGTAGACTTATAAAAATGTTTAATTGTGTACTCAGTGTAGTACTTAGTATGCCTGGAACTGCCTTTTTCTGTATATTTATGCTTTTCACCTGTTGTGAGGAAATTTCAGTGATTTTGTATTGTTCTCTCCTTCTGAAGCTAAATAAGATGCATGTACTATATATTTACCCCTTTCTTTCATATAGAGTGCATTTTTTTCTTTACACTGTGTTTCGGATCCAGTATACAGTTCTCTAACTCTCTGTTTTCATGTCCCAATCACTCATTGGAATTCCATCTTCAATCAATTTATTTTTTATTTCCAAATGTTGATTCTCCCTTAATTCTTTATGGTTATTTTTGAGTATTACTTCTTCTTTGATCATTTTTTTACCATTCCATGTATTTTAAAAACATCAAAATATCTTTATATCTTTTAAACTATATCATATTTAATAATTCTAGAAGTTGAGTCTTTGGTGTTCTAAAACAGTTGTTGGTCTGCATGTTCTGTTTTGGGCCATCTCTACTTTTGAGTTCTTATAATTTCAAGCATAAATTATGATAATTCTAGAGCATAAATTTAGGATATATTCCTGAAGTTTATTTATTTTCTTATATATTTAATTGCTAGTATTCCCTGACAAGACACAAGTTACTTGAGGTTAGACCTGTGTCTTCTTAACACTGTATTTCCAGTGTCTTAAATAGGATCTGAAATACATAAACTACTGAACACATGTTCTCTCTAATCTTTCCTCTCTTACTATCCAACAGATTTATATTTTTCTATCCTATTTCAGAGCTTTCATTAATTTTAATTTAATAAGCACTATTATACATTCATTTTTGGAACACATATACTGCTTCTATGAAAGTGAAAAATATATGTCCACTATTTTCAGGTTACATTCCTAACTATTTTTCTAATTTATACCTCTGAGATGAATACTTTTAAACATAAGTACTTTTAGACTACAGATTTTTAGATCAATAAAGGCTCAACTTGCAAAGTAAACCCTTTTGTCATTCTAGTGAAGTGGGTAAGCACATTAGATATTCCCTAGTTAATCTTGAAACTAAGTAGATGTGCCTTTCAGAGGGATCTCTGTGAATCACAAAAGGCTGTTAGGAGGCAATGCAAAAATGTTACCTTTATTAAGCTTGGATTATTTAACTATGAAAATTAAATTCTATACTGTGAAAAAATTAAACATGTTTTATGATTAACTAGAATAGTTTAGGAAAGCAGAAAACAACCAAATTGTTAATGTATTTACAAAACATATTTACTCAAATTTTTTCTAGTTTTCTTCTAGGATAAAAGATTTTTTATTGTGAAGCAGTCTTATTAAGGTCAAGCTTAGTGACAATTAACAGTTGTGAACCTATTTATTATTCTCAAAGTCTGAGATTTTCAGGTTTGATTTTTAGACTTTTGAAAAATACCTACGGCAGGGTAGTGACTGAGATTTCAAAGATTAAACATGTCTTTTCATGCAGTTGCTAGCACACATAGGGCATTTTATAATAGTGCCCACACTATAAAAAGACATCGGTGCTCAAAAAAATCATCTTTTAAGATAATAATCCTGAGGATTATGGAATCACTTAAGAAAGATTTCTATGCCACTAGGGAAATGGCATTAGGAACAGAATTCTATGTGTATTGTTAGAAAATAGTAGGATTTACCCTCAAATATCAATCACTGACTTCTGATCTGCTACCAAAATCAACATTTAATTGTAACTGAAGTAATTTTATAAAAAGATTTAATGATTCTAGGATGCCACCATAGACTTAGGGTTTCTATACTTTTTCCTAGGACAGACAGTAAGACCCTCAGAAATTCTACTTCTCTATAGTAGCTGTGTATATTCTCTGCAGTTCACTGAGTGAGAATGATTACATTGGGCCACTTTTAAGGCAAAAAATTTCTGGACCCTGGAGAACTTACAAATCCCATGAGTACTTCACAAAGGAGTCTGTGACTGTATTATCTGTCAGTGCTTCAGTTCTCTCTCAGTTTCATTTGGAAACCCAAGCTTCTAAAATTCTCTCTGTCATTTCCCCCTGTGCTTTATTCACTGTGACAGCTTGGGTGAGGATGACGGAGATTGATTGAAAGTTTCTCTAGCTCACACCAGGTGAGCAATGTTTGAAGTAGTTGGAAGAAGATATTATACATTTCTGAAAATATCAAGACTCAGGAAAAGGAACAGCCTTGGAATAGTAGGGTAGGGTTCAACTTACCCTTGGTTTTATACATAGTGACAAGAATAAGATCCTAGATGGCATAAGGGAAATGCATGTTGAATGAAAGACGTATTCAATGAAGTTATCACACATTGAAAATAGGATGCAGGTGTATCTGGCTACTTTGATACCAGATAAAAGGAAAGCATGTTTGCTTGCTTGCTCTCTCTCTCTCTTTCTTTTTATTAAAGCATTTGAACACTCTTCTAGAATTTTACACTGAGACTAAGTCTCTCAACCAAAAATTGGAAACTGACTAAAAACATTTGGAAAGTGAAACAAGAAGCCAGCTTATGATGACTTAAAAATAAATGAACAGCATGAGTATCAAATTCTAACCATACAAATGACTAATGCAATCATCACCATAATAATGCAGAAGTGGCCCTGGACAATGTCCAGGAAGACTTGATTATATTATACTTTATACTTCTCTACAGCCTGCCTTTCTTATATTCAGATATTTCTCTCTGGATGAGACCAGTGGTGTTTTTGAGTTATTTTCCAATTGTACTTTACATTCTCTTGAAGGATCAAGATCTCTTTCTTTGTCACACCCAAGCAAATAAATCTTTTATAAGAGTTTAGGCTGCTAATAGACTTATTTTATCCTTTTCTTTGGGTTGAATATATTGAAGTCTTTCAACCGTTTCCTATAAGTCCTTTCCCTTCCCTCCAAGGCACATGGAAATATTACACAGGCCTTTCACCTGTCTCCAAACTATATTGGAAGAAATTTTTGAAGGAAAAATGTGCATGGAAAGAAGGACTGCTATGGTACTACTGGCTATAGACTGTGCTTGATGGTGAACAAAGAAACTGGACTTAGAGGCCAAAAGAAAAATCAATACTTTTCATGTGGCATTTCAGTGGAAGCTTCACTTATAATTTATAGGACATCAAATGGTTTAATAATTATTGCCATTACTAATAATAATGCCACCTGAACAATTCTGACCTAGTCATCTGGAAAAAATTATGGCAGCCTTTTATCTAATTAGTATTTTGAACTTGTAGCTACAATGCAAATTAATGTGAATTTATCATCATTCTAGGTTTTAGAGCATATTACATGCCCACTGCAACATCAGAAATTCTGTTAAGGATTAAAGCTCCTAAGCTTCCTTATTTTTATAACTAAAATAAAGTGATTTTGTAATGAGTGTTAAATCCCCATAATGAAAAATGTCTAAGAATTTAAGGTGACATAGTAATAATAACAGAGGCAGCTCTTAATGAATGCTTTATATGTGTCAGTCACTAGGTTATTTACATATATTGTACCATTTAAAAAACTACCAGTCCTCAAACTAGAGAGGAATCCCATTTTATACAGGAAAACTGAGGTTTAGCAAGTTTAATTTTCCCAAAGACACTTAGGTAATAAGTAAAAATATGGGGAAGACCAGTCTAGGATTGTTAACAAAATCTACTCTTTTGATTTTAGTCCTATTCTGTGTGTTCATGTGTATGTGTGTATGCATATGTGAATATGTGTTTAAAGGCTTTCATATACAAACCAATAAATACAATAAAAAGCTGTTAATGTTGGGTCACTTGTTATGCCTGATTAAACTAGTTTCTCATGGGCATTGTGTTTGTGCCTGGAAGGGGACATCAATTAGCTGATAGTGTCAGTGGGGATAACTGGAGGTCACTAATGGAAACCTTTTCCTATACATATTTGAGAGTTTCAGAGAGCCACATATATAATTCAGCAAATACATTATGCAATTATGTAGAAATACAATTATTACATCCATATATTATAATTTATTGAATTTTTCAGTTTGGTGGGGGATTGTTTTGCTTTATGAGAACTATTATTTTCCTTTTATTCATGAACAATCTGGTACCCAAAGAGTTAAGAAGATTACTTAACAGTGTCTGGTGCTAGGATTGTGCTCAGACCACCCAAATGCAGAGACCGTGGTCTCCTGCATGCAGAGATGTTGCTAGATGCGGGCAGTCAGTGGTGACAAAGACTAACTCTCAGGAGTGAAGAACAGAAAAATACTTATCAGTAGTTCTCTGCTGTAGCTCACAAATACCAATGACTTTTCCAGATCAGGGATTTAGTGAACAGCAGACATTCGCAGTAGCATGTCCTTGCCATGAATTTGATTATTATTTGGGCTCTGAACTTGCACAAGTCCGGGTGACAATAAGTACCTGCTTTATTCATTCCTTTCAATTTATGTTGGCTTGAAATATGATACTTGAATAATTCATGTCAACACAAGTATTTGTTATTGGTGCATGAGTAATGTAGAACCGTGATGTTCATTTTGGGAAATTGGTACATGCACGTAACATATTTTAATCATATTTCAAACTCTCTTCCTTCCTCCTCTTCCCCCAATGCCTTCCCCATTTCCAAGAATCTACTGTCTATCTTCCTACCATCTCTCATTTCTTTTATTCACTTATTTAGTTATGGTTGAAGATTCTTACATATGAGAAAACATGTAATATTTAACTTTCCAACTCTTGATTATTTAGCTTAACTGAATGGTCTTCCTGTTTCTTGTATTTTCCTGCAAATGACATGATTTTATTTTTCTTTAGGGCACAATGGTATCCAAGTAGGTGTATATGCCACATTTGCTTTATCCATTCATCTGTTGAAAAGCATCTAGGGTGTTTCTACAACTTGAGTATAGCACTGCTATAAATATGAGCATAGATGTATTACTATAATATACTATCTTTAATTCTTTTTGAATATAGTATGCTGCCTTTAATTTCCTTTGCATATACTATGCTGTCTTTAATTTCCTTTGAATGTGCATTTATCACTATAGTATACTATCTTTAATTCCTTTTGAGTGGTGGAGCTAGATCAGTTGGTATTTCTATTTTTAGTTTTTGAGGAATCTCCATACTGATTTCCATAGGGATCGTCCTAGTTTAGATTACCATCACCATTATAGGAGGGTTCCTTTTCCCCAACATCCTCACTAACATTCATTGATTTTTGTATTATTTATGACAGCCATTCTGATAGAATCTCTGTGTAGTTTTGATTTTCATTTCCCTAGTGGCTAACGATGTTGGGTATTTTTTCATATACTCATTGGCTGTTTGTACATCTTTTGAAAGTATGTATTCAATTCATTTACTCACTTTTTTTGGTTTGAATTTTTAAAAACAAGCATTTTAAAGCCAGAGTACTTATATCAAATATTTGTCTACTTGTGCTGATGAATATATACTTTGTGTTGATATTTCTTCAAATATGTACTTTGCGGTATTTCTCCAAATCTGTTCTTCACATAAATGAATTTAGATTAAGAATGCTTGTATAACTCCAATAAAAGGATGCTTTTGTTGATATTTTAAATCAAATGTGCTTGTGAGGTCAAATTATAAATGAGGTAGCAAAATGAAATATATGGGCTAAAAATCAACTTATACTGTTGATCAAGGCACATATTAATAAGATAGCTTATTGTTTCATTTACCTGTTTCTAGGTTTATATTATTTCACAAAGGATTTGAAATGCCTTACAACAAGCTCTTACAAAATGTTAAAAACTTTAAAGATTTTCAATAAAAATATTGAGTAAATATAAATTAGGAGAGTAAGACAAAAATTATAGGCAGAATTAAATAAAGAGTTCAAAGTAATTCTACCTGAGTCAGTTCTTAAATTGCTATATGTGTAAAGATAGGAACTCACACTCTTGAATTAACCACATTGGGTATCTCCACCAGGTAATTTGTCTGGGTAAATGCAGGTTTCCTTGGGCATTCCAGTATAATTTTCAGCATATGTGCGTATTGCAACATTGCTCTTAAAAGCACGAGTTTATTCCTTCATACAACAAAAACTGGACAGACAGTAAATCAAGAAATGATGGCATATCCTTATTTAAAATATCAAATTAGTCTGATATTTTTTCCCAGTCCGACAGAGAATTTTCCACTGGAAAAGGTACTGTGATTGGCTTGGTGCACATTAGCAGCATAGACTTTATGAGCCACAGCACGTTTGACTGTATTAGACATTTCTTTGCCAGGACTGTCAGTGGATGAGTCAGGTGGGCTCCTCACTGGGTACCACCCACATCCTCCCACCTGCCACAATGTGGCCCAACGATTCAGTCACCAACCCAGCCACTGCTTGTTATTGTTGCGGATGTCATCGTAATTATTTTTAACGGAGGGGAGGAGGAAAAGAATGGGAATAGGGTGGAGATGGCTGATGTCACAGGGCGGAAGAAAGATGGAAACTGTCAGCTGGAGAGGAGAGGCATTTGAAAAAGGAAAACTGAGAGGAAAAGACAAACAATGAGAGAAAAATTGATTAAAAGGAAACAAATTTGAGTAGTAGAGCAAGAGACAGAAACCAATATGACATTTCCCTTTGTCCTGATATGACCAGACCTGTTCTCTTTTGGATGCCGACTTGTTCATTTCTGGGATGCAGAAGCAGCATAAGGAACAAGATATTTGAGATCCCTCTCTTGGTCACTCTTCAGTAAGTCTCTAATCTCTAAGAACCTAGAGGCAGCTGAGTCCCTTGCAGGACAGAGCCTAGGGGAGGAAAAGAGTGCCTCAGTGTGTGGCCTTAGGAAAGTAATTCAGCTCCACTGTGCTGAACCTCATCATTGTTGGTAGCAGGATGCCTGTTTATTTAGTAAGTCTGTTACCAACAAAATGTTGCTTGAGGCAGAGGCATGGGAGGAGAAGCAAAGGGAGGAAAAAAAGAAAAAGAGCAAGAGAAAAGGAAGGCTCAGAGGACAGCAGCTTCCATTATCTAGATTGTAGAGAGCCTATGGAGGGTTTCCGGGTATAGAAGGACACCAGTGAGGTTTAGAGGAAGTAATATTTTAGTATGAATTGTGGAGCAGACAGAACACCGGATGGCTTTTATGTGTAACTCATGTAATCCATCTGACAGTCCTGTGCAGTAGCTGTTATTATCCCATGGTTACTGAGGCCTGGGAAATAGCTTGCTTAGTATAAGCAGGTCTAAACTGGGGTTATGTGACTTGAATCCTAGCACGTGTTGTTAACTTCAAAATAATCATAAAACCTAGCTTATACTTAAAAAGATGCAGCTTGCCTGTGTAGTTAAAAGCAAGTAGTCATGATCTTCTACCAGAGTCATTACTTCTCTTTTTTAGTGTCCAACTTTGTCTTAGAATCCCAATGTATCAATTTATTCTTGACTTATAAAATACTAAGTAATTTTGTGGTGGAAAGAAAATGGGAATCAATAGCATTTAAAGTTAGAAATCTGGCTTTGAATTGTTTTCATGCTTCACTTGTAATATGAATTAAGAATCTGTTCAACAGAATTTTAGAAAATATTTTTTATGAAGATGCAAATGAATTATAGGAAAATACATAGTAGCATGCTTTCTGCTCTGGGCACTGAATTATTGTTTCCCTTCCTCTTTCTTAAAGATTTAGATAGGAATTCATTGGTTCCAGAATTTCTTAAGCTATGTTCTGCAGAACATTTTGAGATATAGCTAAAATTGTTTATCATGGTCACATTCCTGGGATAAAACGAATTGTTTTTGTTTGTTTGTTTGTTTGTTTGTGTTCCTCTCTATCCCCAATTATCTCACTATGCAGGGCTCATAGTTAATTGTAGGTAGACTAAAGAGCTAAACTTAAAAAACACAAAGTAAAATCATTTAAAATATGGAAAAATTTTATTTGATTTCTTGATACTGAGAAATTCTTTAAAAAAGACAACATCCCAGAAAATATAGGAATGATTTTTTTACTATGTTAAAATTTAAAACTTTTATATGACAAAAGACATGATTGAAGAAATTATCATCAATAGACTGCAACAAATTATTTCAGTGTACTTAACCAACAATAGAATAGTATCTGAATATGTAGTCATTCTTAACAGTGTAATAGAAAAAGAAGTAGAAGTTACATGGGTATCTGAAAAACAAAACAAAACAAATCAAAGTTCAACTTCACTAGTAACTGAGGAAATGCAAACAAATGTGGAAATGAGATACTTCACACTGTCAAATTCACAAAAATTGATACGACTGACTGTACTTACCTTCTAATTACCAGTTACAATTTCTTCTACATTATAGTAATAGTGTCCTAGTCAGCATAATGACACATCTTAACACACAAATGATACAATAGTATAAACATTGGTAAAGAATATAAAACAGTCATCACTTCTAGACAGTGGTGACATATTTACCAAGAAAATCCAAGACAAATATTATTACAGCTGATAAGATAGTGATAAGACTAAATTTTTTTTAAATCCAAATTTTACATACCTTCCCAAACAAACAGTAAGAATTATGATGGTCATTAATGCTATGCATTAAATGTTTTTTATTCTTTCTTACTATGTGGTAGGATTTTACTTTGTTGGCCCCATGAAATCAGGCTTGATTAGGTGACTTACTACACAAGTTGAACATCCCTTATCTGAAAATTCTATCTCTGAAATGCTCCAAATTCTGAAAATTTTGAGCACTAACATAATGGTACAACTGGGAAATACCACACCATGAAGCTTGTTTCATACGAAAGTTTTTAAAAATATAATTATCTTTGGTCTTTCCATAGAAAGTATATATGCAATATAAATGCATTTTGTGTTTAGACTTATGTCCCTAATGTATCCTGTTACATGTATGTAATTATTCCAAGATCCAAAACCAGCCAAAATTGGACTCTTCTGGTCCCCAGCATTACAGGTAAGGGACTCTCACTTGTATGAACAAGGAAGTCTAGACACTTCCACATGGAAACTTTAAGAGCTGGTATAAAATTTGCTTCCCCTTTTTCCTTTGTTCTTCAGAAACAGCAATGGCAATCTGCCATGTGACAAACTGACAGAGCAGCCATTATCCAGAGGATGTGGCACTCTTCCTGATAATGACTAGTTGTTCTTTTGGATTAAGCTCTGAGTAATGATGAAATAGAGGAGTACCCTGCCTAATATGTGGAGGACATGGATAATAAAGAAGAAGTAAACTTTGTTGGTTTTGGTGACTGAGATTATTAGGGTTACTTGTTAATGTGGGGTCCTGATTTAGCCTATTCTAAATGACATGACTAACGTCTGTTAATCGTTGATCATGTGCCAGGCACGATTCTAAACTTTTTATCTTTCATTTAATGTAACTGCCACAGGAATGTTATAGAGTATGTATTGCTTATAATCCTTAATATTACAAACGAGGTGACTGTTTCCCTGAGACACAGAGAGGTTAAATAGCATGCTTTAGGTTATCTACTCTGTAAATGTCAGAGCTTGCACTTGAACTCAGCTATTTCCATTTCCAAATCCAAACTTAAATTGTTACTCACTTGGTATGCTGTCTCCCATATAAAATGAACTGGAATGTATTAGAATGTACTGAAGTCACTATGTGTCATTTAAAATGACTAACAAAACTATATGGTATCAAGAAAAAAATCTTGTAAAAGATTAGTTAGACCTTTTCTTTTTTCTTTTTGAAACTGCATCCCCTACGCTGCCTGGACTGGCTTCAAACTTTCAATCTTTCTGCCTCAGCCTCCCAAGTAGCTGGACCACAAGTGTACACCACCCCATCTAGCTGATTAGACATCTACAGAGACATCTACAGAGAAAATTTATTAGCTCAGTAAAGAAGACATAAGTAATTGGAAAGGTAGAGTGTGCTTTGATACCATAAAAGGGCATAGGAAGACTCAAACTCATGATAGAAATGTATCCACTTTAATCTATAAAGTCAGTGTACTTTCAATAAAAGCACAATCAATTTCTTTTGAATGGGGTTTGACAAAGGAATCCTAACATTTATAAGAACATATTAAGAATCAAGAAAAGTCAATACAACCTTGAAGAAAAGGCATAATGGTAGATTTTTCTGACCTGTTACTAAAACTTTTTAAATCTATGGGAATAAAGACTGGGAAATTTGATGCAGGAATGTACAAAGCAATTAACAATAAAAGAGAATTTAGAACTCTATTTGATAAGAATGACAATAGAATTTTAGAGTGAGAAAAATAAATTATCAAGTAATCTAATATGAATATATATATATATATATATATATATATATATATACATTTATATGAATTGAATTACACATAGGCTCAAGGTCTATATTCAAAAGGTAACATGATAAAGTATTTAGAAGAAGGTGTGGGAAAAGTGATATTTTAATTGTATTGGGTGGTTTTTTGCATATGATGCAAAAGCACAAACTATTAAAGAAAGTAGTAATAAATTTGACTACAAAGATTATGTAAAACAGAAAACTAAAAGAAATTTGTATCCACATATCAAAGGATTCATATCTACAATATATAAAGAACTACAAATTAATGATGAAAAGAAAAATGATCAAATAGAAAAATAGGCAGAGATCATGGTAAGTAATTTGAACAAGGAACATTGCCAAAAAATTTAAAAAGGTTATTATTTTGCTAATATTTAGGAACATGAAATAAAGTGAAGCATGCTGTATCATATCAAAACTATGTTGGAACACTAATTCTGATATCTACAGGAGGGTCTGTGCATAATTGATGGGACTGTATTCAGCGATTATACTTCTAGGAGTAAAAACACATTTATATTAGGAGATGCAAACATAGTTATTTTCCAACATTGAGTCACAGAGCTGCACATATAAGACAGCTAGATCTTCAGATATCAATACAGATATCACAAAAATTATTTTAAAAGAAAAAAGTAGTCTAAAGGTGTATAACATACATTACAAAATAGTACATTTATAGTTACATTATAAAATTAACATTTATGTGTTATGATGCAACTATATATATTACATATTACACTCATAATTTGAGATTTATTCATATGTATATAATGTAAGTTTTTAAATACATGAAACAGTGGTATATTTTCTTTATGGAGATAAGTGTTCCAAAACTTAAATGGGGAATGATGTACAATTTCAAGAAATCGGTAGTTTGGAGAAGAGAAAAGAGGCAAACAAGCTCTAACATTTTCTTTCTTCAAAAGAAGGGACAGATTTCAAACACATTCTGGAAACTGTGAACATCTGTTTAATGTTAGTGATGTGTCAATAGGTTACTGTGATAGATTTTCCTTACATTTTATGCTTAAAGTATCTCATGATTAGAATTGAAATGTAAAAAATCTTTAGATGGTTTATCTTCATGTAATGTAGTTTAGGTCTTTACCACTATACCTTATAGTTTGTTCTTTGTGTAGCATCATGAGAGACATTTTTCCAGGCTTTTCTCTTAATCCATGCTTTTAAGCAGGTGGCCTTATTTCTCAGACCTTCAGCAATAATCATGTATATTCTTAAAATGTTTTAAAACCCACAGACTTACTTCAGAGATACGAGCTACAGTCTTCTATAAAGAAAATGAGCTACAGAAATGTTATCCAAAGCTACCAGCTTACAAGTAGCAAAGCTTTTTCCATAGTCCCTTCTAATCCACAGGGAATATATCCCCAACTCCTCAGTGGGTACTTAAAAGAGAGGATAGCAACAAACTCTATGCTATGTTTTATCTTTACCTACGCATGCTAAAGTTTAATTCATAAGTCAGAAACAGTAAGAAATTATCAGCAATAGTAGTAATAGAGAACAGTTGTGACAGTATAGTGTAGTAAAATTATGTGATGGTGGCTCTCAAGATACTGTACATCACTGGACCTTCTTTTTATGATGATCTGAGATGTTGTAGTGCCTATATGATGAAAAGAAGTGAGATAAATGACTGTCATATTGCTGGAGTCAGTCTGGTAACTGAGATGGCTACTAGGTGACTAGTAGCCAAGTAAAATGTATGATGGATACTCTGAGCATGAGTCACATCTTGATGGGACAGAGCATTATGGCACTAGATTTCTTAATGCTACTTGGAATAATATGTAATTTAAGCCTCATAACTTGCTTATTTCTGGAATTTTCCATTTAATATTTTTAGACAATTATTGATCGTGTGGGTAACTGAAACTTCAGAAAGTAAAATCTCTGGTATAGAAATGGGAACTATGTACTTGTACTGAAGACTTTGTTCTTAAAATCAGGTGCTGGCTTTACTGTTTTCTGCTTCCAATTTGCTTTTTGTTTTACTTTGTTTTGGTGTACAATTGGGGCGATACTGAGGCAAAAGTGATCTAGAAATGCAGCTGTTTGGCCATGCCAACATTATCTCTTTCTTTTCTAGTATGCAAATTTTCCAACAACGGATAGGAACACTAATGAATTTAGGCATTAGTACAAAAAGGCCATCTATCAAACTTTTAAAGGAAACTGGATAGCAAACTTTATATTCCATTGGAATAAGGCACCGTGAAGGCAGCAGCAGTTATCTATAGAAGAGAGGAGGAAGTACAAAGGATGAGTGAATCAGAAACCAGAACAATGGATGGGCTTGTGGTAAGTCACCACCCACTTGGGTTGGGAGAAGTCCAGATTCTAATTTTCTTCATCTTACCGAGGAGGAGAAAGCCAGGTGTTGGGATGGGGATAAAGGAGACCAGAGGATAACAGCCTTGTGGACCACTCCGTGCACGAAGGCTCATCTGAGTTACCCATCATCCATCCTTTTTGGTTAGGCAGGGGTTTCAAGGTGGGAGTTTGACATGTAGGAATGAGGCCAGCCAGGTAACCCAATCTGCTGCAGACTATGAATGATTATGAAAAGCTGGCAAGTGGCATTACTGAAAGTGGAGCCAGATAAGATATTAGAAGAATGTAGAAAGCGGAAAAGCTTGGACATGTGGGAGCTGCAGGAGAGAGTCACTGAAGTGTGTGACATGTAGGTCTCCAGCCTGCCAAGCGGCTCATTAAGTGGCAGGAATGTACTGTTTTCAGCCTACAATAGAAAGATAGCTGTGACAGCTCGGTTGTCACCATTAGAAGAGAAAAACCTTTTCAACATATTCTCCTAATTAAAACAAGTATCAAATCAAACGTGAATAAACATAAGTGAAGTCTATGATGTGAAAACATTGTATATGAATTTCAAGTAAAAATACCAGAAGTGAAGACATGTTAACTAGTGTTAGCTAGAATTGTATAAGAATAAGGAAAGAAGCTCAGTGGAAGTATTTTTTCATAAATTATGTGAATGAGAATTTTAAATACAGATGGATTCTAAGAAGAAGAAGGTGGAAAATGTAATAAAAGCAGAACACATGGCAAAATTATTAATTACATTTATTTAGCAAAGTACATCTTTCTGTGTCAGAGATATATCTAGAAATCCAGTAAATTTTCATTTATTTATAAATTTATATACTCATCTGATAAAGTAAATGTCTTAGTCCCTTTTCTCATTGCTGTGATAAAATACCTGACACTTGCAACTTATAGGAAGAGAGGGTTATCTGGACTCACATTTTAGACCTTGCAGTGCCTGTTTGGCATACTTAAACAGAAGTGGCATGGTAGAAGAGCCTGGTAGAGGAAGTCTGCTTAGTTTGCAGGATTCAGGAAGCAGAGAGAAAAGGAAGAAGCCAAGGAGAAAGATATACCCTCCCCTACTGACCTTCCTTTTCTGGCCTCACCTTCTGACAGCACACTTATTTGCTGAACTCACCAGTTCTACTGATGAGTACCTTGTGTCCCATGATCCAGGCACCTTCCACAAGCCCGGTCAGTGGGTATATTCTTGATCCAAACCATAACTGAGTGTCAGCTATGTGTCAAAATAGGGTGGTGAAACTCTACCTCTGCCTTGTTACGTCTTTGCTGGACCTGAGAATTAGATTGACAAGATCGATTAACAGGAGAAAAGCAGACAGATTTTTGCGGATACTTGAGAGCTCCCATAGGCAATTGATGCGACTAACAACTGGCAAAACCTCCATGCTTAAGAGATGCACTTTGATTCATTTCCTGATAAATGAATTTGCTTCCTGATAAACCCATCATAAATTTAAAATGTCCTAAGATGAAAATGTGCTTAATGTACCCAACCTACATAGTAGCTTAGGAGCACAGTCCACTCATGTCTGCCCTCTTGATTCCTTGACTGACCAGGAGCTGTGTCTCATTGACCATGTCCATAGTGTTGTACCATCTATCACTGTTAGGGAAAGATCAAAAATAAAACATTGAAATATGGTGCACTGAATGCATAATCATTTTCACACCATTGTCAGACTGAAAAACTGTAAATTGAGCCGTTGTCCCATTTGTATAATAGGTTGATCAAAGAACAGCAACTGTGAGAAAGTAACTAAGATGTGAAAGGAAGGTGAGTAACTTAACAAGATCTCTTTGTAGGTATTTTTCTTGGTTCAACTCCATCTTTGGTGACAAGATGTTTCTTCTCTTCCTGTACATGGAGAACATCTTTCATGTGAGAGTTTTCTCTCATCTCTGGTGATAAGAACATTTATTCATTCCTGGAAGATGGAGACCACAGTGTCCTTTTTATGTTTACTCTCTTAAAGTACCTTTAGATCAAAATAATCTCCATGGCAAGGTGGCATGTTTCAGAGTGACATGTTCTACCTTCCACAGGCCCTGTCACCAACCATTGTTCACCAACCATTGTTCTGGGTGTTCGGGACATGTAAGGAAGTCAGACATAAAATGCTTTGCTCCTGTGCCTTACATTCTTAGAGAGAAATAAACATAAGAATTAAATTAATCATATAATTAATAGGAAAGTGATAAGTGTTATAAAAATCAAGTGGAGATGGGAACAGGAAATGTGTGTATGTGTTTGCAGAGACAGGAGGGCCACCCATAGAGGAATTTTGCAGAAGGAGAGTCTTCATGAGGAGATGATAATTAGCCAAAGTCTTGAAGGAAGGGCAAGACTATTTCAGGCAGAGAAAACAGCCAGGGCCAAGCCTTAAGGTTAGAGCGCACCGGTGTGTAATGTAGGACAATGAATCTAGAACAGAGTGAGCAAGATGGAGACCAGAAGATGACACCAGAGAGGTATCAGCAACCAGAGCACATTAAACTCATAGGTTGTTGTAAGGGTTTGGCTTTAGGAGCTATTAGAGCATTTCGAATATAACAGTGGCAGGAGTTAACTTAGATTTTTAAAATTTTTAATTAATTTTATTTGTGCATTTTAGATATACATATGATCCCATTCATCTTAGGGAATTGACTTACATTTTTAAAGGATTTTACAAGGATCTCTGCTAAGAACAGGCTGTAAAATGGTAAGAGAAGAAGCATGTAGATTGACTGGTAAGGATGCTACTACAGTAATTGAGGTAAGAGATGGTGCTCGGAGAAGGTGACAGCATTGGATCTGGTGAGGATAAGTGACAGACTGAATATGTTCTGCAGTCCTCTGCCTTCGTGCCTACTTTCGATTTCTGTAGATGCAGCTACCCATGGTCAACTATGTTTGGAAAATATCAAGTGGAAAATCCAGAAGCAAACAACTCACAAATTTTACATGTCATTATAGTGTGTGTACTATTGTTTTGTTTTATTATTCTCTGTTGTTAATCTCTTATCATGTCTAATTTATGAATTAACCTCTATTGCAGGTCAGTGTGTATAGGAAAAAGTGCATAGAAAGCTTGACACTATGAGAGGTCAGGTGTCCACTGAGAGTTTTGGAAAGTATAAGGAAGACCAATTTTCCTGATAAAGTGGGTAGGAAAGATGTGGAGTGAAAAAGAAATCAAGGACGACTGACATTTTGACAAGGACATCTGCAAGCGTGGAACTGTCAGTTGAGATGGGAGTTCTACAGGTCTGGATGGAAAGATTAAGAGCTTGGCTTTGTACATGTGAAATTTGAAAAGGCTTTAATATATATAAATAGAAATGTTTTGTACACAGTTAGCTAAAGGAACCAGGGCTTCAGAGGTCTGAGGTGGAGATATAAAAGTCATTCTATGGCACATAGCCAGAGGATTGGATCAGGTGACTGGAATAAATGTATCAAAGAGGAGTGATTAAATGTGTCAAAGCTGATAATGGGATTTAATGACTTAGAGGACACTGACATCATAAAGACCCAGTGAGAAATGGTGGGAGCAAAAGGTATTGAAACAGATTTTTTAAAAAATTCCAGCTTTATTGAGGTATAACTGAGAAATAAAGATTCTATATATTTAAGGTGTGAGATGTGATGCTTGTGAATTGATTACCACAATTAAATTAATTAACATCCTCATCACCTTGCATAGTTACCTTTTTTTGTGTGTGTGGTGAAAACACTTAAGATCTACTCCCTTAGCAAACTACAAGTATATAATACAGTATTATTAAATATAGTTATCCTGTTATACATTAGATTTCCAGAATTTACTAATAACTGAAAATTTTACTTTTGGCCAAAATCTCTTTATTTCCTCCAACTTCCAGACTTTGGGAGCCACCATTCTATTTTGTGACATAAATATTTGTTGGCCAATATAGACATGTTTAATTCTAAGCTCTTTATTCTGCTCCATTTGTCAACATGCTTTTTTTATTTTTTATTTTTTTACAAAAGAGAATAAAAGCAGACAAAGTACAACAGAATAAAGTCAATCAAAACAAAACAATGAAAGTGATTCAGGTCTTCAAAACAAGATGGCAGTATGCTTTTATGCTGGATCCGTCCTGTTTTGACTACTGTAGCCCTGTGATATAACATATTTTAGAATAAGCAATTGTGATATCTTTATCTTTAATATTCTTTCTCAAGATTGCTTTATTTGATGTCTTTTATGGTTCCACATGAATGTTAGCATGCTTTTCTTATATCTACAAAAAATACTGAAATTTTGATAAATATCACATTGAATTTATTGATTGCTTTGGGCTGTACATATATTATAATAATGCTAGTTCTTCCAGTCTATGATTATGGGCTCCGCCTCAATTTATCTCTATCATTTTCAGTTTCTTTCATCAATTTTTCTTATTATTTTCAGGATATAAGTCTTTCACCTCATTGGTAAAATTTATTTCTGTTTTAAAAAAGTTTTAATACTAAAGTAAGTGGGAATATTTTCTTAATTTCTTTTCCTAGTGGTTCATTGTAAGTGGATAGAAATGCAACCAATTTTTAACATGCTTATTTGTTTTCTAAAACTGTTGAACTCACTAGCAAGTTAGTTGGTGGAGTCTTTAGGGTTTTTTATGTAACATCATTGGGCCAGATTTTTTTTTTGAGCAGATTTTGACAAAACCTTCTTAGTTTTATTAAAAATTGCTTATTAGCCTGTCATCTACAGTGAACTTTATGAGGTACTCTTACATCAATTTGTCCAACTCTTTTTTTTCTTAGTAATTCTCTTTGTTGTTATTGACTTGCAGTGTAACCAAGAGCACACAGTGCCCAGACCACATCAAAGTTACAGTGATGAAGCTATACATTCAGGGATCATTTCTATAGCTCAGTATTAGAGAAATTTCTCTGATTTTGTAGAGTACCATAAACTAAGAGGAAGAGGCATAGTGTACCTTCCTGGGCCTGAAACTGGCTCTTGGTGTAGCTTTGCTGCACCTGCTACCTGCCATTGATGATTGTTCTTACTTTTTCCTTGGAGGGAGTAAGACAGAATGAAGACAGTCAATCAGAAGTTTAAAAAAATGCTAGTGTTTGTAACTATTATGGCTTGCATTTCCACGTCACCTCAAAGCCTCAGGATCTCATAGGTAGGTCTTTGGGATGTGGCTGTTATGGGTGTGTGAGGACAGGATTAGTCTACAGTTTAGACTGGCATAGTTCTGTGTGTGGCTAAATGAAGAAGGATGCCTCACCCTGGGTGTGGGTGGCACCAACCAGTGGGCTTGTAGCCTGTGTGGAATATAAAGGAAAACAAGAAGGAGGGCTCTTTCTATTCCCTGCCTTCCATGCCATGGACTGTTTCTTCTCTGCCATTCTCCTCTCTCAGGCCACCCTGCCTTGGAGGCAGCTGACTGTGACAGAAACCTTTGCAAGCTATGAGCTAAAGTAAATCTTTCTTCCTTTAATTTGTGGGTGTCAGCATCAACCAAAGATTAAGACAGTAACTACCCTACAAAATACAGTTAATAATTTTTAATTTGCATTGATTTTTT
This sequence comes from Hydrochoerus hydrochaeris, assembly GCA_004027455.1. Lineage (NCBI taxonomy): Eukaryota > Metazoa > Chordata > Mammalia > Rodentia > Hydrochaeridae > Hydrochoerus > Hydrochoerus hydrochaeris. Next base: position 74,680 of record PVLA01001133.1, read on the forward strand.
TCTCACAGCCTTAACTATGGTATTTTGAAGCCAGCTGTGTAATACTTTCTCACACTTTTCCAAAATGTAATGTATGAATTGTAAAAAAACTTTGTTTTAACCAGACAGAGCAGTTTATGAACTTACCCCCAAAGAGAACATGTTATCTTTTAAGCCACAAATATTTAAACATTTTGTCCTAAGATATGAGTTTACCATAACAAAACAGCCTGTGTTCATCACTTTATATATTTACTAAGCAAGTTCAATGACAAGGATTAGTTATTTACCCCTCTCTATACTCACATCATTGAAGTCCCCTTCCTCCATAAGTGAGATGACTTGTTCCATCCCTTGACAATGGATTCAATCATGTGACTTGCTTTGCCAATGGGATGGTAAGAGGCATAATTTCAGAAGGGTCTTGAAATGGGGTGAGTATTTGGGTTGCTGTCTTGTACCTTTGCTATCACCATGGACACATGCCTGACCTCTTCTGCTGGAAGATGAGAGACACAGAGAAGAGGAAAACATCACCCCAGTTTCCGATCAAGACTAGCCCAGTTTATTCAACTGTCAAATGACCCTCAGACACATGAAGAACAACTGACTTCAGCTGAATGTCATTGAGCTTTTGTGGCAAAAACTTTTCTGGCTATTATACTCAAGTGACTCAAAGGAGTCACCTCATTAGAAGTACAGTAACTGATTGGTACCCAATGAAGCTCAGACCATTAGGTGGTAGAATAGCCTGCAGTGAATGTCAACTTTGTATAGGCCAAGGGTATCTTATAGTTGCAGAAACTGTAAGTTGTCTGTAAAGGCCTTTAATTTGTTTCTTTCTTTTTTAATAGAATTCTTCAGTTTTAAGCAGCCACATGTCTGCTTAAACACTAAATTTCTATCCTGTATCACAGCTAGATGTGACAACATGATGAGATACTGACCCAACCATTGTGATTAAAGCTGTGTAAAATTTCCAGGTAGTGCCCTTAAAGATGGGAAGAGCATGCTTTCAACTTTTTCTTCTCGTTCTTCCTTTAGTTGAGATCAGATATAAACACAGGAACTGGAGTAGTCATTTTGACTACAAGTCAACAACACTGGTTTGAGGATGAGGGAAAAATAAATGGAAGATTCAAGATACCTTTTATATCCAACTGAAATATAAACCTCTGATCCACCTATCCAGATTTCTAATTTTTCAGAGTAAAATCCCTTTAATATTATTTTGAAGTTTGAAGTTTTTTGTTGTAGCTGTTCAGCCTCTGTCTTAACTAACATATACCATGAAATATTTCTTGTTATTGTGACAGACTGCTCTGATCCATTTACTTACTGAGCTTATTGAAAACAAGCGACTGGGATATAACTGTGTATCAGCTCAGTTAAATAGCTGTGAGTTGTTCTAACATATTCTTGTATTAATTCCCTTTGTGTAGATCAAATAATCAATTAGCATTAACTTTAAAAGCCTTCCTACAGGCTTGTGCCCATTTCAGTCATAAATAAACTTGAGTAATTGATATTGTTGGGAATTATATTAGGCAGAAATCTATAGGGACTTCTATAGGGACATAAAACATAGCCTCCACCATGAAAATGTGTGTCTCTGCCACCAAAACACTGCCGTTCAGTTGAAGAAATTGGAGATGAAAATTATGAACCCCTGCCTGTCAAAAAATTGGACCCAATGGGCCTAGTGCTTGTTAGAAGGCAAGGGTGTTACATGGATTCTGGAGAGCAGGTCTTTGGAACCATAGTGTACAGTGACATTTAGCACAGTGTCCGTTAATATGGATGCAAAGCGGTGAAATTCAGGTAAAGTGGTGCAACAAGTAGCCGCAAGCATTTTTACTTTCCCAGTACTGTCATGTTTCTCTTACCAACAGGAACACATTCTGAAAAACATTTGCCAGGCAATTTGTTTTTGTGTAAACTTTGTAGCTTGTACTCATACAAATCTAAGTGTTATGGTGGACTAACATACCTAGGCTGTGCTGCCAGCACCTTGGTGAGTGAAACAGCATGAAATTAAGCCAAACACAAGAGAAAATGATGCAATCAGTAGTCTTGACCACTGCTCCTGAGAGGCATACTGTTTTGCAGTAAACTTAAAAAAAAAAAGAATTCACTTGAAAATAACAGTAAAAAATATAACATACTAAATACATAAACCAGTAAGTAATCAAATTACTGTATGCTTCATTATACAGTTGGTTAAAGTTTTAGTTTACTCATCAAAGAATGTGGCTTCTGTGTGGCAAAAGACAAATAAAATACAAATATGTACCACAAACTGGTAGAAGACATTGGCAAAGCATATAAAGAATAGATTAGTGCCTACAATTTATAAAGACCTCATACAAATAAAAAAGAAAATAGCACCTACTAGGGAAGTTCAAAGAGAGCAGGCAGGTAATTCTCAGAGAAGTGTCAGTAAGTAGAAAAATACACTCAATTTCACTATTGATCAAAAACTATAGACTGAATAAGGACACTTCTTGTCCATTTGATTAATAAACACTAGTAAAATGCTACTAAGTATTAGAGACAATGCATATAAATGAAAATACTTGTTTGTTCATTGGCTAATTGAAACATTTTGAAAGCAATTTGCAACACCTGGCAAAGTTTAAGATGTTTCTCTTTTGTTATATAGCATTTGTGCTTCTCACTGTCTTAGAAAAACTTAGTACCTGTCTATTATGTTCAAGAATGTACATCACAAATAAAAAATAGTGAAAAAATGGAAATATACTAAGTGTTCTTTATTAGTGAAATCGAAAATCACTAGAGTAAGTTTTTTCTATGATGTATGTGTGTGTGTGTGTGTGTAGGTATCAAATAAGTAAAATAGATTCAAATATATCTTAAGAATAAGCTTTAAAAGATAATATTCCAGGTATATTATTATCTATGCAAACTAGTCAGTAAACTCCATCTATCTCTCTTCTGTTCCTAATGGTTTTTTTGTGATTTTTTTTTTTTTGGTATTACCTGAATGCAAAGCTGATGTGAGTTCTAATATTGCACTGAGATATTGGAGAAACATATGAGGTTTTTTCACTGTGTTTAGAGTTGAATTTGTTGAACTGGTTTTAATTTTTTTTTAAATAAAAAACTACTGTCCTGCCAAGCAAATCCAAGCCCAAAGAGTCTGATCCTTTCTAAAAAGCAAGAGAAACTCTTTATGTGTATGGTAATGAGTAAATAATCACAAATAACATGAACATATTTATAACTTAACTGGGCAAATTTTGATTCTTGTTACAAATACATATTGCTTAAATAAGAAATTAAGTTTCTTTAACAAAGATTTGGGGCTATTATATGTGTTGGGGCTAATAGTCATATTCTTTGATAATCCAAACCTTGGTCGTTGTGGTGTATCTTAGGGACCTTTTTTCCCCCTTTTTGAAAAGGTGCACATTTACTCTTTAAAGACACTTTCTTTTAGGAAAACAATAGGTGAATTTATATAGATTTAGATTTAAATAATATTCTTGTTTGTCTTGACCAGTGCTATTGCTTTCTGTTTATTTTGCTTTGGTGACTGGTAGGGCATAGATATTTTCTAACTTTCTCTCTCTTATCTCCCGAGGCAAGTAATGCCTAGCACAAAGCTTTGACATCTCAAAGCACTTATTTCAAAATGTTCATTCAACCCAAGGCTTTTCTCAAATACCATTGTGAATGACAATTATAGATTTATAGGCTGAATCAAAAATTCAGATTTATAATTTGTGCCTTCATCACAATAGAAGAATAAAAACAGGCACAGACTGACACATCCTGACTTCAGCATAGCAATGAACTGCAGGAAATGTAGAGAAGAGAACACATTTGCCCGGATGTCTTCAGCCCCCTACCATTCATTTATTTCTTTAAAAAAGGATAGTAATCTAAAGCTCCTATGGAAAAATGTTAACATCTGCTTATTCTCAGAGAAGGCTACATATGTAGTGAACTATTTTTTGTTTGAAATGTTTTATAGTTGGTATTAAAAAAAAAAGAGAGTGGAGAAAGAAAATTGACTCTCAAGGAGGACAGTCCAGGAATGTCTGAGCACCTCAGATTAAATGCACACTAAATCTAAGATTTCAGGTATTCTTATCAATATTACTTAGCTTTCATGGATAAATGGAGGGAGATTTGACCCCTGTAGGCTGCCCCGCGAGTGGTCCGGTGATCTGCTCCTGCCTGCCTCAGTACCACGCTCTTGCAATTTATTTATTTATTTTCTGCTCTTGCAAATTGAGGTCACCTGGATCAACACACCTGTAGCTCCCTATCTTGCTTCCGAGCAAGCTCCTGCCCCCGCTGCAGCCTCTGTCCAGACCTGCAGTCAGCTTCCTGTCCTCTTTCTCAGGATCCCTGATTGACTTGACATTGACGATATCTTCAGGATGCAGTTTCTCTGGGCCATCTCAGCCTACTCAGCTGAAAATTTCATGTTTTCTGGATTGGTGTCACCTGTCGCACACTGTATGTATTTTATATCCTTCCTCTCTAGTAGTTCTGTGAGAGCACTTTTCCACCCTTTCTCAGACCCTGTGCTAGCAGTGCCATCCACAATCTTTTTGAAAAGGTGCACATTTACTCTCTAAAGACAGCTAACTGGAGGTTAGTAATCCCAGTAAAAAAGTTAGCCAGGACTGAGCATAAAGATTTGGAATTTATATAAATACAGTCAATGGGAAGAGCAATTGGGATGAATACAATTGTTCCAAAAGAAAGCTTAGCAAATTGAGAGAGAGAGAGAGAGAGAGAGAGAGAGAGAGAGAGAGAGAGAAACAGAGAGACAGAGAGACAGAGAGAGAAACAGAGAGAGAGACAGAGACAGAGAATCAGAGAGAGACAGAGACAGAGACAGATAGAGATACACAGAGAGAGACAGAGAGAGAGACAGAGAGAGAGAGAACTGACCTCTGGGATAACATGCTAGGTTTTGTCCCAGGCAGAGGGAGGACTCAGTTGTGAGGAAGAAGGAGCAAAAAGCTAGAGGGAATCTAACAACCCCTGGGGAGTACAGTGCTCACTAACTCGGAAGCAAGGGGCTGACGTTTCAAGAAAGACAGAGTGGCAAATATGTTCATGATTTTAGGATGGTTAATTAGAATTATGTCATCGAAGCTGAAAATTAAGATGTCGTTGGTAATTTTTGCAAAAGAACAGTGAGGCAGCAGAAGAAGCCAGACTGAAACGGAATAAAAAACGAAGTGAGAAGGTGGAGGCGGCTACAAGGCAGGCCAAAGGGTCTGTAATGTGTGTCAGCATCATTTCTATGGTGTGGTGAAATCGTTCGGAAATACGAGTTTCTGGGTCTTACTCTCAAAAGGTCTAATTCAGTCCTAGTGATGGTGAGAAATCTATATTCTAAATAACCTATTTTTTTCTTGTAAAAATACTGACAATGAAAAAGAATGGAGGTGGGGCACCTAAACGCTGAGGCTTTGAGGAACGCCTTGGAGTCTAACCTCGCTTCCCGGAGAAACCTTCTCCACGGGGCGCAATGAGGTTGATGACCTCGTAACAGAACACTTTGCTAGCAGTTATGATTTTCACTGTAAACTATTTAATTGGCTTTTGGCTTAAATCATTCTCATGAATTTGGGCCTGATCACCTGTGGGATAAACCAAACATTGACCTTTTGTCCCTTTTATTGACCTTTTATTTATTGTTTGATTGTAAATATTAATTGATTATTTGATTTCTGCAGACCAGGAATCAAGTGCTTGGGAACTAAAAAAAAAAAAGGTGGAACTGTTTTATGTTCATTTCCTTATCAGTCTTTTTTCTTATTGTCCAAGACCATAGATTACTGGAGATAACCATTGGGCAATCTTTGGGGGAAAAAGTGCCCTTTCCTATTTTCAAGTTTTGCACAACACACACACACATATACATGGCTTTTTAAGTCACTGAAAGCCATTTCTTAAATCTTTGCCATCTGAATTCTTACACTTCTAACAACCTTATACTACTTAAGGTCAACAAATATATCTGAAAACCACATTTAATTATCTTTTTGGTTTTTAATTTTTGACTATGAAATGTTAGAGATTTTTAATGACACTTTTCTAAACTTTCCTACTTTTTGGATATTTTGTATTTCCCATCCTGCAGTCTTAATTATGAATAACCACAATACAACCATTTTTCAGTATTTACCGAGATGTTTCATCTAATCTTACAAGTACAAACATAAACTTAACTAAGCTACTTAAAAATCCTAAAGTTCCAATCCTGTTTCTCTTTTTAGTTACTCTTCTATTTCTTACTGTTAGACCTTTCAACTTGGTTGGCATCAATCTACCAACCCAACCTGGAGTCACTATTTCTTCTAGGTATTTTCCCTTGCTTTCAGAGTAAAAATGTTCCCTTATTTTCTGTGAAACTAGTTAATGGTATCTTTCATTTTTTGGGTACATTTGAGAATTAGTCTCTTAATTTCCATTTATATGCTGTCAGATTTTATTTGGGTCTTTTTAAAGAATTTCTGTGAAAAATATTTTTTTAAAGTGAGGTTCAGCCAGGCATAATTTAGATACAAGAAAATTTATTCTTTTTAGGTGTGTAGTTCAGTGAGTTTTGACAAATGCACAGTCATGTAATTACCACTATAATTGAATCAGAATATTTCTAACACCTGAAACGTTCTCTTGTGGTAATTTGCAGTCAGTTCTTTTCTCGCACTGCCTTCTGTGGCCAACTGCTAACCTGTTTTGGGCCCTTGTGGTTTTGTCTTTTTTAGAAGGTAACATAGATGGAATCATTCAGTACGCAAACTTTTGAATGAGGCAACCTTCATTCAGCAGAATGCCTTTGAGGTCCATTCATGGTATTGCCTGTATCAGTGTAGTTCATCTCTTTTCATTACTGAATTGTGCACTCTCAGATAGTTGTACCATACTTATTTAGTTCCATGGTCAGTTGGTGGATATCTGAGTCTTCCCATTTTTTTGGCTACCGTGAAAGAGCATGATGCAAATATTTGCATCCAGTTTTTTGTTTGGTTTGTTTTTGTGGCAATAGAACATGAAGTTCTCTCCCTGTATGATTTCTCCAGTTCATGGTGCCCAGAGAAAAATCAAAATTTATAGTCATGACAGTGTTTTGCATTTGGTTTAAACCCTTTAATAGTTTCCCATTACATTAGATTTATTGAACAACCATTATTTATTAATTTATTAAGCACTATTGGAAGAATGTAAATATACTTGTCTTTGCATTAAAGACTTTCTGGGTTGATCTCAGGATACCTTTTTAGGTTACTTCCTGTTACTCAAACTATGCTTTTCTCTATTGTTTGCCATTCCTGGAATGATTTATACTTTAGGGCTTTATTCTTCTATTCGCACCATTAGTTTTAGTAAGATTTAATTTATTAAGCCTAGAATTAAACTATCATGCATTGACTGATCATTGTGTAAATTACATTGCTTTGTAGATACAACGGTCATTTGCTGATCAAGCCTTACTACTTCCTGGGTTCTTGAGAGCAAATAGAAAGAGTTTGGTTAGCTCAGCGTCAGCAGAGTCCATAGCCTCAGAAAAGTCTCATATACAATAGATGCTAAATAAACATTTGTTTAAATAATTTCAATTGATATTGATGGTGTGAGCATTGTAGTAGATTTCAAGTGTGTATGATGGTTATTTTTCAACATAATGAGACAGCCAGCATGGAAGTGCAGGATGGAAGCTGAAAAGGGACAGCACTGGAAAACAGCTTTAAGCAGGAATTGCACAGAGATAGCAGCTGATGCCAGTGAAGTGAGTAAGCTCCCTTTTGGAGAGTGAAGAGTGAGCGAAAGACAGAGATGGGAAAGTTTTGGGGAATGCAGGCATTTCATAGCAGTTCACCAGAGTAGTATGAGATAATTAAAGAATGAGTAGAACAGAAGCTGTAGGAGACATAAGAATTCATAGGTAATGGGTGAGGTGTTGAAGAGGGAATGGGAAGGTGATAGGGCTGAACATTTATTGAATGACTGTTATGTGTCCATTAGAGATTGATAGGCAATTTACATAATTCGCCTCATTTAATCCTCATAACATTTTCTATGACTAAGTAATATTATTCTCCTTCTATAGACAAGAAAGCTTATGCTCAGATAATTCAGTAAATGTTCCCAGGGTGATACAGTTGGACAATGGTGTAACTAGATTAACTATTAAGAACAGCGAGGGCATCTTGCTCCAAGTCTAACTGTGTTCATATCTGCCTAGTTTAGCATGGATTTCTAGAACCTTCTTTAGATCATGGTACATACTGTGCGTTTAATAAATATTTACCGACTGTATAAATCAAACCTGGATCCATTTGACTTCATAAATCATGGTACCGTATAGAATGATCCCAAAAATGAAGGAAGGCTAAAGTCTGAATAAGAAAGAAATGTCCATTAAGAGGTGTTTAGCAGCCACAAGGATGTAAAAGAGTTTGTTGAATTTCTCAGTGTGGAGGTAGTCACTGATAATTTTTAAAAGAGCATTTCTATAAAGTCGATGTGGAAGTCACGGTGTAGTAGGTTGGACAATGTTGTCGTCAGGGGCTGCAAGGAGAATAATTACATACAGGACACATAATTTATAGTATTATTTATAATGATCACCCAAAGAGTCAAATACAAAGAAAGTGCAGGAAACCTGTCCACAACACTAAAGACCTGGAGAATCCAGCAAGCGCCTGGGTCCGACGGCAATAACCTGCATGAGTTCATCTGAAAATCTACAGCCCATAACAATGACTCATACAAGTCCATTTCACAGATCTGCACTGGGAAGGCCCAAAGGTCAGTGGTGGAAGCTAGGAAGTCTATGCCAGTGGGGTGAAGAGCTGTGCCAGTAGGTTGAAGGTTCTGCACTGGAGCTAAGAAGCAACACTCAAAATAAGGACCAGGACTCCCCCACAGCCATTCTCAGCAACAAGGTCCTGAGCTTCTCTTTTGATAACAGCCGAGTTCATATCAGGGGAGTCAGCATGACAAGCTCCTCCAGGAGAACCAACAGCTCCAAACACCACCACCATTTAGGAAAACCCACAATGCTTCTCTCTTCTTCTCTACATCTCCTTTTCATGCTGTTGACTTTCCTCAGGTGGGCCATCCACGCTCAGCACCATGCTGATTCAGTTCAGCTGGTATTTGGATTGATGACCAGTCATCAACCCACTACAGACAGTATCGTGTGCCAGAAAACTTTGGGACTGAAAACTGTTCCCTAACTCTAGGAGCAAAACTCCAGAGCTTTGGAATAATCCCTGCTCCTTAGCCCAGTTGTATCATCTCCAGATTTCTTGGGAGGCAGAGTTAGATGCCAGTCCACTGTACTGCTTCTGACCTTAAGGCTCATAGGCTAAGCTACAAGAGTAGACTTGATCAATGCTCCTCATTAGTTAGAAACTTCTACCTTCAAAAAAGATGGGGCTGATAGCACAATCTTGAGGAGAAACCTATTCAGAAAATCCTCTTCCATCTCTATTTTTCACTCTCTTTTATGTTTTAAATATAAGTTAGGGATTTAGGTATTGCTTTCAATTAACAATTTTAAAGTTTATATAAATGTTCTAGCACCTCCTTCCACATGTATCATCTATTGTGGTTGTCCTTCCACTAGGGTTTATGACTTAATATCTTATTATTCAAAAAATATTTGCAGTGCAATATAATGACTGTTAGATCAGAGGTATGGGGAGGCTCAGGAGAAGGGAAGAAATATTCAGCCTCACCTGGGGTGGGGATGTGGTCAAGGAAAACTTCATAGAAAATGTAAAGTTTGACATGGATGTCAAATGATAATAATGTAGGGGTCATGAGGTTTTGATAGCATTTGTCACAAAATTTTCTCTCCTAGCTTATTGTCCTTTCCTGTCCTCTTTCCAAATTACATCAGTATGAGGGTGACCCTACAAGAATATCCTATCTACTATGTGTTTATTTTTGGTGCAGGGGCCTGAGACCAGGACCTTGCCCGCACTAAGTACATGTATTGCTCTGTGCTGCTCCCCAGACTCGCAGAGCACTTTTGTTTTTGGTAAAATAAACTTTTTCCTCTTTTTTTCCAGTTTTCCTAAGTAGTAAGCTGCCTTGCTTCAAGGTTTGCTCATATACAGTTGATGGAAAGTAAAAAGAAGCAATAACTTGTATAGAAGTACCAAGGGAATATAATTAGTTTAAAAAGTCGTAGGGAAGAGGGGTTTTTGGGAACTTGTTATGGGAAGGGTTCCTATTAAAGAAATGAGATGATTATTAGTGCTGGTGTTGTGCCTATTGAATTGTTTATATTGGCAAGTGGAGTCACAGACATAATTTAATACATAGAAATACATTCTCACAGATTAAACCAAGTCAAACAACAATTTAAATGTAGTTTAGAATACAATTTTAAGCTGAATTTTAGACCATGCAGCCAGAGTGAAAGAATGCAGAGGATGCTTGGTGTATAGGTGCCCACAAGGAACCCTGTTACGAGAGGAATGAGATGAATGGGGTGGGTGGGTGGGTGTTGGTGAAAATCTTGGTCTCGAAAGCAGAACTGTTTCCTAATTCTAATTTTTCCTTTTGCTATGCTTTGATGTTTGGAAAACTATTTTTTCCAAGTTTCACTTTTCCCATGTCAAAAACCTTTTTAAAATGGTACGTTTCTTTTCTACATTTTGTTATGAGAATTAAATGAATTCATGTATAGTGTGCCTTACATAGTGCCTGGAACAAGAAGTTGCTCAATAAACATTGATTAATTTCTTCCATCTTTTGATTTCCTTTCCAACTCCCCCCTTCCCCCATCTCGTGTCTTTCTTTCCATATCTCTTCCCATTGAAAGGTGGGAAAAACTGGAAAAGAAAACTCTGATGTATTCAAGGAAAGACTCAGTAATCATTAAAGTCTGAAAGTTAAGACTGTGTACTTTTATTTTAAAAAGTAACATAGCAGACTTCATGTTGAAGATTCTGCTATCATTATCATTTTACATGCACAAACTGAGATTTGGTGAGATTAATTTGCCACTGTGAATGCTCCATGAGTGTCAGATCCAGGATATTAATTTTAACCCTGCAGGGCAAGGTCCTCATTACACTTAACACTGGTAACTCACAGTGAGCTTACTGTGAACTCAACTTCCTTAGACCTCATCTTAACCTGCTGCCTTTAAGCCACGGCTTTCTCTGCTTTACTTGAATAACAAGCATTCCTTTTGCCTCTTTTGTTGTTGTTGTACCGACTTTACATTTAGTCTTATTAAATTTCATCTTGTCAGGTTTGGCCTTTCTCTGGATCCTGTCAAGATCTTTTTGACTCAAGATACTGACCTGCTGTCATACAACGGATTCCTAATCCTTCCAAGCTTTGTATCATAGCTCAGTGTAATACATGTGCACTTTTTTGTCTTTATTCAAGTCACTGATACAATCATTGAACAAGACAGGACTCAAGGCAAAGCCCACGGACAACGGCAGCATTCATTAATCAGCATCCTCAAAGAATGACTTTTCAATGTGTCTGAAATCCTTCTAATTGTATTAACATTTACCCTCTCTTTTATAAAAGCATTTAGAAAAACTTTGTCAGACCATTTAGCTTGGATTGTGTCTACATATCTGATATTTACTATGTTTCCTTGATGTATGGAGATAGTTAATCCTGTCGAGGAGATTCTTCAGTTTTCGATTTAGTTGTATGTGTTAAATGCTTTAGCATTTCCTTTCAAAAGAGGATAAAGTTTCTTTTTAACATTTTTATGTAGGCTCCTTACTTTAAATGAAACTTAAATACACAGATAACATGGCTCCTGATTATTCATGTCTTTCTACCGTAGTTCTTATGCTTTTTAAAATGTTAAAGATTCACAGCTCATCCGTTAGGTGTGAAATTGAAACAAACTCTTGTTAGCTTTTACAATTCATGTATTCTCAAGACAGTGCCTTTAAAAAAAATTCTAATTTTTCCTAGATAAGGAACTTGAAAATCAATTCCAGGCACTGTTGAAAATCATAAAGTCTTATATTAAAAGTAATTGACTTAAACCAGAATGTTTTTAACAAATTTTAAAATTTAAGTCAGTCTGAGGATATAGCTTGGTGGCACAGAGTCTGCCTGGTAAGTGCGAGGTCCTGAGTTTTATTTCCAGTACCAAAAAATAAATAAGTAAGTAAGTAAATAAATAAATAAAATATGTCAGTGTGATTGCATTTCATTAGAATAGGACTATTAGGCATAGTTGCTTCACATAATGATGACAAAGTTTGTACTTCTTTGTCAGTTGTTACTTAAGAACTTAAACATTTGTACAACTTCTGCTCTTTTAGTTTTCAGTTTATTTGGCGCATATATATTTATAATTCTTCCTCTTGAATTTTTCCACTAACAAGTATGTAGTGACCTTCTCTATCTCTTTGAATCATTTTAGGTTTGAAGTTCACATTGTCTGCAAATAGAAAAGTTACCCCTGCTTTTTTCTGGGTTCCTGTTGCATGGAATACTGTTTTCCATCCTTTGACTTTTAATCTATGAGTTTCCTTTTGGGTCAGATGTGTTTCTTGTATACAGCATATTGTGGGATCCTGTTTCTTGATCCATTCCGTCAATCTATTTCTTTTTATAGGTGAATTGAGGCCATTTATATTTATGGATATCACTGATATGTACTGGCTCAACTTTGCCATGTTATGTTCCAGTTGTTTCTTTCTGCTTTTCCTCTTATTTAATTGCTTATCCTACCTGGTGGTTTCTTTCTGTTGTTGTTTTGGGGGTTGTGGTCATTTTTATCTCTGTCTAGTATGTCTTTCAGTACTCTTTCTAGAGTTGGTTTGATGGACATGAATTTCTTCAGTTGTTCTTTGTCATGGAAGTATCTTGTTTCTCCATTAAATTTGAATGAAAGTTTTGCTGGGTACATCAGTCTGGGTTGAAGGTTGTTTTCTTTCAGGGCTTAAAATACCTCACTGCAAGCTCTTCTTGACTTGAGGGTTTGTGTTGCAAAGTCTGCCGTGATTATAATGGGCTTTCCTTGATAGGTGAGTTGTGTCTTTTCTCTGGCAGCTTTTAGTATTCTGTTTTTATGCTGTATGTCTGAGATCTTAATTATTATGTGTCTGGGTATGGATTTATGTTGATTGTGACTGTTTGGTGTTCTATATGCCTCACTTATCTGCATATCAGATTCTTTCCCCATGTTTGGGAAATGTTCTGCTATTATTTCTGTAAATTCTTTACATATGTCCTTTGCCTGGACTCCTGTATCTTCACTAATGCCCATTATTCTTATATTGTTGCTCTTGGCATCATCATGAAGCTTCTGGATTGTCATTTCATGCTGCTTTGTTATTTTTAAAAGTTCTATCCTTTCCTGATCACTAACTGTGATCCTGTCCTCAAGGTCCAAAATCCTATCCTCAGCTTCCTTTAGGCGGTTTTGCACACTTTCAATAGAATGTTTTGTTTCGTGGATGTCTCTTTGAGTTTGTTTCATGAATTCTGCTTGTTTTCTATATTGTTCATTCAATGTTTCAATCAGTTTCCCATGCTCATGTACTTTTTTCTCTAGTTCTTAACTAGCTGCATTCTTTAGCTGCATTCAACAACTCCTTTACTAAAGTTGTTATTTCTAACTTTACATGGGAGAGTACTGCTATTTTGATTTCCTGTATAGCCTGATGCAATTGTTTTTTTATTTCACTTGCTATCTTTTCAGAGATTCCTGGTATGTTACTTTTGGGGTCCTCTATTTCAATGTCTCCTATACTTGCTTCTGGTGAACTCTATGTTTGAGACTGCATTTTGGTTTTTCGTTTTGTCATTTTCACTCTGCCTGGTGTTTTCTATGTGTAGGAGGGGATCACACACACTCTTTTCAGACATACCAAAGTCTTAGAGTTAGTTGGAGGGGGTTTTACTACTGTCCCTATTTAGCTACTGTATACCTCTATTTTAGGGGTAGACTTGCCACATTGATACAGTCAATCTGGTGTAGTCCAAAGTTCGCCACCTGGGAGCAAAGTTCCAAGTTTTCTTACACTAACTGCATCCAGCTGAGATCTTCTGATGTTCCAGGTGGGAGGGCGGGCCCACGGGGGAGGTTCCGGGGAGCCTTGCCCTGATGCGGGCTTGGGCTGAGTTCCTGGTGGCAGGGAGGGCCCTTTCTGGAGCTTCCAGGGAGCCTAGGCCTGGGGCATGCTTGAGCTGAGTTCCTGGTGGCAGGGTGGGCTACAGCTTCCAGGGAGCCTACACCTGAGCCGGGCCTGCACTGAGTTCCCAGTGGCAGGGAGGGCCCTTGGTGGAGTTTTGGGGGAGCCTTTGCCTGGGGCTGGCTTGAGCTGAGTTCCTGGTGGCAGGGTGGGCTTAAATAAAATCTAGACGTCCTCTGAGAAAGTCTTCAAAATTTGGGAGTCCTCAGAGCGCCCCCAAATCCGAGTGCCCTCTGGAGAATCTTGCCGGCACCGCCCTGAGCCCTGACAGTCCTTGGCAGGAGGTCTAACTTAAAAGAGTTCGTCAGAGGGGGTGAAGGCCAGAGCCGAGCCCATGCTTAAACCAGCTCCCCGAACCTACTTTTAACTTTTAACTTTGAAAATTACACTTTGTGTACACAAGGGGCAAACTGAACACTTTGAGTCAGTTTTCTGGAATCTGAGGTAGAAAATAGCAGGCAAGTCTGAGTCATTTCCTTAGACTTCAATGTTTTGATGTATTTTTTGAGATAGCCAATTTTAATTAGGGAGTAAAAAGTATGAGGACCTCATGGTTTATTATACTGAGTAAAATCACATGAAATTGCCATTTTCATAAGGGAAATAAATGAGTATTGGAGAATTTATATGGTTTAGACTAATAATTATTTGTAATTTGAGAAGAAAATGTTACTTAAGAAATTTGTCTGTAATTGGTTAAGAGCAGGAAGAAATTAGTTTGTGTGTGATTTCTGAGGTAACAGAGCCATTACCATTTTGCAGTTTATTCTTCTAATTGGCACTGAATAAATGTCCCATATAATGAAGAGGAACAAATGCTCTTATGACACCAGGGAAGAAAATACACAGCATTTGGATGTCCATATAGAATCTTTATGGCTAGGAAACAAACAATATATGCAAAGCTTGACCAAGTGAAGCATCACTGCTGCAAAAAATGTTTAGCCAGGGTAATGTTTAGATTTCGAGGACAATGAACAGATGGCCTGTTCTCATAACAGGAATGGCGAGGTGGGGGGGTTGTCACTGATTTGCTTTCTCGTGATTCATTGGTCTTACATCACATGTTGGGAAGCAAGATTAGTTACAAGAATGTTTGGGTGGGTTTGCTCATCCGTTTGCTTTAAATGCACTTAAAAGATTTAAAATCCTGAAATAAAAGAAGTGAGATACAAATATTGGATGAGTTATATCTTACTCGTTTATAGAATATGCTATTCTTCCCAACCGCAATTCTGTAGGCACTTTAGAATGAGACCCACTACATGGCTGAAAAGCTTAGCATAAATTTTTATAATAAAATTTTGTGCCTTTTCCAAAGCAATACTTTGTCCTTGGAATGTCTTCCTGTAAAGCCTTTATCTTGACCTATTAAGTAAGCCTTTCTGTCAGTTAAATGCATCTTAAAATCTCATTCCTTTTTCAAGAATTTTCAGTAGTTTTTACATTGTAGCAGCTTTACTCTTATCTTTCCTCAGTTTTAAACTGCACTGGATGTACACGTAACTGTGCTTGTGCATCCATTTCATAGGTTTTTAATCTATTTATAGTATTTGTATGTAGATAAATATTGCAGCACATACATGCCAAATGAGTTATTGTATGTTAAGTATTTTCTGAATGATAAAATAGCATGTAAACATTTACTATTGCAAATATTTATTATGAACCTATCTATATTGAACTTTAAGATTTTATGGAGTAGTGGTTATGTTTATGAAATTCTTCTTTGTATCATGATGATGTTAAGGCTAATCATTTGCAATGATAATAGTTAGAAAGAGGGAAGAAAAAGAACCAGGAAGTGTCCTTGGTTCAGTTTGAGATCTAAAGAAAAATCTTATTACTTATTATAAAATTCTAAAACTTTTAAATACCATTTGTTCTCTTTGATGGGCACTTCCAGTGCTTAATGTAACTATAAGATTAATGAAATTTGTTAATGAATGAATGAAAATGTGACTATATCATTGATAAAGATTTCTTATTGTACATATAACATCTCTGACTTACCATTTATGACCTTAATATTTATTGAGTTTTATTTCTCTAACTTACCTATTTATGACCTTAATATTTATTGAGTTTTATTTTCTAGTAAGATCCATTTGAAATAATGGTCAATAAACATAGATGCATGAGATATTAAACAGTGATTAACTGAAGGAAAATATCATAGGTCTTAACATATCTCAAATTATAATTTACATTTGTTGATTTGTAAAGTTTTTTCTTTGTTTCTGTCTTTCTGTCTCTATATAGTGTAAGGATACATATAAACACATTTATATATATGTACATGAAAGTGCTACAAATTTCTGCTACTTTATAATTTCTGGGTTTAATTCATTATTTTTACCTACTAAATCAATCATTGTATCTATTTGCATTACCTAGTAATTAGTTTTCAAAAGTGTATTATATCAATGACTTTTTAAAGAAGTTAGCAGTGAATATTTCCCGAGTAGACTACATATGTATGGTGATCTCTGGTTATATTATACATATTGAAGACATTGATTGACAATGATAAAGTAAAAGTGATCATTTAGATGTTGCATCAATGTAAAGTCAAGGCCAATAGTTTGTAATGCAGCTTGAAATGGCCCAGGTTGATAACTTTCCACAATAGTTCTACCATTTATATTCTAGGAAGAAATTCATTTATTTTTATAGTAAAGTTTAACAATCACTTTCTTTTGCATTTAATTTTAAAATAATTTCCCACAGCAATTCTCATGACTTATAAAAATAAAACCAAACTACAATGCCATCAAACATCCAAACAAAGAAGTTTATTGTGCTTTATTTATAATGCAGAGATTAAAAATAAAGAGAAAACTCACATGTGAACCAAGCTTTGTAGCCAGTGTATTTTAAAAAATCCTGAGAAGTGAAAGTAACTTGTAATTTAAGTACAGCAGAGTTTGAACTTTGTTCTTTCTTCTGCTAAAGAAGAATTTTAAAGAAAGGACTGTAATGACAAAACACATAATTTCTTTCGAGACTATTTCTGAAAATATTTAACCCTACATAATTCAAAATAGGGTTATATTTGATTTATCCTCAGAAATAGGATCCATTTGTTCTTGCATATTTGGTGACAGTCATTTGAAAGCCTATACAGGACATTTGCATTTGTCTTTTCTCCTTTCTGTTCCTGTCACTCTCCCAGTTTTAACAGAAGTGCCATTTCCTTGGAGAAAACATTTTTTGATTACACCAAACCTCTCTATTCCAATCTCCTATTTCTGTGTGCTCATCTTATAGCAATAATTAGTACCATGCTTTTGTATGATTATTTAATTGTATTTCCTGCTCCAATTTAAACCTTGAGATAAAGGACTGTGTTAATCAGCTTTCTGTCACTGTAACAAATACCTGAGATGATCAATTTATAAAGAGAAAAGTTTCATTTTGGCTTACAGTTTTGCAGTTTTCAGTTCAAGAACCGCAGGCTGTGTTGATCTGGGGCCTGTGATTTGGCAGCCCATCATGGACTGAGCTCATGGTAGAGTAAAACTGCTCACTTTACGGCTAGGACGCGAAAAAGAGAAACAAGGCTCTGAGGTTCTGCTCTCCTCTTCAGGGGCACTTGTCTTTCAATTTGAAGACCCTCCAACATGTCCCACTTCCAAAGGTGCCACCATCTCTCCATAATACCTTCTTGGTCCACCACTGGACCTTTTGGGGGGCATTTAAGATTCAAATTATAATTAAGACTGCTTTTGCTTTTGGTTCTCCTTCTTCCATTACTGAGGTAATGGTTGGCTCATCATAAACCTTAAATACATACATAACATCAAGTGAGTGAGTATGCTATGCTGTGCTCCACAAATTTATAAAAAATAATCTAAAGGAAGAATGACCACAAAAATAAAAATAAAAATATATTTGGAAATGATTAAAGGAGTGGTAAAATACTGTCCTAAAGTTGGGGACTGGTGCACATAAATCAGTAAATTCTAGCACACTTTACTGAATTGCTCACTTTGACATTACTGGAATAAGAAATGTGTTGGATGTAACAAAAACATTCAAGCCAGAGGTTTTATAGACATTGTGAACCTAATTAGAGTGCATAATGTCCATTGTCATGGTTTATAGAGCCCCATTAAAGAAAGATATTTGAATGACATCCATTACTTAGTTTTGTCCACTATTTAATTCTTTTAATTCATTATCTCTTTAGGCAAAGAGCATGTAAAAAATGAAGCTGATAACATGTGTAGGAGGACAGTTATTATACAGCTTCACAATAAATCGTCAGCTAATTTAGAAAAGCAATGAATTATCATTCTAATGTTTAGCCAAATAATTCTTCAAATCCTCTTGCTAATATTGGAAAGAGACTCGAAAACAAGAAAATTTGAATTAAATCTTTTCAACTCTGCCACATAAACTGATTATTTTGGCTGCTCTATGAGAGGCCTCTGAAATGGTCAAGCTTTAAATAAGGCTGATTCATATTGCAGGAAGATGTACTTGATTTTTTTTTCATGTAGATTTTAGGTACAGAAAATTCTAATCTTTGTTTTTTTTCTGGAGATTATTAAGTGAATATGTGTAATGAGGAAAGACAGTAACAATTATAATTTTGATATAACATCTATGCTATGAAATACAGAAGTATTTATGCTACTTACATATTGTTTATTTGTATTATTTGTCTTTCAGCCTTGCATTTCCTCATCCTTGAAGTTTTGTCGTCATGAAGCAGGCTCAGGTATCAATGTCCTGGTGTTTTCTTAACTGTGGAAAATGTGATTAAGTATGGCATGATCAGAATCTTCTACGATGCTACTGAGGCATGCTTTGTGTCTGCTGGATCATAATTTTTGTCCTTAAGAAATGATTGTGTTCATATTTAGCTTAGTTGGCTAGGTAAGGTCAAACTCTGGAGCAAGAGGCATGATGGAGTCATTCATCTTTGTATCGTTCTTTAATCACTAAGGGTCCTAAACTCTATCTAATTGCATGATATTACAGCAGCAATTGGGCAAGAGAGGGAAATAGATCAAGCCAAGTTTATCACGTGATACATAGCCAAAATAAACAGGGAAGTGAAATAATATCAATTTTGTGTATAAAGGCAGCACATGTTACTGTATAATTTTTTCCTCTAAAGTGTGATTCTTCTCATTGACTGGCTATTGAGCTCTCCACTGTCAATTCCTTCTTTCATATAGAAATGCTCAGACTTTATTCAGGAATGACTGTGACACTAACAAATGTAGCAAATTGCTTCACATACAAAGGCTGCTAATAAACATTTATTGAATGACTTTTGTAATATAGAGTGAAAGTAATATTAGAGAATCAAAGGGAATTTACTTTGTTTGTTAACTTGTATTGGCTGTCAGTTTTCAAAGCAAACAGTAATTATGTTATTTGGTGGGAACAGAGTAAATAATTCCAAACATTTTACTAATCGCAGACAGCTACAGGATGCTTTTCTATAATTCTTCACTTATCCTCTGAACACTTTTACTTTGCTTTTAACTTCTTGTTGGATATTTTCACAGGAACGTCCTAGACATCAGAATAGTGTTTTAAAAGACAATATTAGTCCTGAGCATAAGACTCCTCTATATACAGATGCTTATCACAACAGTGCTTTGCAAAATCTACAAAGAGAATTAAATACTCAAAAGAAAATGCCAGAAAGATGGTGTATTCTATTAGTGCAGGTCCTTGTTGGGGATGAAAAATGCTATTTACCTTTTTAAAATTTTACTTAGAATCATAAAAGTTATTTATTACTTATTTTAAAGAGAATAAAACAAAACAAAACAAGACAATAAAGCTAATAAAAACAGAACAGTGAAAGCAATACAGAACTTCAAAATAAGATAAGAAATCAACAAAGGGAACCATCACGTATTCCTTTATCTTCAAAATAGCTGCTCATAGCATCAGACACAGTAAAATAAAACAGAACAAAACCAAACCTAACAAAACCATGAAAACAATACAGGAATATAAAACAGGATAATAGGAAATAAACAATGATTACCACCTTCCTTTTTTAGACATTTCCTGCCCTATCACTTTCACAATATCTACTGTACATTTTGGGTCCCACTAACTCCTTCATTTTTTTATGCTAGGAAATAACACAATGTTCACCCACGTGAGTCTGAACCATTTCACCCATGAGCATGATCTTAGGTTGTATCCATTTATCTACAACAGCCTCAAGATTATCCTTCTTTATAGCTGAGTAGCTTTCCATCATATGAAAATACTGTATCATATGAGGTTGTTTCATGACAACAAAACTTAAAGGATGAGGACATGCAAAGTTGAAAGACAAATAGTACAAATCATCATACGAAAATACACTCATTCTGTCGTTGATGGGCAAGCTACCTCTGTTTTTTTCTGGTTTCCTGTTGCATGGAACGTTGTTTTCTATCCTGCTACATTCTTGTAAAATAATGGAGGTGACCTGATTTTGTATTTGAGGCCCAAGATGGACATTAGTATGTTGTAGTTGAGATATGGTTTGTCCCCAAATGGCTCACGTGTTGGAAGTTTGGTCCCCAATACGGTAGAATTAAGAGACAGTGGAAACCTTAAGAAGTGAAGCTTTGTGACTGTGATTAGGTCAACAGGAGAACTGCACTTGGAAGGAGTGAATGCTGATTTTGCAGACTGAGTTAGGCCTGTGGGAGCAGATTATCATAAAAGCATTCCCTGGAGGACAAACCCTGAAGTAGTCCAGGTTCCTGTCTTGGCGTGTAATTTCTTTTGCATGTGTTTCCTTCAAAATGTGGAAGACAAGGTTGTGTCCTCCTACCCTGTGGTTATGTTTTTCTCTATTTTTATTAATGTACCTGTTTGTAATACATAGTGATCGCATTCATTGTGGGGAGGTGGTACATGTACTTAACACATCTGAATTCTTTTTCATCCTCTTCCCCGCCCCTCTTTTTCCCTCCCTCTGTCTCTTGATCCCTTTCCTATTTGCAAAATATCTCTCTCCCTGCTTCCTATTATCTATCTTTTATTTTGCTCTTTATCTTTCAGGCTTCTCATATAAAAGAAACCATGGAATATTTAATCTTGTGTGTCTGGCTTATTTTACTTAACATTGCAGTCTCAAAGTGCACCCATTTTCTTACAAACAACTGAAATTTACCTTTCTTTATGGCAGACTAGCTAGCACTCCATTGTATGTAAATGCCACATTTTCTTTAACTATTTATCCAGTTTTGGATACATAAGCCTTTTCCCAGTTTGAGCTACTATGAATTGTGCTGGTATAAACATGGATATGCATATATGATATAAATGATGTCTTTAACTCTTTTGAGAAAATATGTAGGGGTAAAACAGGTAGGTCAAATGGAATTTCTTCTTTTAGATTTTGAGGATTCCTAATACTAATTGCTATAGTGGTTGTACTAGCTTATATTTCTACCAGTAATGTAGAAGGGGTTTCTTTTTCCTGGCAGCTTTACCAGGGTCTGTTATTTAATTTTTTAATGATGATCATTCTTAATGGGGTAAAGTGGAATATCAGTGGGGTTTTAATTTGCATTTTTTAATGGCCAGTGATGTTGAGCATATTTTCATGTATATTGATCATTTGTAATTTTTTAGAGTCTATTCGTTTTACTTTCCCATCTTTTGTTGGGTCTTTCATTTTGAGGATGCAATATTTTTGAGTTCTTTAATTTCATTGTACTATTACCTAATAATATCCATCAGATAATTTTGATTCTTCTGCAATTACTTAAGCATGCCTTCTGGGCTAACGTGGTATATTTTGGAGAATGTTCCATGTGTTTCTGGGAAGAATGTATATTTCACTGTTGTTAGGTGGAGCACTGTGTTGCTATCTATTAAACCTATTTGTTCAAAAATTTGTATCAACTCTAATATTTGTTTGTTGTTGTTATTATTTATTTTTGGTTTAGTTTATCTATTTTTTTGTGACAGTGAGAGTATCGAGGGCTTCCACTATATCTGTGTTGGTGTTTACCTGATGTTTTATGTCCAACACTGTTTGTTTTATGAAGCTGGGTACACCAGTGCTTGGTGCTTATGTTTATAATTGTTAGGTTTTCCTGTTGAATTGTTTCCTTAGTCAATTTGTTGTGGCCTTCTTTGCCTCTTGCAATCAGCTGTGGTTTGAAGTCAACTTTGTCTGAAAATGTGATAGTTACTCTTGCTTTTGGGGATGATTTTTATTGTATGGAATATTATTTTTCATCCTTTAATTTTTAATCTATGAATTCTTGGATTAAATGTATTTCTTATATATAGCATATCATTGGATTTTTGTTTCCTTATCCATTCTGCCAGTATGTGTCTTCTAATTGGGAAATTGAAACCACTGATAATGAGATTTATTTTTAAAATGTACTGTCTTATTCCTGTCATTGCGTTATTTCCCTATTGGTGATCCCTTGCCCTTTTTGCTTAACTGCTCACCCTGCCTTGTGTATTCATTCTCTTAGACCCTTTCTAGGATGGCCTTGAGAATTTTTTATAGTATTTATTTGGTGGTCATGAATTTCTTAAAGTGATCATTGTCATAGAAATACTTTATTTCTCTATCACTTCTAAAAGATGGTTTTGTAGGATACACAAGTTTGGGTTGGAAGTTGTTTTCTTTTAATTATTATTATTATTATTATTTTGTTTCAGACAGGGTCTCTTTATGTAGTCCAGGCTGGCCTTGAACTCACTATGTAGTCTAGGACGGCCGCCTGCCTCTGCCTCCCGAGTGCATTACAGGCATGCACCACCATGCCTGACCAGAAGTTGTTTTCTTTTAGGAGTTGAAACACTTTACTGAAAGCTCTCCTTACCTTTAAGATTACTATTAAGAAGTCTATTGTAATTCAATAGTTTTCTTCAATAAACATTTATTGTTTTTCTCCAACAGCTTTTAAAGTTTTGCTCTTGTTGGACTTCTGGAATTTTGATTATAACGTGTTACAGAGAGGTTCTCTTTTGGTCATGGCTATTTGGGGTTCTGTATGCTTCATTTATCAGTATGTTTAGTTCTTTCCTTATACAGTAAGTACTCAACTTATGAACATTCAAGCTGTAAACTTTCACAGGTATGAACTGAGCTAGCATTACAAACATTTGTAGATGCAAACAAATCCCTGAAGTACCTCATGTGCCTGTCAGGCCACGTTCCAGTTGTGCTGCTGTGTGATTTGTGCAGTGTGATAGTGTACAGCAGTACAGTGCTCAGTCAGAGCCTAGGATGTCTGAAGCAAGAGCAAAAGCAGTGGGATGTGGAAGGAACTGGTAGGAAGCACAAAGCAATATACATTGTGTATTTGTGCCAAAGGTGTGTAAGACTTACTTTGTTGAAATTACAAATAAATCTGACTTACACACATTCTCCTGGAACAGAACTCATTTGTAAATTGGAGACTTACTATATTTGGAACATTATCTGCTATTATTTCTTTAATTCCTTTTAATTTGTCATTTGTGCTGTCTTTTGAGTTTTCACTATTTCCTCCTTTTGTGTCACTGGGAAGCTCTTGGATCCATGTTTTGTTTTCTTGTTGTTTTTAAGGTGTCTCTGCATACTTGGTCTCTGATAGCAGTTCTGTCACAAGAGGCTGAACTGATGCAGGCAGACAATCTCCAACTTTCCATCTCCAAAGCTGTAATCTAAATAGTTTTTCTTTATAAAATTTCTAGACTGAGGTGTTTTGAATCAGGCAATGAAAAGCAGACTAATGCAGCATCTTAGCCAAAAACCATGTCCCAAATAGTGCATAAATAAGGAGCTAAGAATGCAATAAAAACTACTGTAGAACCAATAAGCCTTAAAGTACATTAGTAAAATAAATAGTAAATTTAAATAATGGTAACCTTGAACATGCAGAACTTTTGTGAAAAATAATACCTATTTAACAGTCAAAATTGTAATCATGCAAAGTTAGTAAAATAAATAATAAATTTGAATCCATGGGATAAATAACTGTAACCTTGAACATGCAGAACTTTTGCAAAACATAATACCCATTTAATAGTAAAAGTTGTAATCATGCAAAGTTAACCAGGATAACCAAATGAAAGCATTCACACTTGAGAACAGGAGTTACCTGAGAAATATTCTGAAATAAGTAAGCCTAATTTTTTTTAAAGTAGTAAAATACCACAGAACAGGATGGACAAAGCCAATTGAGACAGTGTTTTGTACAGAACTTCACAGCAGGTTATCGGGATAACAGTAATAGGTACCATAG
This sequence comes from Hydrochoerus hydrochaeris, assembly GCA_004027455.1. NCBI lineage: Eukaryota > Metazoa > Chordata > Mammalia > Rodentia > Hydrochaeridae > Hydrochoerus > Hydrochoerus hydrochaeris. The sequence continues at coordinate 99,080 of PVLA01001133.1, forward strand.
TATATCTCTTTTTCTTCACAATAGTTGTTCGTTCAATCATGTGTATCAGAGTCAAGGAAATACAGAACATTATAGAACTTATCAAAACAGAATATTGAATAAAGCAATACCATTAATCAGAACAAAGCAAAACAGTGATAAAAAAATATTTGCCTTCAAAGAGATGGTAGAAGGAAATCCCCCTTATTTGCTATATTGCATATAGTCAACATCAGAAGAGATGCTCAGATCTCTGGCTCCCACTTGCTAATGGGGAGAGGGGAGAGAATATATGAATGTTTGAATCTTAGGCACTGGTAAGCTCACAGCTGCTTACCAGGGTAGTGAGCTGGTTGCTTGGTTTCCCAGCGTCCTAAGTTCCAACATGGTGAGGATCTCAGGAGATACTTATGGTTCTTGCCCTGGGGTGGCCATGGCTTGCCAGGCCACAGCCACTTACCAGGGTGGTGATCTGACTGCTTGGTTTCTGAGCACCCTAAGCTCCAACATAGCACAGATCTCAGGAGACACTGATGGTTCTTGCCCTGGGGTGGCCATGGTTTGCTGGGCCATAGCCACTTACCAGGAAGGCAAGCTGGTTGCTTTGAAACCTAAAATTTTATAAGGTATCTCTTAAAATATCCACAAAACAAGAATATAGAAGTTAAATTGAAAAATCATCCAAATAAATATTATAGAAATTGAAGATAGTTATTGAAATAAAAATTTTAATAGAGTGATTAACAATGGAATACAAAAAGATCAAGAAGAGAATTATTTGATTAGATATAGCATACTGAGATGAAGATATATTTTACAGTTATTAAAAGATATAAATATGACATAAACACTCTGACATACAGCTAATTTGCAATGCAGAAGAGAAAATAGGGAAGATCATTAGACATATAGTGATCAAAATTCCAGAATTGAATAATTAATCATTAAGAGAGAGAAAAAAGTCATGATAAAGATAAGTAAGAACAGAACTATAGTTACACATACTTACACGTACTTAGTTCATTCATTCACTGACTAAAACAAATTTTTGAATATCTTTTATATGCCAGGCATTCTGTTGTGCACTGAGGATTGATGAAAGCAGACAAATTCTCTGCCCTCATGGATCTTACATTGTAGTGTGTGTTTAAGGCAGAGAGATAAACAAATTAATAATGTGTCACCTAGACATGGGTGATAACAAAGGAAATAAAGTGGAACATAGATATGGTAGGAGGGGCTTCAGAGGGTGAGTAGGTTTCTTATTTTATATAGATGTCAGAAAAGACATTTTTGATAAGAAGAGAACTGAACAGAGAGAATTAAAGGGAGTAAGCTCTGAATATATAAGGAGTGATCAAAATATATGGTGAATGTTTAAATTGAAAGTATTTATTATAGTAAGACACATTGACATTAATCCTCCACAAAATTCTTCCTCTTTGCCTGGATTTGAACATAACTATTCTATAATTCTTGCCATTTCTGAAGCAGCTCTGGAAGTTATCTTTTGCTTCTGTGTTTGAGATATGATAAAAAATATAGTGAATGCTGCTGCCAAGTGCCACCCAATGGAAAAGCAGGCTCATCAGAACATTATAGTATATCCTCTTCTGCCTTGTGCACTGGATCTGGCACTGTGAAAATTTGGGTTTTTCCCCAATGGAAAAATGACCATTAAAAGTAAATTTTTTTGAATTGATTCAGAACATCAAGGGAGCCATGGCAGTGCCACTAAAGAGTCTCACAAAAGAGACTTACAGAAAGTGGCAGGAATGATGGAATAAGTGTGTTTGAAGTGAGGGAAGGCACTTTGAAAGGGATTAAGGTCAATGTGTCTTTTACTCTAATAATTCAGAGAATTTAGATATTCACTGATGTTTTGTATCAGATCTTCTATGTATGCAAATAAGAAGTGAAAAAGTCAGCAGTTGTCTAATATGATGGACATCAAGGAGTCTAGTGTGGCTGGAGTTGAGTACTATCTAAATATAAAGGGAAAAATAGATCAGTTGAACTATGCCAATATTAAAAATTCTGTGCCTCACAAGGTGCCACGACTCTAGATAAATGGAGATCTATGAGTTGTTTCGTAAGAATTTTGTGATAACTACCTTAATGGGTTCAGTGAGCCACAAAGGAACACAGATGGACAACTATACAAAATCAGGAGAACAATACATAAATAAAATGAGAAGTTCAATAAAGACATAGAATCCATGAAAGAATCAAGAAGAAATCTTGGAGCTGAAGAATATAGTGAAAAATGTAATAGGGAGCTTCAAAACTGACTTGATGAAGCAGAAGAAATAATCAGTACACTGAGGACAGATCATTTGAAATTATCCTGTTAGATAAACCAAGAGAAAAAAAAAAGAAAGAAAATGAGTGAAGACAACGGGGCTTATAAGACTCCATGAAGTTTGCAATATGCATCATGGACATTCCAGAACAGACAGAAAAAGGAGAAAGTTTATTTAAAGAAATACTGACTGGAAACATTTCATATTAAGGACTGGAAATGGACATCTGATTTGTGAAACCCTAAAGACACCACATATGTAACATTTAAGGAGGCTGAACTCAAAGGGTTCCATACTGTGACATATGATAAACAATTTGTCAGAAGCCAAAGAGAGAATTTTCAAAGCAGTAAGTGCAATGTGGCTTGGCAAATACAAAGGAGACTCTATAAGATTACTAGTGGATTTCTTAGCAGGAAATTGGCAAGATGGGAGAGAGTGAGATGATACATTAAAAGTTCTGAAGAAATAAAACTGCTAATGTGGTGTTTACACACCCTGCCATGAGGAAAGAGAAACTCCAGTCATTTATAGAAAAATGGATGCAGTATAATGTTAAGTGAAATACATCAGACACACAAGATTAAATATCACATGGTTTTTCTTAAATGAGAAACCCAAAATATAAACAGAAAACAAAATAAAAGGCAGATAATAGAAAGTAAGGAGACAAATGTGTGGAAAGGATTAAGAGATGGAGGAAGACAGAGGGAGTAGAGGGAAAGGAGATGAAAAAAGGATTTAAGAAGTGTTATGTACATGTACTAACTCTACACAAGGAATGTAAACATACTGGGAAAAAGTACAAAAGAGGAGGGATTAAGAGATGGATGGAGGGAGGTAGGAGGGAAAGGAAAAGAACTGAAAAAAGAATTAATATGTATTAGGCACATATACCAGGTCCTCATGAGGAATCTAAACACTATGTACTATAAACATGCACTAATTAAAAAAAAAAAAAAAACCATTTCCCTGGCAAAAATATTTGTTAAAAATCAAATGGTGACAAAGACTTTCTTAGACAAATAAAAATTAAGAACTTTATTACTACTACAGCTGTTTAATGAGAAGAGCTAAAGGGAGTTAAGTTGAAATGAAAAGATGTAAAAATCACACAAAAAGCATGTAAAGCATGAACTTCACTATTCAATGTAAATACGACAAACAACATTATAATGTTTTAATGGTGGGCTGCCTATAGGGTTTCACACCAGTGTATAAATGACAAGAGAAGTAAGTATGAAGGCTAAAATTTGTTAATAGAAATACAGTGGGGAGGGAGATCCAAGATGGCTGACTGAGTGGTAGCACGATAGAGAGCCTCTCTGAAAAAAAAAAAAAAAAAAACAACTCAGATGCTAGAATCTAACAACATGGAGAAAGCCAGACAAAAGGAGAGGAATTCTCACAACCCAGGAAGAAACTGAGGAAAAAGAAAAAAAAAAGAAAGAAGAAGAAGCGTGGACAGAGGGCTGGAGCTGGCCAAGCTCCAGTCACTGTACCGCGCATGTCTTAGAGTCAGGCGACTAACGATCGAGCTGAGGTTGCGGCTCTGCCAAGAGTGGGGGTTGGTGAGCTTGAGACCCTGGGCTGGAGGAGGCACTGTGGCAGGGAGTGGAAATGGCAAGTCGAGCTGTGTGAACTTTAGTGAGTGATGGGAACTGGATTCCCCAGAGCAGGATGACTGACTAGACGACATTTTGCAGTTGGGCAGGGCCAGGTTGAATCAAAACCTGAGATGGTCTCAGTCAACAGCTCCTGGTCCACAGCAGATTGGTGGGATCTGCTTGGGCTGGGCCAGGCCCCTGGTTGGAACCCAATAGCCAGGTAGGAGGTTGTCCTGAGCCTGTGGCATCCCCAGGGAACACACAAACACGCTGAAGCACCCACTGGTTGACTAACATATAGGGAGGGGCTAGCTCACAGCCCCTACAAGGAACCAGGAAGTTATGATACAAAGGCTAACAAGGAGCCAGGAAGCAACAATACAAAGGCTAGAAGACAACAAGAGGGTTTATAACCTAAGAATAAAAAATGTGAATGAAGATGCAGCAACAAATACAAATGAAATAAAAAGTCTATTCACAGAAATAATTAAGGAAAACTTCTCAAACATAGGTAATGGAAGTGAAGTTTGGATAAATGAGGCATACAGCTACAACCAAAACAAATCTACACCCAGACATACAATAATCAGGATCCCAGAAATCCATCACAAGAACAGAATATTAAAAGTGGTCAGAGAAAAGAAACAGATTACTTATAAAGGAAAACTCATCAAAATCACAGCAGACTTCTTGATGCAAATCATCAAATCAAGAAGAGCTTGGAGTGAAATATTCCAAGCCCTGAAAGAAAATGACCTCCAACCCAGATTGATGTACCCTGCAAAACTGTCTCTTAAAATTAATGGAGAGACAAAATATTTCCACAACAAAGAGGAACTGGGGGAGTTCGTGACCACCAATCCAACCCTGCAAAGAATACTGAAGGACATTCTAGAGAGAGAGAAGAAAATCACCAGGAATCCAGGAATGATGGCAGAAAGGCCTCAAAGAAAGGGGCAGACAGTGGAATGAAGGAGAAAAATAAACAAACAGCAATGACAGAAAAATAGCATGGCAGAGATAAGACAGAGAAGATTGGTTATATTGCTGTTTTATCTTGACTGATTTTATTTGAATCTGGTATGCTTGAGAGTATCAAGTCTGAGAGTAGAGTCAACTACTCTGAAGATGACAAGATTCAATAGGATACCCATTCTGGTTTGATTATTAACTGCCTTTGAAGTCCTATAATGTCTCCAATGTTTAGTTTTTACTAATAGTGTAGCGCAATGTTAAGTTTAATTATACTATGTTTGACGATATAGACAATTTTATTGAAAATAACAAGAGACATCATAGTACCTACCGTAGATCACCTAGTATTGTGGTTTTATATGTCCTTTTCATTTTGTGTTTCTCTAGGAGTTTGTATTGTTGACTTGTTTTGATTTGTTTCTTCCTCTAATACAGAAAGGCTAGGTATACATGTAGAGACATATACATGTGTGGAACTTCTCAGTAGTTTATGAGAATGGATTATACTTACTGTAAAGAAAAAAGAGAGGAAAAAATGTATTCTAAAGGATATAACTGCATGTATGTTTAAGTGTGTAGGATTGATAACCATATTACTAAGTTTTTGTTGGATAGATGAACAGAACTGGTTGCAGTCTCACTGTTTGTATGTCCACTTTGTAGGCTTTACTTTTGTAACTTGAACAACTACTTCTAAGAGGAAAATATGTAATTATCAACTAGTGATTTCTTACCGGTTACCATTTTTTTTGTTTTGTTTTTGAAATTTTGTATTATTTCTACCCTCTTTCTGTTTCAATTTTTTTCTTTAAATAAAAAAATTTAAAAAAAGAAATGCAGTGAAGAAAGAAAGAAAATTTAGCAACAGTTCTACGCAGTATATGTGTGTGGGGTGGGTAAAGTGTGGAGTTTCTGAGTACAGTTGCAGTTAAGTAGTCATTTTAAAACAGTGCACTACCACAATACAACGTTCAGTGTCAATTCTGTGCTAACCATGAAAAAGTACAGTAGATATACAAAAAATAAAGAGGAGAATCTCACTCATTCTGTTGACTTATGTACCAACAGAGAGGGCTCTGTGTGCTGCCTTGGTGCATGAGTGCCATGAGGTTGCCACCACTGGCTTAGAGGAATCATGAGTAACTGAAGAACTTTGGTTAATGTTTCAGAGAAATTAGTTGTTGCTCTATATCTTGTTTCATAAGTAGAAGCATTTTTGGACTCACTTAGCTTCACAGTTTAATTTCTGCAGATTTCCATGCAGACAAGAAAGGGATAGCCAATCAGAAAAATGAAGGCTAATAAAAGTAATGAAATTCCTCTGGTGTTCACAGTGCTATGGTAGTGTCCATGTCAGATCCAAGAAATGTGCTATGTACTCAGCCAAGTTTGTCATGGGAATGGTGTTGGGTATGGAACAGATCTTGCCTCTGATGTGGGTGTTGGGACTGATCTGTTGGTGGAGTTCTCCAGAGCCCGAACTGCTGGCTTCTCCTTGCTGCTTCAGACACTTCCACGTTGCTGGTCTCACTGATTACTCCACTCTCCGAAGGCATATGTGTGCCCCTATGCTTAGAGCTGGCTGTCCTGTGTCTTGGTATTTTGGTCAGTCCACCTGCCAAAAGCATGTATACACCTGTACACCATGGACCTGGCTGTCCTGAGTCTTGGGGTTCTGTTCACTTACCGTACACCTAAGTGCCCTGGGCCTGGCTCTTAAATCTGTTTAATGCAAACAGTTTCTTTCTTATGTTTGGCATTCATGGTTTCCATCACTTTCCTAAGATCATGTATTTTTAAAAATCTCTATCTATACAAGATTCACTAATGATCATCATCTCTGTAATTATTTGAGAAATTATTTCCCATTTGATTTTTTCTATAGTTTCATTAATCTGCTTTGTTAATTCTGCAGTCACCACTTCGGAGAGTCCAGGTGGGTGGCTTTCAATTGCTCCACTCTGTTGTCCTGTGGGTTTGCCTTTGTTGATCTAGAAGTCTTCAGTTGCTTCTTGCTTCTGTCTTCTCATTTTCTATTTAATTTCTGTGCCAATGATTGTAAACTGATTATAGTAGGCAACTTTATTGATAGTATTGAGAACCTTTAGTAAATGAATACTCAGAAATTCTTCCAAGTGTAGCTGCCTTTTGGGTTTTGAGTCTGTTGCAAAATCTTACCTCTTGAATTTGTTAGGGATGCGAAGTTGCTGCCTATTTGGCGAAGACCCTGATTCTTTGATACTACCCTACAATATTTCTTATGACCTCCAGGCATCTTAGTCTTGTCATAGAAGGAAGAAAAACTGTTTAGAACATTTACAACACCTAGGCTAAGGTAGTACAATCACTAGTAACAGTATCATCAAACACACCCTATAAAATGATGAAGTGTGGTAACTATTATTTTTTTCACCTTTAACTATATGAACAAGATTTCAACAAAATCTTGTTATTTAACAAAATCTGAAACAAACCAGAGAATTGTGCAGAGGAAATATCCCCTCAATGTGGCAACTTTAGGTTCGGAAGAAAATTTAGAAAGGGTTAAGGGAACAGAGAGATATACAAGAAGAGAAAAGGATTGAAGCAAGGCTATAGGACAAAGGAAGGTTACACAAGCTTTGGGAACTGGTGAAGAAAATGGGAGGGAAAGAAGGAAAGAACAGCAATCAACAATATCAAAAAAACCAGAAACAGTGTTCACATATTAAAACAAAAACAATCAAGAAAAAAAAAAGAACTAAAGAGAAACAAAGGAAGCAGATTAAAATTATCTACTACAGGGCATGTCTCTGCTGTCACTGGTAGACAAATGGAGCAGACAGAACCCAGATCCCTGTTGATTGACCCCTGAAAACCAGGGTGGAATTATAGCAGGATGGTATATAATCCAAGCAAGCTGGTACTGTTAACTCCCCTGAAGTGCAAGCTGGTTCTGATTTCTAACTGTGAGGCTGGGGCTCAAATTGTTCAACCCACAACACTTCACATGCCTCCTACTGGCTCGAACTTGGCTCCCTGACTTTGGGTGTCTCCCATGACTGTGTCAAACTCTAACACTGGGAACCACTAGAAGAAACCAGCCTGCAGCTGCTCTGAGTTGAGTTTATTTAGCCCCTTTCCAAAATGGTGACCAGCCAGTCATCCTGGGGATGCTTGAACCAGACTGCAATGGAATCACCTCCTGTGACCACAGTCTGCAGCATCCAATGCTCAGGGAGAAAGTAGCGCTTGCCACCTCCCTCTTCTGTGTTGGGGACTCTCTGTTTCCTGTGGGCTCCAATTCTTGCTTCAGATCCTTGTGGGTCCTATGGACCCACTTTCCTTCTTCTTCTCTTCTTCTTATTACTGTATTTTAGCATCTGGACTACAAATCTCAAAATGCTGTTTCTCTGCTACTCATCACTTTGCTATGTTCATGGAATTTTTGGATGAATTTTTAAAATTTAATTTAATTTAATTTTAAAGAGGATAAAACCAAGAAAAACAAAAGAATAAAAAAACCAGTGCAAGTGATACAGGACTTCAAAACAATACAAAATTAACAATAGTTACCATAATACCTCTTGCTGTTTTCAAAATAGCTGCATGATACCTTCAGACATATTAAAAATCAAACAGAACAGGAGTAGAACCAATAAAAGCAAAACAATGAATGCAATAAAGAACTTCAAAACAAGACAATAGTAAATCCAAAATGGCTACCATATGTCTTGCTATCTTTGAAATAGCTGCTTATGCCGCTGGATATAATAAAATCAAACAAAACAAAAGAGAATAAAATCCCTTTGAATGATTGTTATTTGGTGTGCTGATATGATTTGGTGTTTGATCTCAAAAATATTCTACAGTGAAGAGGGAGCTCAAAATGCCTATGTTGAAACAGAAAATCATTATTGGTCAGGCAGTGTTTAATGCAACTACAAGAGGCCTATAGAAGATAGCCCTTAGAAATTTGACATTGATACGCAAAATCGTAATTGCAAATCAACTGTTTCCCTATTGATTCTTTTAGTTTATAAATTGGTTTCTCTTGTTTTCAGAGAACCATTTGAATTTTATTTCTGAATTTAGTATTAGCAGTAAAATATTTGTATTACTGTTCTTCAGGCCAGCTACATTATTTCTAGTGAAACCTGCTTATTGTTTGGAAGCTTACAGTTGACCTGTACATTGCATTCAGCAAGCTCTTCAGGGTAAAATCACTATGGGGTTGGTCTATGCTGCATTCCAGATTTTTCCCTTAGATTGAAACGTAAGTATGATGAGGTTTCACTATAATTGAGTACAATTTGCTTTTGGATGTTATTTTGATGATGCAGTTATGCAGCTAAAAGAGAAGCATGGGTGTCATATAATCTTTCAAGGCATTACATGTTTATCTAAAAGGTACAGTTTGGCTGATTAGGGAATAAAATACAGTTAAATATGCAACATTATAAAGTGCTGACTTTCATATTTTCTCCATGCTTGCCCTGAGCACCTTGATCATAACTGTCAAGAAAGATTATCGTTTTTGTCCTTGTTAGGATATTAAAGAATATCAGTCATCCAAAAGATTCAGCTTCTGTTTTTTAAAAAAGTATTCAATAACATGAAGCAGTCTTAAGAGTGACTAATAATTTCAGTGATTTTTAATCTACTCTAATATTTTTAAATCATTATTTGTAAGAGTTCCACACCTTGAACAGATACAATTACCTGCTATAGTGTAGAGAGAAGACAGTTATAATAGGTCACATTTTTTCTTCAGGCCATCTTAGTTCTCCATTTTCTTGTGGTTACAACTGAAGCATGGATTTACTGTGTTTATACTTTAAAGATAGACATAGCATGAAATTGAGAGGTGGTTCAGTTGTCTTGTTTTATTACAATGGATTGTCCCCAAACATCCTTTACCTTTCAGTTTTTATAAGATAGTATTTTCTGAGTAAAAGAAATTTTCACATTTTGGCAAAAACCAGCTCATCAGGAAAAAGTATTATTGGATGTTTAAATGATGAAACTAACAAAGCTAATGTGCTGAAATTTTTTCATTTAGTACTGCAAGACCATGCTTACTATTCAGTTGGTTCTCTTGTACCTCGGTTGGTAATTTCCAGTTTGCCTTTTCTATTTAGTCTCCTGGTCACAGATGTTAAGTAATTTAGTTGGAGGTTGAAGAAGAGACGAGAAAAAGGTGCTCTTTAGTGTTTTGGTTCTTACAATAGGATGCTTGCCTAACTAAGTTCATTTCCATGTCCTGTTGACTTTATTGTTATTCCACATAATTGAAAGAAAATAAAATGGATGGACACCATTAAAAACAGCTCAAAAGTATATTGTTATTGGTAAAGATTTTTTGTCAAGACATCTTGGATTGCACTTTTGTTGAGGGAGGACAGTGTAAATAGTTGAAAAATGTTGATGAAATTAAAACATTTGGTTATGGGATTGTGTGTGGGGTTAGAGGCTTTCTGTTCGTGAAATGTATGTACTAAAAATGAAAAAAAAGAGAATAAAACCCAACCCAACAAAACAATGAAAATGATATAGGACTTCAAAACAAGATAATAGGGAATTAACTGTGGGCACAACCTTCAGAAGGAGATTCCCCCCAATAGATACCACACTGTGTACCATTATCCTCTGAATAGATGATCAGACCACTGGCCCCAGACCTACAAGGTCAGTAAAACACCAAAACATCACAAGCATCAAATTGCATGTCACCTCAATAACTATCATCACAGCCTGTGTTTTCTCTGAATCAGCCAGTTGCCTACAGGAGCAGGGATGGGTAGGTACTTCTTGTTTGCTAGCTTGCACTCTAGAAGGGGCTGGGGTCTGCTGTCCCCCCCACCAGCAGTGGCCCGTGCATGGTGCTGGACTTTAGGGAGGGCTTTCTTCTTGGTGAATCCTTGTTCTCTACCCCCACAGTCCACTAATGGTGCTGACCCACAGGGAAAGGCTGGGGTCTGGCTGTCCCCCTGCTAGCAGTGGCCCATGCATGGCTTCGTCTTTATTTTAATAGGATAGCAATTTTGTTTTATAAAGATATGTAGTGTGCTACCTTCATAAATACTTATACTTAAAAGTGTAGTAAACATGAACTGGAGGATAATAGTGCACAAACCAACTTGCATTTATTTTATTCTTGCTCCATATAGTTTTGCTTATTTCGATGATGAGTCAGATAGGAAATAGATGGGAGGCAAATAGGTGTTTTACCCTGTTTGGTGTGTTATTTTATCCTTTGCTTTTCTGAAACTTATGATTGATAGGAGGCACATCCAATCTGTGGCCCAGTGCATCCCAGGACAGTTGCTAATGTGACCACCCAGGATTATAAAATTTTACCATTATTATGTGATTTTTGGTGACATTTTACATGACTCTACTGCCTATTGCTGGAGTGCAGATGGTGTCGGCAAGAACGGGATGCTGTGTTCTATGAGCTCAGTGCAGTGCTTACTCTGCCTCCAGCGCATGCCACACATGGTCAGTTTACATTGCCTCTATTTCTTTTTAATGTTATAATAAAAATATAGAAAGTTGCTTTACTTACATACCTTAACTAAGTTATATATTTATATGAGACCAAAGATAATTCCTCTTCACTCCGTGTGATCCAGGCAGCTGAAATTTTGGATACTCACGATCTCTAGGCTTGCTATTTCAGTCTCTACAAGAGGAAGCACTCTTCATAGGAATAGGATAATAAATGGAGACACATGCTGAGATTCATCTTAATTTGGTTTATGATATCAAGGCATTTGCTGGCAAGACAGTTGGTTTTGTTTGTAAGCTTTGAATGAATAGACTTCTGAGCGGAACAAAGAGATTGCTCTTCTCCAAGTCTTATCAACTTTAGTCTGTGGCTTCATGATGACAGTTGATGTCCGGTTATTTCAGCTTGTCTGAGTATAGTGCTTATCGGTTCCAGATCATTAATTCAGTTCCCACATGGGCCACTTGGCATTGCTCAGTTCCATGGCCACAGGTTGACTCTGAGCTGTCATCTCATAAATGGGTGCCATTGATCACAACAGACAGAACGGGAGATTGTGAATGAATAAGTGCAAATCCATCAACATCCCTGGAAAAGAACTCAAACACAGGCTGACTTGGCAAATTAATTCAACCTCTGTAAATACAAAGGAAAATAATGTCTTTTTTAATGTTGGCATTTCAGATCTACCCAGGCCCTTTAAATTAGCTTATTTAACTTTCATGGCAACTTGTGGTTGATATCTGATCACTTATAAGAAAAAGAGACTAAATGGAGTTAAATATGACAAAAGTGAAATAATGCGCTTTAGACTCAGACGAAACTGGGTCTGAAGTGTAATTCTGAAATATATGTGTAACTGTGAAAGGTGAGAAAAGTTACTTAGTTTTTCAGTAAAATAGAATGAAAAATATTTAGCCTGTATTATTAAGTTTAAAATAAATGATGCATATAAAACACTAGTATGAAGCCTGGTATAGAATATTTTTATTAAATGATCTACTTGAGTTCACACAATCAGTTAGGTGGCAGAACTAAGCATTGTACTTGGATTCTCTGCCTCCAAGTTTAAGTGCTCTCACCCCCTGTATGACAGCTGATGCTGTGAGATAGAGGACAGAGGGAGGTGGAAAGTTGCTGTGCTGATTTTTATACAGTGACTCTCAAACTTGCCAGTGTGTTTGAAGCACTTAAAAGACCATGGTGGGGTGAACAGAAGTGTTTGTTTCTTCTGGTCACATGGCTTCATAGCTACAGACTATTTCTGACCAAATAACCAAGTCTCCACTGAGAGAATGGAGATAGTATAGGCAACTTCTTCTCTCTTTGCTGATCAGAAAGCCACTGAGATTGGACTTCCAATCTTTCCATCCCCAAGAATGGAAATTGAATGTCACAATGACCCTGCTTTGATCAAACACTCAAGGGTGAGACCCTAGGCTCTCTGTTTGTAAGTGCTTCTTGGTTGCAAGCTGGCTTTATGGACTTGCAAGATGAAGGGAGCTGGGGTCTGTAATGTTTAGCTCTAGTCCGGCTACCCCTGCAACCAGGATTCCTTATGTCAGGGTAGTTAAAATGAGGAAGAGACCCATTTACATTCTCTTTATGTACTGATGGGGAGAAGTGCTCTCTGTTTCTGGATCTTAACTTTTACCCTAGGCCACTTAGAGGACATTTAAAAATAAATAAGTGTGCAGATTTTTTTTTGAATGAGGGTTAGGAATCTATAATTAATAAAGCATATTGATATAATATAGCTATGAAAATTACTGGCCTATATGATAAAGACCTCTTTCTACTTTTATAGAGCAAGGAAGATCTGCAGGAGAGAGGGAAAAACTAGTGAGATAAACAGAACGAATGAACAGAAAGGAGACAAAACTGCAGTTTCTTAGTATTGTTGGTGACACTTCTATCTTTTGATCCAATCCCCTTTTTATTAGTCTATGTTTGCATTATATAGACAATCACATTCATTGCGAGGAGTTTGGTACATGTACATAACACATCTCTATTCTTTTTATTTCCCCTCCTCCTCTCCCTCCTTCATCTCTAGATCCTCTTCCCATTTGCAAAAGATTGATCTCCCTGTTTCTTATTGTCTTTTATTTTTCTCTTTTAATTATTTATATTTTAGATTTCTCATATAAGACAAACCATGCAGTATTTAAGGTTGTGTCTGTTTTGTTCTACCTAACATTATGTTCTCAAGGAGTATCCATTTTCCTACAAATGACTCAAATATGTCCAGTCCCCTTTTAAAGGCTGACTTAGTATGCTACTCTTGAGACATTTGCAAATCCTAAAACTATGGAAAGTGGGGATAATTAATGTGTGTAATTTTCTCTGCCTTTTTGGATGGTTGATAGTGCATGATTAGTATTAAATTCACAAGGTTGAGGAGTTAGAGACCTAGTTGCTTGACATGAGAAAAGAGGCTCAGGCCTTAGGCCCTATAAGCTAACTGGTGAGGCTGAAGGAACCAGTCTTGGAGAGGAGAGAGATTGTTATAGAAGAGAGAATCTTTTGGGAAACAATACAAATTTATCCACAAAATTAGGAATCTAAATCCTCCTTGCTATCTTCCCATAAAACATCAATAACATATCTTTCCCTCTGTAGATAGAACACTGAAGAAACTGGATCTATGTTTGGATGGTGGGATCTTCCAAAAAATCTAGGAAGTTGTGAGATAAATTGCATGGTTTTTCATAGGGATCCAACTAACATCAGCTGCAATGAGTGTTTTTCTGTAGTGGGCAACTGACTAGTATTGTTTGTACTGTGTAGACACCAACCTAGCCTTTCGGTAGAATGTATATGCCAATTTCTCTCCACTGCTTCTATTTTTGGATATGCAGCTTTTTTGCGTTTCCAAAATTGCTCTCAAATATTCCTTCCCTGTATATCCAGTGCTTATGCTTGAGATACCAAATAGATTTTAGAAGAAAAAAAGGCCAGTATTCTCAGCTGTCTATAGCAGTCATCTTGATACCCTGCTACTCATATAATGACGAACAGCCTCATTGCACTTTGCAACAGCTGCATTTTATTGATACAGCTTGTTATGTTTGTAAAAGCCCACAGGTTACAAGGTGGCTTGAGCACAAAGTGTTTTGATTAATGATCATCTGCAAAATGATGGATGATAAAGCACTTGAGAATTCAGTGGATGGAAATATAACCTTGTAGGGTCATTGGAGGCTTTTTTATTTTCAAGTTACTGCAAAAATATCTTTTCAAAGATGATCTAACACTTATCCTCCAAGAGATTAGAATTTGGCATAAGCACCCTTCTCTTGCCAAAGAGTTATTGCCAAAAGCTGTTATATCCCTCAGTATGGGCATGGTATTTGAAAACCCTAGGCAACTTTACAATGTAGTATGTCATCACTTTTATCTTTTGCATTTAGGTTATAAACCAATAAAGTCCAAGATTACCTTTTAGAAGGATAAGACCTTATATTCAGAATTCCAGAAATATTCCAGAAGTATTCATAAAAGAGACAATGCTGGGGGAAGTGATTTGCTTGTGAACTGTTTTGCTATCGTTATTTTGTTGGGCTTTGTTTTTATAACTTCTCAGAAGAGGAGAATAATTCTTCCACTGCAATAACTTTTCCCCAGGACACCCAGATGGGACACATTTTAGATGAAATATAGTCATTGTTGCAGCAGCTCTCTCCCATTTCCTTTCATTATCAAGCATCTTTTTTTTCAAGCCATTTTTAAAAATTTAAATATGGAAGAGGAAAATAGAGGATTCTAACTATGCCTTTGAAATTAATAGTACATCTTCTTGCCATCTTGGGGCCTGAAACAGAGCTGCAGATTCTCTTTAAGTGGACATTCTGGATGCAGGGTAGGATTCAGTCCACTAGCAAGAGGATGAGTGTCCTGAAAACACCGGAATGTTAGTGATGGCAATCAGCCAGCGTTACACAGCTCACGTTTTAAAAAAATGAGCTCTAAATCAAAAATCATAATCACTCGGTCACCTGCTGGCTTCATTTGCCTTTCAGAAATAAGGACATTTCAAACTGTAGAACATTTTAATAGAACAGCAGCAGACAAGCATGTTAGTTAGAATTTTATTTGACAGGCTGGAGCTTGTTTTCAATATTCTTTTTTTACCCATAAACTGTATGAAAAACTATATTTTAGGGTAGATTGTGGAGGGGCAAACTGTAGATGATACAAAAATAAAATAGTGATTTTGTTTGTTTGGTTCTTTACATAGATTATCTGTCTGTGGTTGTGATTATCAGATCCCCTAAGGCAATTAACTAGTTGGTTCATTTAGAAAGGTTATTCCAATGATAGGCTGGAAATATAAAATGCCACAAATAGATCTATTGTGTGAACACATGGTTTGGTAAAATGAACTTGGTAGAGGCATTATAGTAAAAATGGAAAAGAACTATAACCAATTATCATTTTTCTTTGGAAAGTCTTTGCAAGGACTTTCACTTAAATTGGTTTTCTAGTTTTATTTTTTAAGAGAAAAACAGAAATAACATGGTTATTAATAATTTTTATCCCTTTAAAAAATTTTTGGACACATTTATTATTTCTGATAAGGGGGAAGGATCTCACCAACCTGGTGGCTTGCTTTCTTTCTTTCTTTCTTTCTTTCTTTCTTTCTTTCTTTCTTTCTTTCTTTCTTTTTTAACAAACAGAAAAAAAGGTAGAAATGATGCAAAATTTCAAAAAGAACATAACAGTAAGAAACCATCTCTAGTTGATATATTACATATTTATGTTCACGATTATCTAAAGTTATGCCAGCTCATACCTAGAATTCACAGAAGAAAAACTGACCAAGTTGGATGTGAAATGAAGACCACTCTTCAATGATTATTTCTTTTTCTACTTACAAAGAACCTGTGCAAAAATGGGTCTGAATAGTCCTTTTTAGGGGACCCTGGGATCTCAAAAGTTCTAGCCAGCCTCATTTCTTTCCTGCATATTCCCAACATTTCTTCCATCATTATGAAACAATATCATAAAACATGACTTCTTATACTTTATTTCATTATTCTTACTGCATAACTCTGATAACTATAGAAAATTAGAAACAATAACAAAAATCCTATCATTCTACTTCCAAACATAAATGATATAACATTTCAGATTCTTTTCTTCTTTTCTCCCTCTTACTGTCTTTCCCACCATCTATCTTTCCTTTCTGTCAGATAAAATCAAATCATAAATAAAGAGAACAGACCTGTACAGAATGCACTAGAGGACTTGTCATTTAGAGGCAGAATGGGTACCTGGTCATTTTGGTCTACCAGTCCCACAAGTATGGGATATTTGTACACATCCAGAGACATTTGTGCTATGTTTAGAATGCTGCTTATGAACTATTTAGCAATGTCTATATGAGGTTGTTCACTAGAGTCTGATAAATAATGTGTAATATAGATATAGAGACTGTATTAAAGTGGCTGCTTTTATGAGACAGCATTTTATTTTGGCTTCAGCATAGACTAAGCTCCTGGAGACTTTCTGGGAGGGGATAGAAAGAATGCTAATTTTTTTCAGCTCCAACCTAGTAAAGAGCCATACAGGTGGGTATGGGTTGTTTATAAATAACGTAGTAAGTAGTAAAATCCAGGTTCTTGAGTCAGACAGAGTTAGTCATGCTCAGGCTCTCAAGCTGTCCAAACTTCCATGTCTTCATGTATAAAATAAGATGATTATAGTGTCTAGCCTAGAAGGCTTTTGTGAGTCTTTTCCTCCTCCCATCTTCTAAACTTCATGTTCTCTCACAGCAATTTCTTCCACAATAAGCAGCTATGATCACTTTGATAGAAGTTAGAGTGCTTTAGGTTGGGTTCTGGAACAAGTCTGACACATTTCTGAGCAAGAAGTTTACCAGGAACTGCATTCTCAATCAGGGAAGCATCTGACAGGAAGCCAGGAGGCAAGAAGAGCTGATCTGCGATGCAATCACGGCACCAGCCTCAGGCAGTTCCACAGGCCTCTGAAGCTGGGAGTCATTCAGAGCTGCTCCAAATTGAGGCCAGGAGTTCAGTGTGTGTGTTCCTGCCTTCTGTAAGCAGTAGATGTGAATTGCTGTAGGGGAAAAGATGTGAATTTGGATCGGGTAGCTCTGCTGACTGAGAATAGTTCCCTTCCACGAATGCAGCTTTCAGTTATCAGCAGCCAATAAATGCCTCCATGGGGAAAAAATATCTTATCAGAACATCACATCCTAGTTTGTACATACTCAGTACTCTGTTGGAATCTACTTGCTTGTTAATATAAGTTCATCTGGTTTAGAAACAGATTCTCTAGGATTTTGTTTTCTTTTGTTTTTTAAAACTTACATGGAGAAAGAGTTTATTTGGCTTATGGTTTTAAGAACGCCAGTCCATGGTAAATTGACTCTATTGGTTTTGGGTCACTACTGAGGCAACACAGCATGGTGTTAGCATGTGGTGGACAAAAACTACTAACATCATGGAAGCAAAGAGAGAAAAGGGACTAGAATTCAAATATATCTGGTAGGTCTGAAGGGATGGGCACTCAAATTCTCCAAGTGGGCTGATGGGTGTGGCAGAAGACAGATCCATTCCTGATGCAATTTAGTTCTATGGGTCTTATATTTTATTTAATGGAGACTCAGAACCATGCAATGGTCTTTGCTTTTAGGCCTATGTTGTATCCCAGTGATGGTTCATATCCTCACAGAGAGAACCAGCCTCACATGATGGTTCAAGCTGATGTCTTAGCTATGCCCTTCAAAGATTATATGATTAGTTTTTCAGTTCACTGGATTCCATGCACATGACCATTGCTGTACTTGCTATTTGGTAAAGTGTGTCCCTTAATCCAATAAAATGTTAACAGGGATTCCCATGTCAGTGGATCAGACAGTAGTGTCAAACTCTTATGGGCGGGAAAGAAGGCTGATACTGGAAGTATGTGTTGAACTCTGTCAAGAAGGACTGCTCTCTCTCTGAGAGATAGGGAGGTCCAGTGAAATAAAATTGCCACTAAGTAGTTGATTGGGGTCTTCTTTAGAAATGGTGATGTAATCAGGGGATGGTTCCTAGGAGGGACAGGACAGCTCCATTCATCTCAGAGAGTTTCGGGGGGTGTGTGGCTTGGCTGCAGGCAGCTGGAGAAATGAGTGCCTCCGTCCTGAAGGGTACTCTGAATGCTCCACTACAGCTTTTGCTGCACACAGAAAATAAATACAGCTGTCTTAAGTGAGAAAAAAATGGAAAGGAAAATTTATAGGCCAAATTTCAAGATAACTCATGCAACATCTAAAAAAAGGCAGGATACAGTCTGAGTCTAGGCTGTTCAGATGAACAAGTATGGCTGGTAATGTGATTCAGTTTCAGTAATACCCAACTTGGCTTGAATTTCTCATTCTCAAATTTTAACTTCCTAGGATAGAAAAGTCTTTTGATTCAGCTCAAGCCAGGTGTTTTTCTTCAACTGATTTATAGTATTAGTGAAGTAGATTCATATTTCAGAGTTATAGCCTCTGTGAACCCAGCCTGTATCCGGAAGGGGGGAATTCACTGTGAATCTGGTGACCATCCTAGGAGATAGTCATAGTCCCCCTGTTTCATTAAGAAAATAAGGTTTAGTTTTTTTCACAGCTATTTTTTTAAGAAAAGAATATTCCAAATTTTGATGATTTTGGTATCTAAAAATGATTATTGCATAACTGATGGAATGCTTATATTCTAGTCCTGCATGAATTGCAGTTTAGGAGATACTTTCTGTGGTAAAATTTAAATTTAATTGGATTTATTAAAAGCATTCAAACTCCTTTCTACTGTTACTGTTGAAAAATATATACACAGAGGGGAAAATAAATTATGCTCTACAGTCTTTTAAGAAAACTTTGGTATTACTATATTTTTTTAATTTTTTAAATTTTTTATTTAAAGAGAAACGAAAGCATGTAAAGGTTAGAGATAATACAGAATTCCAAAAAAAAGATAAACAATAAGAAATCACTAGTTAATAAATTACATATTGTCCTCTTAGAAACAGCTGTTCAAGTTACAAAATTAAAGCATACAAAGTAGATACTCAAACAGCGAGAGTGTAAATAGCCATGCAAGCATGAATCTCTACATGTATTTCTATCCTTTCTGTATAGACGGAAAAACAAAACTTAGCAAGACAAAACAAAACAAATTCCTATAAAAACATGAAACAAAAAAGTTGTATAAAACCACAGTACAAGGTGATCTACAATGATTACTGTGTTGTTTCTTATCTTCAATAGAATGTCTATATCATCAGGCATAATTGAATATAGCAGTATAATTGAGTAAAGCAGTAAATAACAATATAAGTAAAAATAAAACATTGTAGACAGTATAAAACTTCAAAGGCAGGTAATAATTAAACCATAGTGGATATTCTAGTGGATCTTGTCATCTTAAGTGCAGTTGCCTATACTCTCAGACTTCATACTATCAATCATCACAGCTTTGAATAAAATCTATCAATAAAAAACAGCGATCCAACAAACCAGATTTGATTATGATCAGTCATGGTAAAACAGTGTAGGTTTTACAGAGCTTTAGATTAACTTAATAGGGAATTAAGGATGATTACCATACTATATCCTGTTATTTTTGGGATTGCTGTCTGTCCCCTCAAATCTAGTACAGGTAGAATGACTGGAACAGAATATAATACATTTAAGCAGAATAGTGTGAGTAATGTGGGTTTTAAATCCTGGTGCACTATTAACAATATAGTGTATCAAGGCCATCTGTATTAGAGATTCTAGTTATTCTTCTCTGCCTCATTTTTGCTATGCTATTTTTCTGCCTGTTTGTCTACTTTTCTCCTTCATTCTACTGCCTGCCCCACTCACTGAGGCCTTTCTGCCACTGTTCTTAGAATCCTGGTATTTTTTTTTTCCTCTCTCTCTTGAATGTCCTTCAGTATTCTCAGTAGGGTTGGATTGGTGGTCACAAACTCCTCCAGTTCCTCTTGGTCATGGAAGCATCTTGTTTATCCATTAAGTTCTAGTGACAGTTTTGCAGGGTCTATCAATCTGGGCTGGAGGTTATTTTCTTTCAGGGCTTGGAATATTTCGCTCCAAGCTCTTCTTGATCTGATGGTCTGTGTCGAGAAGTCAGCCGTGATTCTGATGGGCTTACCTTTATAGGTGATCTGTTTCTTTGCTCTGATGGCTTTTAATATTCTGTTTTTATATTGAATTTCTGGTATCTTGATTATTATATGTCTGGGTGTAGATCTGTTTTGGTTTTAGGTGGCTGGAGTCCTGTATGCCTCACATAGCTGAATGTCATTTTCTTTTCCCATGCTTGGGAAGTTTTCCTTAATTATTTCCATAAATAGCCTTTGTAATTTGCCTGTATGTATTCCTGCTTCTTTGTTCATGTTTCTTATTCTTAAATTGTAGATTCTCTTGTCATCTTCTAGCCTTTGTATTATTACTGCCTGTTTCTTTGTTGTTTATAAGAGATCTTTCCTTTCATGATCACACATTGCAAACTTGTCTTCAAGTTTTGATAGTCTATCCTTAGTTTCTTTTAAGGAGTTTTTCCAGCTTTCAATGGAGTTTTTAATTTCCTATTAGTCTCTTTGAATCTGCTTCATGTATTCTATATTTTCTTTATATTCTTTATTGAATGTTTCTTTCCTTTTTTTGTGTTCCTCCCTTCGTCCATCTGTATCTTCCTGAGAGATGCTTCCTGAGAGCATTTCTTTTATTATTCTACTTATATCTTGCTTTACCTGATTTAATATTTCAGTTTTAAGCTCGTCTACAAGGTCCTGAAGATATCTCTTAATGTCCATTGAAGCCATGTCTGATGTTGCGTGTTTGCTGCCCTCAATCTCCCTTGTTTTTCCTTTTCCTGGATCAGTGCTCTCAGAGTTCTGGGCTGGAGGCCTCTTCCTCTTGCCTCTCTCTCCTGTCATGGTCCTGGCTTCCTCCACACAGATTACAGTGCAGGTCCCAGCCCCCTTCCTGTTGGCCACATTTCCTCTGAAGCATGCTAGCGAGGGAACTCTGCCCTGTCCTGCCTGCTCTTGTCACTGAGGTGTAAGCAGCAGCTGTATTTGCCTGCCCCTCCCCACCAGGCCAGCCAAACTTCAGGTGCCTTCACTTGGTTAGTGCTTGCTAGGCACAGGGAATTGATTTGGGATGGCTCACTGGGGCCCGGCCAGGGGTGTGGCCTAGTCCAAGCAAATCACATGAATCTGCTCTTGGGAGGGAGGAACCAACTGAAGTCACTGTGGCTCCCAGTTCAGGCTCCTCCTGCCCGATTCCAACATGTCACCCATTTGGTTGCACCCTTCCCATGGAGGGGGGTCTCATTCCCAGCACTGACCATGGATTAATGAAGGTTCCTTCACTGGCTCCGCTCTCCATTGGGCTCACCAACCCCCGACTTCAGTGCTGCTGTGCTTCCTGTGAGTGGCGGCAGGAATGAGTTTGGGCGGCTCTGCAGGCTGACTTGGATTCAGGCCTTTGCAAACTTGGCGGGTCACCAGGAACGAAAATGCTATGTCCTGTAATTTTTTGCTGTTTCAGTTGTAGTCTTGAAGTATTTGATGAGCTTTTTTATGTTTTAATTTCTTTCTGTGTCAAGAGGATCAATCTCCCTCTGTCTGCATCTCTCCAGGGTGTTTTATTCTGGCAAATGAGTTGTTTCTCCTGGGAGGCTTTGTATTTTGCTGCTCACTGATCAGCCATCTTGTCTTCTCTCCATTTTAAGTGGTCACCCAGAGATGAATGAAGAAGCTCGCAGAGGGTGTCTGCACACTGGAGACAGAAGATGTCAATCTAAGGTCTGGAACTCACTGCAGTGTCCTGCATAAGTCCGTATCAGGAGGCCAATGTTTATGCAACAGAAAGCTGAAAGGTTGGTGATGGAAGACTAAAGGATCCAAGGCAGAAACCAAAGATTCTTCCCTGGAAGCCAGGAGAGGACGTCCAAGCCAAAGGCAAAGACTGAAGCTCCTTGGAAGAATGGATCAATATTACTATATTTTTAAAGTGCTGTGGGAAATATACTGCTACCAAAGTCTCTTTCAATTTCTCTTTCACATTTTTTCTAAGGGCACACTTATTCTGTTGTTGATGTCATTATATTGATCCTCTCTCTGAATCCATGTGAACAGATCCTAGTAATCATCTCTCCCTGTATGTGTGTACTTGTGTATCTTCTCCACTGATTCTGGAGTTGTTTGTGATTTTTCTTTGATCATGCGACTTGCTTTGACTAATTGAACTTTAGTGGTCCTGAAACAAAACAGTTGTGCATTGGAACTTGTCTTTTCTTATCCCTTTTCTGAACCAGCCACCCTGAGAATCCTGGGTGGATTTATTGATGTACATGTCCTGGCTGATAGCCAGCCTCAATGGTCAGTCACGTGGTCAAGGACATCTTAGATTACCTAACGTCAGTCGGGTTGCTGATTGAGATGTGCAGAACATGCAACCTGAACAATAAGCAGATTAAATGGCATTTGGTTTGTAATATGTGCTTTGGCATAGTTTTCAAAATTTTGTTTCTAGTATATACTTTTTATTAGTGCACTTAACTTTACAAAACATTGGGATTTATTTTGGCATTTCCATATATATGTATAGCATATCTTGGTCATACCCATCCCTTTAGTTACTCTTTCTTAAGCTCCTTCTCACCTTTCCCTGATCTTCTTCCTCTTATCTAATAATGGTCTTTGGGATTTTTTTTTTTTGTGGTATTGCAGATCAAACCTGGAGCAACCTACTTTAGAGCTACATCTCCAGTGCTTTTTATTTTATTTTATTTATTTACTTTTTGGATCTTAAGAGCTTTCTAAATTGTTCAGGTGGGATTTGAACTTGCCATCCTCCTGCCTGGGTCTCCCAAAGTGCTGGGATTAAAGGCATGAGCCATGATGCCAATTTGGGATGGATTTTATTGAGAAAATGCTACTACCTGGACACTGTTTGTCTTAACTTTGCATTTGCTCTTACTAATGAGAGAGACAGAGAGAGAGAAACAGAGAGAGAGAGAGAGATAGAGAGAGAGAGAGACAGAGACAGAGAGAGAGAAAGAGACAAAGACACACAGAGAGAAACAGAGACAGAAACAGAGACAGAGACAGAGAGAAACAGAGAGTTTGATTATCTAATGTTTGACAATGGGACTTGCTTTAAGGGAGAAAGCATGGTCACAAATGGATGACACAGGTAGAAATCAGACTTGTGAACATGGGAAGTTAGCAGATATGATTGAAGTAGAGGCTTGAAAATGCACTCATGTATTTCACTTTCTTGCTTCTATGACTCTGCAGTGAGAAAGGTTGCCTTGATGGAGAAGAGGCTCAGTTCTGAACAGCTCCATTTCTGGCTAAGGCCATCCAAGATCAGCTGACATGCAGCTGACTGCCATACTGCCTTATTTCAAACTAGTATGCCACAGAATTGTAAAATAAATTCATATCTATGGCTGTAAACATTGAGTTTTGGGGTGAATGGTTATGTAATATTTCTGTGACAATAAATGAGTAACGCAACTTTCTTGATCAAATGCTATACATTCATAGAAGCTACTCAAACACTGTCTCACCCATTCAAGTCTCTCCATAGGATTCTCTCATTCCTCTTTCTCCATGTACACTTTATTTTCTCTTTCCAGAGCTTTTGGTGTCTCATGTTTGAATTTTATTATTTGTTTCCAAAGGGCCTCTAGTATCACTTCCTGTCTGATGAACTTCATAAGACTGAGATTTATATAGCCTTTTGCTATCATGATGAAGCTAGGACTTATAAATAATTGATGGGTAAAAAATCACATTTTTTGGAGACTGGCCTGATCAATTAATAGCTGCCTCACTATAGCATTCCTAATAGAAAAATAAAATGGACTATTTCTTCCCATTTTGATATTTGGTCATGAATTCTGCATGCATTTTTCCCCTACTTTATAGCCTGCTATACAAGCCTCATAGGGCAGGGAAACAGTCTATCAGGAAAATAAACAGACAGTTGGAAGTTTTGATTTTTGAGATAAACTCAATTTCGAGGCCTGTTCATTCCTACTTAATCCTCTAGCATTATCAAACACTAACATCTGCCACCCTTTCCATCATTTTCACCAGAGTGTATCAATCATGGCTCAAATGATTCCCCCTGATTTGGTGCTGTCTGCAAATTTCTCTACCATGGTATCAATCTTGCAATCTTGTCTTCATCAGGCTGAGGTTATTTGGACCAAGTGAAAGACTTATAGCAGTCACAAAGTCCCCAGAGGAACTAGTTAGCAAAGCAGATACATGAATCTGAACCAGTTCAGTCATGTCTGATCTTTGTCTTTCCAAGTGTAATGCTAGTTTATTAAAACACTGGTGGGCCAGTGTTATTCTAAGAACTCATGAACTTACTACACAGTTACCCACCAAGATAAATGATGATTAACATGAGAAGGAATTCACTAACTGCCAGGTTAACTTTTCCCTCAATTTCAGAATTTAATCTATTCATATGCTGCATATATTATTTAATATATGTTTCTCTGGTAATATTGTTACCTCTGGGATAAAGAAAATTTACTATTGATGAAAAATCTTAATTCTATAAGAGCTAAGTGATAGATTATAGAAAGCTGCTATAATTATAGAGCAATATTCTATTACAGTTACCTCAGTGGAACTTATGACAAGTTGGATCATTAGCAGTATTGAAAGAAGTCATATGTTTAATGTAGAAGATATATTGCAGTGACCTATAGTTCTTTTAAAAAGGCTCTTTTATTGATTCCTGAAAACAACTGAACTATATTTTAATGGATAGTGTTTAATTATCAGGGTCATTTTATACCTGTCCTTAATATAAGTTTCCATATTTCAGATGACTTAAATATATGTCCAGAAAAGAATATTCTTCTCTGCCTGAATGATGAGATGGTTGCTAACTGCAGAGTGGGCACATTTCTTTGTGAATTACCCTGTATTATCCTAGCAGCCTTTTCTGTTAGAACTGACCTTCATTTCTCAGGGGCTGCTAAGTCACTTCCCCTACTAGAGGTCTGGGGGTTGAGTAAATAAACACTTAAATACACCAAGGGAGTAGCTTTTAAAGAAATCTTTTATAATTCAAATAATTACCCCCTAATGTTCCATAAGAGATTTTGAGGGAAGCTAGCTGGTACGCTGTACATTTTCCTATGGGATAAGAATACTTTCCCAGAATACATGATAAGGTGAACACATGTTTCAAAGTATGTTACATGGCTTGAAGTAAAGGGTATGTAAAAGGAAAAATAATGAAGTTCAAAGAACCAAGGAAAATAAGTTCAATAATATTGAAGAACTTCTACTTAGAGTTGATACCTAAAAGCTTCTGTGGCATGTCTATTTAATAAGAGGAAAGTCAATTATATGCAGAAAGAGGAAAGAACTAAATGAAACCTAAGTAAGAAAACAGGACAAGGGTTTTCCTAAGTAGAGTGAGTTAAGCATTAACAAATAAATCAAGAGGATAGGATTTTGTAATGTATCTTGTGTGTGTCCCCATTTCTGTTTTTTTAAAATGACTTCTTTCCTCCAAGAAAAATTCATCTTACACGGTCATATCAAATGTCGAGTGTTGCAATAAGCAATGAAATCGTTTTGTCATCTCATCCCCTAGTTATGTGGAGTGCAGGGAAAGAGTGCTTCTCCAATGAGCAGTCATCGACAGAGATGTTCAGCATGGTTTCTTTTGCACAGTCATAAAAAGTTGAACACTTGTGGCATGCAGAAAATTAAAACTATTAATAGTTTTCAAGCAGGAAAAAAATAACATTGTCTACAATAAAAAAATTTTTATGTGACCTTAAATTTAAAGGTGTGGTACATTCAAATCCTGAGCAATCAGATCAAATGCTATGTATTTAATACTCTATATTTAAGGCCTTTGGATCAGATTCTTGGAGGATCAAACATTCTCTCATTCTTTGGGGACTACACATCTTTGATGTTACTTAGGAAGAACCATTCATTATACTAACATGTTGCAACACATCAGGTCTTAGCTTCTGTTTTGTTTTACCTAAGTTAGTGGCAGAGCCACTGCCAGATCTAGGTTGCCAACTCCTCAACTTTCACACTCTCTCTGCAGAGTATTATTTCTTGTCCAAGGATACTTATTACTAATACAAGAATCTTTACAAGTATTATTAATACAATTTTATTAATAGACACAGATTTGAGTCTTTCTGGCTCTGCTTTCTACTGTACAAATTTAATCAAGTCACTAAATTTCTCTTGGTATGCTTTTAGGCAATTAATTGTTAATGTCTCTTCAAACGCTCAGATTCTGATTTTTTTTTGTAGTTTTCTCTACTTAACATGCTACATTTAACATCTGAGATGGAATTACTGAACCTCATCCTCCTAGTGTGTGATGAAGAGATCAGTCAATAGCCCACTGGTTTCAATCTCAAATACCAAAAAGACCCATACTGTTTTATTTTCTTGGACAGCAACAGGAATTTTATGGATGCCTAATATTTTTATGGTCAGTTACAGAAACATCTTCCTGACTAGTATTCTCTCTCCTGCTCAGTAGCACAGGTTTCCTTCCCCTACTGGAGTGTTGCAAGGCCTGACGTCCTCTGTCCACATGGAAAGAATGGAAGCGCATAGAGTTAGGCTGAACTTAACTGTAGAAGAAACCTAGGAATCCAAAAGTGTTAAGGAATTGGCCTGAGCTGGCGCTGGGTGGGTATGGTCTTTCTTTGTCATTCTTTTTTTCTTTTTCTTCTTCTTTTTTCTTTAATACCAAAGCTTCATGTATCCTAAACAAGCACTCCACTGGCTGCCCCCCACCCCTCTTAAAAATTTTGGTTTGAGACTGAGTCTTTCTAGGTTGTCATCAAACTTGCAATCAGTCTGTTTCAGCCTCCCAAATAGCTGGGATTATGGGTGTGCACCAGCATGCCTGACTCTATCTAATTTTTATTCATGATGGAGTCTTATTTCAGATTCAGAGTATTTTTCCTCTCTGATTGATGCAGGTCCTTCCAGGGGAGGAGAAGTCATGTTTCTTGTCCTTGAGGATCATACTAGGTTATGATACTATGCTGTGGGAGTCTAGTTTTGTTAGGAGGTGCACATATCTAGGAAAAATATGTGGCACATTCAATAGGTAGTGAATGTGGGAGTTCTTCATGTAAAGGCATCAAATTCTGTTATTTAATGAGGGCAGGGGCCAGGAGAAAGGGTGACTTTTTAGAGAAAAATTGTGTTGAAAAAAGAATTTTTGAGCTAGTCAAGTGCCATCAAAGCATTTGTAGCCCAGTGAGTATCTCCATTTTTATAGATAAAAAACCAGGTCCAGGGTCATTAAATAATCTATGCAAAGTCACATAATTTGTAAGTAGGAGCAGATCAGGAATTATATTTTCATAAGACACTGCTTTTCTATCCTTTAACCAAGTCCCTTGGTGCCAGATATATTTTGCATACCGGAATTTAGAAGGCAGTAGAGTGCAAATATCATGTATTATATCAACAGACCCAGCAAGGTCTGAGCTCCTTGTAATCAAACAGATTCATATTTTGGCAGAGAAACATGAATATTCACCTAAAGTGGAATTAATGAAGTCTATAAATAGCCTCACACCAGTTCAGATCAGGTTTGTAGCCAAATGATTTGGGCCAGTTCAGTTTTGTTGCCAAAAAAACTTCTGGGCTTTAAGACTTTTGGGATTTCAGGATTCGGATTTAAGAACTGCACTGAGTTGTCAACCTGCCTGTCTACTTGGGGAGTTGTGAGCAGAAACTGAGGTTTTTGACTGAGGACACAGTATCTCTCCAAGACTCTGCAGTCCTACCTGGACTGTGTCCTGGCCCTGGGCATCAGGCCTGCAGTTGCAGCTCAAACTGAGAACATCTGGAACTGCCATGCACTGCTCCACCCTGAGGGAGCCTCCTGGGCCATCATCTCTCTGTCCCTTTAACCTACTTTGTGCTGAAATTTTACAGAGGGAACTTTTCAATGATATCACACTTTCTATTATATTTGGGAGGTCATTGAAAAATATAGGACTTATTCTGTATAAACTCACATTGCAGCAAAATTCAGTGAAGCGAATCTAATGTGAAAAGTGATGGATATCTATAGTTAATGAGCTAAAGCTGTGTTATGCTAAGATTATTTGAAAATAGAGAGAGATTAGAAGTGGAAGTGACAATTTTTTTCTTATAGTCCAAGCTACTGAGACAGGGAAAAGTTACTTTGTACTGGAAATTATTTAAAAATTAATATATAATCATTTTTTCATACAATATATGAAATATAACTGAATGGAGGTCTTCTTTTGGTTGCTGTTCAATAGTGTAAGCACTAATATTTTAAACTGTGATTGAATGCAAACTTAATGTTATGAAGGTATTAAGAATTC
Source organism: Hydrochoerus hydrochaeris (assembly GCA_004027455.1). Classification (NCBI taxonomy): domain Eukaryota; kingdom Metazoa; phylum Chordata; class Mammalia; order Rodentia; family Hydrochaeridae; genus Hydrochoerus; species Hydrochoerus hydrochaeris. The sequence continues at coordinate 127,833 of PVLA01001133.1, forward strand.
ATACCATGGCAGTAGTCTGAAATAGAGAGGTGCATTATGGTGTGCCCAAAATAAATTTGACCTTGGTGCTTACATACATTAATCACTTTCCCCTGGGCACAAAAGCAGAACACTAACTGGGTATGAATAATGGATGCAAAAATTTTAGATTAATTTTTAGCTCTGTAGTCACTGAATGAACACAAAATGAGATTAAATTAAGATTCTGATTCTGATTCTGCATCCCAAATTGTGAGATACTTTTCTACCTTTAACCAAACAATTATTATGCTAAGCATAAGGCTGAGGGATTTCTATAGTGTCCTATAGGTGTTCCTTTTCTCCATAGTCAAATTCACACTGATCAATTCAGGTGAAATAGAATGATAAGCAAGATCCCAACAAAGAACAAAGTATAAAGTAGTAAATCTATACAATGATAGGTGAGAATAAACTCATGTAGCTAAGAATCTACAAAGCCATATATGATGATGAAAATAATTATAGTTTTAAAAAATTAAAACTTCCATAAATTGAAAGTATTTCATATTATGTTTGGGCTGGATGAAAACCAGCATTTTAGGCTATAATATTTAGAGCACAATTGGACCTTAATTTAATTTTGATGTAGATTAATTTTGTCTAATAAACATAAAGACTCAAATCTAAAACCTAAAATTCTTCAATATTCTGTAATTACATATAGCAGCTTCATTATCTGTTTCAATTTCTTTGTAGAATGAAGTAGATGGAGTGAATACAAATACATGTATAAAAATAAAATCACAAAATCAATTTTCATGATGGAAAAATAATATATCCATGCTCATTTTGCACTTAGAGAAATAATGTTCAGTTGTCAGTTTAGTTATTATTTGTTCACTTGTTTTCTATTAAAGAAAAGTTTGATTTTTTTAGAAATGTTCAAAGTATGCTTTCATATAAATTATATTTTCCTTCCTGTTACCAAGATACATATTTTCAAATTCTCCTTAAAAATTCTTTTTGGCTATATCTTCATTCTTCATGAGAATTGCTTCTGCTAAAATCAGCATGAGATAAATCTTCAATCATACATGAATAAATGACTATCATTTGTGTTTTGCATTAAAATTAGAGCCTAGAGCTAGCTAAGAACTATTCTTAATTAGGCAGTGCTTCAGTTTTTATCAAACACACTTTCTTCTGAAGGAACAAGGGAGAAAATTCTCTAGGTTTTAATATTGTATCTGTAACTGTAGTTTTTATATGTCTAAATAGGAAACATTTTTGTAATCATTTTAGGATGTGTTTGGTGTTGTTTTAGGTTTGAGTCTACATGTGTGATTATCAGGATATAAGCTAAATTCCACGAAGTCAATTAAGTATTGATATTCCCTAATTCAATCACAAAAATAACAAAGAATGTAATACAAGATACAATTCCTGGCAAAAACACTATTCCTTGTTGAAGGGTGATTTATATGTATTTTACTGGTCATCAGTGGATGTTTCAGTCAGTGATTACTAGAGAAACAGACACAGTAGAAGACTGGCTTATAAGGGCTTCCCAAAGCCTGCCCACGGGGTTGAGTATGAAAGAGTGCGAAAGTTCTGTCTGTGTGTTGGAAATCTGAAGAATCCAGTCGAAGGCCTGGAGCTCTGTGTAGTGTCCCATGCAAGTCTGGATCAGGAGGCTGAAAGTCCTGTGATGAAAGACTGAAGAGCATGCCCTGGAAGGCTAAGGGGTCCATGTGGTAAGCTGAAGAGTCTACAGCGGAAGCCAGGAGATGACGTCCAAGGTGAAAATAAAGAAAAAATCCTTTTTTCTTCATTCCCCTTTTATAGCATTCTGGTGACAATCCTCCAGAATATGAGTGGGGGTGATTATGGTTTTCATACCCAGAACCATGCTGATCCTGTCTAGTTGGGCATTTCTTACTCAAAGTGACAAAATCAACTATCCCAGTGGATGAACAGTGTTACAGACCTTTCTGTGAGATAATATACTAAGCAGATTGGAAAAATTGCTGCAGAAGCTATCAATAAAGAGTGATTAGTAAATGACTGTTTTAAGTAAAGTTTTAAATAGGGCACAGTTCATACATTTTCAATATTTGCATTGAGTGTCAAGTCCTGCTCAAAGAAAAGACCATTTCCCCTGAGATTTAAGCCATATGATTGATAGCTAGGGGCAGAAATGCAACCAGGGACTCAAAAGTAGATTACCACCACATAGGGAAAGACTTGATATATTAAGCTTATTTAAAGGATACAAAACATGACATTAAGTCTGGGTATGGTGTGTATGCCTGTAAACCCAGCACTCAGGAGGCTGAGGCAGGAGGATCATTGTGAGATTGAGACCAGCCTGGGGGGCTACAAAGTGAGTTCAAGGCCAGCCTGAGCTGCATAGTGAGACCTTACTAAAAAACAAAACAAAACAAAACAAAACACCAACCAAATAAACAAAACAAACAAAAAGAAAAATAAAACAAAACAAAAACCCAAGACATTATATCACATTTTAAAGAAATCTAAGACGTACTAGAAAAGTGGGCGTGCTTTTGCAGTGGAATAAGAGACTTCATATATCTTAACCAATGCTGTTCAGAATGTCTATTTAGGATACAGGTGGTATTTGCCTATGCCTTGGTTTCCATGGCATAGCCATGACAATAAAATCCTGTAAGTTTATGTGAGGAAAAATGAAAAAGAAAGAGGAAAATTATTATCAAGATGTAAGATGATTTTCATTTTCTTGGTAGTTTATTATCTTATGTGCCATTTAATCAGCAAATTCTAGTATGTAGTGTTCAATACTTAGTCACATCAGTATAGGGATTGCTTCATGCATTCATTGCCACCATAAGCAGAATACATATAATTCTACAGCAGAGAGATCCAGTTACTAAGTTAAAGGATTCTTCTCCGACGTTACCCTTATAACCTGTTTTCTCTGTTTCTGTAGCCAATTGATTCTTTTAGATATACACTTATTCCTTTAGAGGGAATGTTATTTTTTTTCTAATTTCAAGTTTTTTTGGATCCTCATAATATTCCTTACAAACCAATAACAGTTTAGAAGTCATCTCCAACCAGCTAGTAAACTAGTAGCATTATAAGACTAGACCATCTTTTAAAATATAGCTTAAAAACCATATTCTAGATTCATGCTGCTGAAACACAGAGTGTCTTGAACTTGTGATGGAAAACAAATTGTTAATTATTTGACAAAGAGGGCCATACATAGTTCGGCAAAGAAGAAGTAATGTAAGGTTTTTAATCAGCTGCTTATAAAGCCATTGTCATTGGTCAATTGGAAAGAGATTTGAGGTTGACAAAGTTTAGGATAGTGCTTCTTTATTATTATAATAATAAAAATTGGTTTCTAAGATGCTAATTGAAATGTTATCCATGGGCATAGTTATATCAGTCATGCCATGGATAATTGCATCCCAGAACTTGATTTCGTTTCCTTCTTAAATTACCAAACCCAGATCCTTGTACTAGAATATTAAGAAGACAATGGTAGGATCTATCTTAGATTTTAGGTACTCTCTGAATTCTTTTGATGATGATGATGATGATGATGATGATAATGATGGTGGTGGTGATTTTTTCCCCCCAATGTCCAGTGTGGCTGATGGGTAGTAGGGAAGACTGAAAATGGGAAGAGTGGCTGGGAATGGAGGTCAGAGTGGAATAAGAACTTGCATGGTACTGTAGGCCATTTAAAGGATTCAGTGACTGAGGATGAAGAATGATCAGACCCCATTTGTTATTTTGGGAATAAGGTCAGCTGACTACTGAAAGCTTACAGCAAGCTTCTAGCTGTGAAAAACTGAATGCTTCTTCCCTCTCTCCCAAGATCAGGAACAAAACAAGAAAGAATATCTGGTCTAATTGGTGTTCTTTATACAAAGAAAGAATCAAATTGTTTGTTTTCAGATGACATTGTTTTTATTGTGAAAATCCTAAGAAATCTGCAAAACCACTAATCAAACTATTAGTGAATTTAGAAAAGTTATGTTTTACTAAGTTTATATTTCTACTAGCAAACACAATTAGAAGATGAAATAAAAATCCAGCTCATTAGAACACACAAAAAACTATACAATTCCTAAGGATAAATTTGATAAGAAATTGAAAACTATAAAACACTGTTAAATTAGATGAATTAGAACATAGGTGAGTATATATATTTCAAAACATGCTGTAATAATATATACATCTTGCTTATCTATTTCTTTATATAGTTTTTTGGTACTCAATCACGGAACTTCCTAAATCCCTGGCTGGGCTGTATCACCAGCCCTTTTAAAGATATTTTGAAGTTTTGAGATAGGGTCTAAGTCACTGAATTGCCTGCTAGGCTCAAACTTATGATTTTTCTGCCTCAGCCTCCCAAAATGCCCATGCTACCATATTCAGCTAAACATATACATTTTTGTCAATTAAAGATAAACAAATATAAGCTATGTGTGCTAGCATACACTTGTAATTCCAGCACTTGGGAGGCTGAGACAGGAGGATTATTGTGAGTTCAAGGCCAGCCTGGACTACATAGTGAGTAGCAAGACCCTGTCTCAAAAAAGACAAAAAAAAAAAAAAAAAAAGAACAAAACTGAAAACAAATAAGGAGAAAATATTACTGTGGCAAGTCTCCAATAAATAACAGCCAATGTACCAGAGAAATGATGACTTAAAAGGAACAAAACAAATGCCTTTTTGGAAGTCAAAGCATTTGGGGAAATTTCCCTGATATATACAGAAGATATCTGAATTACTATTCTTAAGTTAAAGAATTTTGCAAATATCTGGATTCTTATTCTTAAGTTAAAGAACTTTTTTACTAGACAGAGAATCAAAAGGCTTACTATTGTTTACTTGAAGTGATGAATTTTATAAAACCTTGGCCTTTAGCAAACATATAATATTAAACTCCATTACAAAGGCCAGTGCCTAAGAAGACTTATCCTGGAACCAAATTGTTGTATTTGAAATAAAAAAGGAATGATCTACTGAAGCCTGAGTTTAGAGTTCTACATGTAAAGAGAAACTTATTAGCATCTCTAAACTACAATATAATAATTTGTAGTGTACTTATACAAATCTGTTACTTTCTTGATAGTCTGGAATTCTTACGCCAATATTTTATGAAGTAGTTAGGTTTTGTATATGGCTACTCCATACCCACTAAACCAGGAACAATATTAGATAATTTGTCTTCTGGTGTGCAGAATCACTGTGCTTCTGAGAGAGTTAGGGTGATTCATGGCTACTCCCAGGTAAGAGTTAGAAATTGCCAACATGTACTTAGGTTTTGCTTGTTGATAATTTCTTCTCTAGATCCTTCTTTTTTATATTTATATTTTCATCTGCTAGTATACTTTTGGATAAACTGGCAGCATACACTTGCTTTGCAAGACAAATTATTCATACATATGTGTGTGTGTGTATATATATATATATATATGCTAGTACTTGGCGTCAAACGCAAAGCCCAATTCACATTATGTAAACACTACCATTAAGCTACATTTCCATCCAAAGATACATATGCATGTATATATATACACACAGAATGACTTTCCTAGCTAATTATTGCTAAAAAAGGATATCTACTTCACTTTTCTAAAATTAAGAGGATTTTTTGGGGGGTACCCATTTTCTAATTTTTAACTTGGTAATGAATAGTGATCCACATAGAAATGATTGTTCATTTTGCTATGTGTTTAGTTAATAGTTTATCGTGGTAGAAACATGAGAAATTATCACTGCTCAGAGATGAGAATAGAAGGTTGCCTTATTGACAGTGTATTTTACCAAGGAAGGATTTTAATTTTATCTGCCTTTAACCTTTTTTCGGCTAAAACAATTTTGATCATGAGATTTAGAAGAGAACTTTTAAACTTTGCTTATTCATTGATCTTTGTCCTGGAGGAGATTAAAACCAATTTTCTAAGAATCCTGGCTCTGCCAGAGATACTTCCCTCTGCTGAGAGCAAAGTTGGTATAATTCAGGTGTTTTGATTCTTATTATTATGTGATCCACTACTAGATATATACTCAAAGAACATGAAATCAACATGTAGAAAAGATAATCACAGCCCCATGTTTTTTGCAGCAGTATTCATAATAGCTAAGGATGTGGAATTAACCTAAATGTCTATAAACAGATGAGTGGATAAACAATGTGAGACACACACACACACACACACACACACACACACACAGTGGAATGCTTTTCAGCAGTGAAAAGGCATGAAGTCTTGTCCTTTGCAACATGGTGGATGCAACTAGAGTTCATTATGTGAAGTAAAATAAGCCAAGCACAGAAAGACAAACACCCATTATCTCACTCATGAATGGAATCTAAAAACACTGATTCATAGAAGTTGAGAGGAGACTAGTGCTTCCCAGAGACTGGGGAGAGTAGGAGCCAAAGGAGATGGAGTGACATCAGTCAGTGGACACAATGCCACAGTTTGATTGAAATAATAAGTTCTGGGGCTGTACGGCACAGCAGGGTGAATATTAATTAATAATGATGCATTATATATCTCAGAATAATTAGATTTTTTGTGTTACTGGGAATTATATCTGGGACCTTCACACATGCTAGACAAGCACTCTGTCACTGAACTGCATTCCAGATAAGAAAAATTTGAAAGTACTCACCATTGAGAAATGATAAAACCTAGGGTGATGGATGTGCTAACTATTCCAGTGGATCAAGTCTCAATGTACACATGTAACGGTTGATACATTGTGTCAACTGGAGAAGGTCAGAAGTTTAAGTGCCTTAGCAGGGGCCAGGGTCCTTACTTTGTAACATGCTCGGCCTATGCAAGAAGAGGACATACAGACCGTGTGAGTGCTACAGCCTCCGGAGGGCTGTAGCCTGCATAAGATAAAAGGGAAATGAGGAAGAACTGATTGCTGGTTCTTTGGAGGAGCTCCAGTCTTTGCCTTCGGCTTGGATGTGGTCTCCTGGCTTCCGGCACACACTGTTTGGTTTCTGCCTGGGACTCTTCAGCCTTCTGGCTTAGATTCTTCAGCATTCCACAGCAGACCTATGGGCCTCCTGATATGGACTTGCATGGGATATTGCAGTGAGCTCCACACCTTGGGCCGGACTCTTTAGCCTCCAGCATGCAGACACCCTCTGGCAGGCTTCCTCATCTGACTCTGTGGCTGACCATCATAAGCTGATCTTGTAATTTTTAATATATTTTATATCTTGCGTTATATCTGTTTCTCTAGTGAACCCCGACAGGTACAATGCATAACTCAAAACATTGCCATTGCACCTCCTAACTATGTACAAATATTACGAAAGTCAACCATTCAAAACAGACTCGGGAAATCCAAGCTCTAGCCAGTATCAACCTCTCCACATTCTGAAAGAAGACTTGGGGTGGGTTGAACACCAGCAGAATTTTCTTACAGTCAAGCTGAAAAAGAAGGTAGACAAACCAAAATGAGATGTATGATGGGTAGGAAGAACCACGAGAGGCCACAGACTCAGCAAGGTCAACATTTCTCTGCAAATGCTCGTCAGAACTTTGCCTTGGTCAGTTTGCACATTAAAGGTTTGACCTCTCACCTAATGTTCCATCTAACTTGGGTCTTCCTGGAGAGGTGAGGCTTGTTCCAAATCTAAGTGTGTTAGAGACTGTGGATTCTGGAAAACAGAGTGTCATATAAAAATAATGGGTGATAAATATATTTGAGAAGACAGCATTGATCATAGGGAATAAAATATGGTAGATAGAGGGAGGGGATTATTATCATTTTGTCTGGGATTATCAATGTGTGAGCTGTCAAATGTTAAGGCTAAGGAGGTCCACTGCAGGGAGGGCAAACACTGAAACTGCAGACTGAGGTAAGACAGGGAGGGGAGTGAGGAGAAAGCCTCAGGCTCTTGGGAAATTTTACTACTACCTCAGTTATGACTGTTGCCAGCCATCACGAAAACACGTCATGAGGAAAAATAATGTATGTACAAGTGGAAAAGTGTCTACATTTACAATAACAAAATAAAAATGTTAGATACCTACCAAATTGAAAATGATCATGAATGCCTGTTACCATAAACATTCCTAGAAATGAACCATTCAACAAAGAAAGAGAACTACAAATAATTTGAAATTTCAAAAAAAATGTTTTAAAATATACAACTATTAAAAAGTTCAAATGCCAAGAGCACTACAACAAAGGAATTGAAATTTGTAAAGGAGAATTAGGTTAAGGAAAGAGAAAATTAAAATATAAAAACATTTAATCAATTATAGAGCAAATTTGATATTAAGGTTGAGTAATTGTAACAGACACTAGAAATCAGTAACTTCATTGTAGAAGGGGAAGTTATATAAAATGAGATGAAATCATTAAGAAGCTAGATAAAAAGTTTCTGGGAATAATACTGTTTTTTAGACTCATAAAATCTCAAGAAAAAAGCTCAGAGAAATCATTAAGCTTAAATATCGTATGGTTTCTCTTACAGGAGAAACCCAAATTATGGGTCATTTAAAGAGTAAAATAAAGGGTAGGTAACAGGAAGCAGGGAGATAGCTCTTTTGCAAATGGGAGAGAGACCAAGAGATGGAGGAAAGGGTTTAAAAAATTATAAAAACAATGAAAAAAATAATATTAATCATTTTAAGGCAAGTTGTGGACATATGGAGGAGTGTCCTAGGTTGGATGTGAACACCTGTGGCTCCCTGCTACCTTGACAGTCCCTGGAGTGTGGGGAGGGACTCTGCCCCTAGCAGAGAACCACACCCCCCACTGAAGCCAGGCCCCCGCCCACGCAACGCAAAGCCAGGGCGCCTGACAGAAGCCTTGGGTAATTTGGATCTGCACGGAGCTTAGTGCTGGAGAAGTTTAGGTACTTGGCAGGAACACACATTATGATTATATGCTAACAAATTACTTCTTTTAAAATTTTTAATTAAATCTACCATTTGTGGTTAGGGTAGAAAAAACCCCCACAACTATATAATGATCACTTTGATGCATTTAAAAATCTGTTTAAAACTGTTCACCATTGTTAGCTTTTGGGAGAAAAATGTGCAGCTACTTTCTGCTATGCTTTTCAATAAGCTTCAGGAGTTTTCACTTTTTGTGAAGCAGGGAATGAGGTCAGCCAAAGCCAGCCTCAGTCAGATAACCACTTATTAATAACCATAGACAAATTGCTTGACCTCTCTTATCCTCAATTTCCTTTTCTATAGTGGGGATTTGAATAGAACTTATCTCAAAGGACTAGGGAAAAACGGCTCAAGGGATGGAAAATACCGCTAAAGCCATTTGTGTACAAATGCTTGCCACATATTAAATAAATGACATTTACTATTACCATTAATTTGTTTTATATAACAAGCATGGGTATTGACATTCTTTATATTTAACACTCTCAGTCAGAAGTAGGATCTGTGGCTGCAACTACTCTTGTCTTTTTGTGTTGTGCTATTAAAGAAATCATTCAAACCCTAATGACTAAAATTAAATGAATATTCTATCATTTAAATACGTTGACCTCTACTATCAGTGAAATTAATTCTGCTTCTCAATTATTTCAGTCAGGTAACATTTGGTAAAGGGATGTAGTTAAGTCAGTGGCTTTAGTTTACAGCATGGAGCCTTGGTGGTTACTGCCTTATAGTAATAATTTCAGCAGCATGCTCTCCCTTCCTTCCTTCCTTCCTTCCTTCCTTCCTTCCTTCCTTCCTTCCTTCCTTCCTTCCTTCCTTCCAAATGGTTCTTTTGTATCTTCATTCTTACATTTTCTTCCTGCTTGAATATTACTAATGCTAACGTATGGACTGCCTGGATTAAGTTTAGAAGTGCTAAAAGAGAAGTATTCATTGTTTTTAAGGGAAAAACTCTAATAAATCTGTATTAAATATATCAACGCACAACTTGAAATAACTGTATCCTTTGAGTCTCAGTTGAGAAATGCTCCATAACTTTAGACTTCACATTTAGAACAAACATCGGGTTGTATCAAATGTGTCCCGGTATTTACTGAGTAACTTACAAGATTTGAGGTTTTTTTTTCCCCCTTTGTTAATGTGATGAATCACTCTGATTATTTTCTTTGTGCTACATTAATTTGAAATTGCAGAAGAAACCATTGATAATTTTTGTGATACTTAGATATCATTTCATAATTGAGATTGCTCTTAAAATGTTTTCTGGTATTTCTTTTTAGAGTTTGGATGTAAAACAACTTTTGTCTCATAGAAAAGTTTGCATTATTTTTAAATTTTAAACAACTCTTGATCATTTATATTCATTATTTTGGAAATTTTAACAGTTTTGCAGTGAATCTGTGACAATGGATACTCTTACTATGCATCTTTGCCTTTGATTTTATTTTAAAAATCTTACCTGATACACAAAAGATAAAAGTTGTATATATTAATGCAATAACATATAATATTTGACACCTTCACATGTGATATATCACTTTTAAAATTTTTTTATTTTTTTATTTAAAGAGAAAAAAACAGGAAAAGGATAGAAATATTGCAGAATTTAAAGAAAAAGAGAAACAGTAAGAAACAACTAGTTGATAAATTACATATTGTTCTTTTCGAAATAGTTGTTCAAGTTACAAAATTAAAGCACACAAAGTGGACACTCAAGCAGTGAGACTGCAAACAGATCTGTTCAACAATCCAACAAGAACTTAGAAATATGGTCATCAATCCCACACACTTAAATATACGTGCAGTTATATCTTTTATAGCGCTTCCTATTTCCTCTTTTTTGCAATAGCAATTATACACTTTTAAAATTTTATTTAAAAAGAAGAAAAAAAGCAAAACAGATAAAAGGGTAGCAACAATACAGAATCCTAAAAAAAAAAGAAAGAAAAAGAAAGAAAAAATGGAAAAAGAAAAAAACTCACTAAGAAATCACTAGTTGATAAATTACATATTGTCATCTTGGATGTAGTTGTTCAAGTTACAAAGTTAAAGAATACATAGTAGACATTCAAACAGTGAGACTGCTAACAGTTCTGCTCAAATATCCAACAAAGATTCAGCAATATGCTTATCCATTTTACACACTCAAACATACATGCAGTTATATCCCTCATTTTTTTTTATTAATGTGCATCTTCTTTGTTGTATTTATTTGAATACATTCTTTTCTTTCAATTTTCCTGTGGCTTATTGAGACAGGGTCTCACTATGTAGTCTAGGCCAGACTTGAATTAATAATTGTCCTGCCTCAGCTTCTCAAATGTTTAGATACTATGTGCCACCATGTCTGGCCTTGAATATATTTTATTTTTGTATGTAAAATACAAATGCTATTTTATTCTCCATTTTGAATCAATACAGTATTTGAAAATATGTCATAATTTAAATTATCTTTTAAAAATTTTTAAAAAGTTTACATTACTTTTTTGTGTGACCTACCACTGATTAATTGCATCCAGTTTTTGTGTTGGGCAGTGGGCTACCAGGGTATAGGACTGGATTAAAAAGTCAGACCTGTGTGAATCAGAGATCCTACCTGGTGCCAAGTTTTACTAAGTAAGGTCAAGGACAAAGGCAGTCAAGAGGTTCAGAAGCAGCAAAGAGTGATTCTTCTCATGTTGGCCATGCCTCTTTGGCTCAGAACAGACCTTTGCATGGAGGTTATAGGAGCAGCTCCTGTGGTAGGAGCATCACAGTTGTGAAACACCTGGAAAATTGAATAGTACATGAAATGTCCCAGGAGTCATGCCCCATAGATCTGGATTTTATCTGCTATAGGTAATCCAGAGTCAGGGGCTTCCTGCTAAAGGCCTTTCAGAAATATATTCTCTTCCTAAAACATTTCTGCAGTCAACTTCCTGGACATCCAGTTGCCAGAGAGGAAGTCGTGTGTGTTTTTCCTGGGGTGAGGATCGGGGGTTAATGTCCCCACTTTATGAAGGGAGAAGATGAACCGAGGCCCTCTTGTTTAGCCCTTTCCTCCCAGTTTGTTATTATTTCTGGTGATCGATTTTTATATGTTTGGTCTCTCCTTCACAAAGCTTCTTTTTGCTCTGTGTTTTATTGTTTCTTTTCCCTAAGTTTATTTGGCTTACTTCTTTCCCAAATCTTAAGGTAGTGACTGTTGACACATATATTTGAGAAAAGTATATATTCTTTTAAATACTACCTTGCCAAAATCTTATAAATTTTGATGTGTTCTACTTATATTTGCATTATTCCAATATTTTGGGTATTTTATCTCTCACTTAAATAAGATTTTAAAGTAGTATTTTTAATTCTTTTTATTATAGGGTAGCTTTGTCTTTATCTAATTTTGCTATGAAGGCTGCAAATATAGCACAAATTTCTTCCTCTTGATAAGTAAGAGCTCAAGCTTCTGGATATATTTATAGTGTTTGTAAATACTTTTCAAGCGCCTAAAGCGTACTAAGTGGTGGTAAGTGGGAAAAGTATCTCTGGATCCTGTTCCTCTCATTTCTTAAGGACTTTGTTATCACATCTTCTTTTTCTAACAACACTGCTTTTCCTTCTTACTAAATTATTCTCATTAGCATACTCTAGTATCATCTCTCATTTTAATAAAGAAGGAAGGATTTTGGGACACTCATATTTACGTATTTGCTAATCCCCCAAACCTGTGAATCTGTTAATTCACATGGCAAAGGGGACTTTGTAGGCATGAACAGATTGAGGATCTCGAGGTGGTAAGATTATTCTGGTGGGTCCAGTGTAATCACAATGCTTCTTGCAGGAGGGAGCCAGGAGAGTCAGAGTCAGAGGTTGCAGTGATGTGGAACCTTGAGCCAAGAGATCCAAGTGGCTTCTAGAAGCTGAAAAAGGCAAGAAAATACAGTCTAACCCTCTAGATGAGACACAGGGCTGTCAGCCCATTTTAGATTTCTGACCTCCAGAACTGTAGAACGACACACGCACGCAGTTTTAAGGCACCACACTTCCGGTGTGTTGTCAGAGAGGAAAAAGGAAGCCAATCTATTCAGGACCTGTGCTCTTAGCTGAGAGGATGGTGCCCGATGTGCTGCTTTTACTTATTTCTGTGCTGCCAGGTTTCAGAATTTCTGTCCCTATAGGCACCTGATAGGAGCTTACCTGTCTCATTTGATGTCTTTCCATCAAACACTGCCTTTGTTACATGCTTGTCTTTAAAAGGACGATCAGCTCTGCTCTGCTGCCACAAAGGAGTGATACAGAGACCATGGATTAACCTTTAGATTGCTATTTTTTTTTTTTTGGATATTAAGTTAACCATTACAGGCAAAAGCTTGTTAGAATTACTTTTAAATTTAATTAATGTCAATTTCTTGGTACAGAAAAACTTAACCTCCTTTCTTATAAGTTTTTTTGCCTGATTCAATTGCATTTTTCATTACTCATTCATAAATTAAAATTTGATAATGCCATTCTTTGCTTTCTTTTTTTTAAATTTTTATTTAAAGAGAAAAAAAGCATGTAAAGGGTAGAGATAATACAGAATTTTAGAGAAAAGATAAAAAATACGAAATCACTAGTTGATGAGTTACATATTGTCCTCTTAGAAATAGTTGTTCGAGTTACAAAATTAAAGCATACAAAGTAGATCGTCAAACAGTGAGAGTGTAAACGGCTACGCATACATGAGTCTCTACATGTATTTCTATCCTTTCTGTATTAGAGGGAAAAACAAAACATAGCAAGACAAAACAAAACAAATCCCTATAAAAACATGAAACCAAAGAGTCGTATAAAACCACAGTACACGGTGAACTACAATAATTGCTGTATTGTTTCTTATTATCTTCAATAGAATTGCCGTGGATTAATGCCGGCTCCGCTCTCCGTGGGGCTCACCAACCCCCAACTTCAGCGCTGCTCTGCTTCCCGTGAGTCCTGGTGGGAGCGAGTTTGGGCGGCTCTGCCGGGCCTGGCGGATTCAGGCTGGTGCAAATTCAGTCTGCTGCAAAACTGGGTCGCAGCGAAAACACTGTGTCCAGCTGTTCCAGTTGTAGTCCCAAAGTATTTGATGAGCTTTTTTATGTTTTAATTTCTTCCTGTGTCAAGAGGATCCATCTCCCTCTGCCTGGGTCTCTCCAGGGTGTTTTATTCTGGTGTATGAGTTGTTTCTCCCGGGAGGCTCTGTTTTTCGTTGCTCACTGATAGGCCATCTTGTCTAGGAGACTTTGCTTTCATTTTTAAAAAAAATTTACATGATATCTCATTGAAGGTTAAAATCTTCGAACACTGCATTTTATTTAACACTGTAATGGAAGATTTTAAATTGGAGCACTGGTGTTAGTATAAGCAATTCCCTTTCCAAACAATTGCCCATGAAAATACATATTTTTTTAAAAAAAATCTCCAATTCCATATAAGAAGACAGAATTAAATTACTCTCATAATTTCTTTTCTGTGCCAGTGAATAATATACAATAATGGATAAAAGACAGTTTGAGGGGAAACTGGAAAAGATAATGTCTCACAGACATTTTTTTCCTCAAAATTCTTTCTCAGATAGGAAAGAAAAAAGGAAAAATGAGTCAAAGACAGGAAATTGATAATGATGAGATAGCCACAGGAAGGAACTGTGGTAACCTGTGAACTCAATTCATCTCTTCACTCACTCATTCATTCATTAAGTATTCATGTAATGACTATTGTGTCTCTGTCACTGTGCTTGGAATAAGTTGTAATTTCTTTATGAAGGTTGCATTTTAGTGGAGGAAAAGAAGAATAAAATCAAGTGTCGAGTATACTATTGTTGATGGTTGTAAATGTGACACAATAATTAAGTCAGTGGGCACAGTGAAGTATGGTAATTTTAAATGATACTTAAGATTAAAGAGATGACATTTGAGTGACAACAGGAAAGAGGTGCTAGATTAAGGTAATTTTAGTAATTATTTAGATACATTAATATATTTTTTCTTTTATAAACTATACAATAAAACAAAACAATGGTGCATTAAATTTCAGGGAAGCATTTGAGTGTAGTAGCTATGTGCATGGCTCTTACTCCAGAGTCTGACTTTAAAATTCTGTTCTTTCACATGCTAAGTTTTAGGACCATGAGCAATTGCCAGAAAATTAACTTTCTGACTTGTAACCGGGGACAAGGGTAACACTTCATAGAATGGCAGGGAAGGGAAATGAATTAACATGTAAGTGCTTGCAACAGTGACGGGCAATGGTAAGTAGCCGTGCTACCCTTATTATCCTTATTATTAATATAGTAAATCTTTAAGTATTAGAAAGACATGTGGATCTAGTGTAGGAGGCTCTACTTTTCAAAAGTGGAAGTAAAATACTATTGCTTCATTATTGAATGTGAAAGTTTATTTACTATATAGGTCATTGCAAAATTTTATCATATTCACTTGTAGGAACAAATTTGATTCTTTTTATAATTTCTGAAAGAATAATAGCAAAATAATAAAAGCAATTAAGAATAGAATGCATACAATAAGCTAGCTGAGGCCAAAGCAAACTTAACATTTATGACATTCAATGTAAATGGACTAAGTCTCCATATTAATAAAAGCAGCCATTGGATGGGATTAAAAAAAAATTAAAACATGCTTCACACAAGAGGACACCATTATAAAGTCAAACAGGAGCAAAATGATTTATTAGTCAAATATCTCTGAAAAATTAAAAAAGCTAAGGTGGAGTTTAGTCATATCAAAGAGCTAAAAATAAAGACAAAACAGGACAGTTATTTCATAATGTTAATAACCACATATAAAACTGAGCATGGTGGCACATGCCTGTAATCTCAGCACTTGGGAGGCTGAGGCAGGAGGATTTTTGCAAGTTTGAGACCAGCCTGGGCTACAAAGTGAGCTCAAGACCTGCTGGAACCACAAAGCAAGACCTTGTCTCAAAAACAAAGCAACAAAACAAAACAAAATATCAAAAAACAATAAAATTTCATATAAAATTGAGACAAAGAATCTTGAAATAATAAATGCTATAACCTATATATGCACCTTTATTAATACTATGTCTTGGTCCATGTTCTAGGTGCTTGAGACATAGTGTAAGTATACTTCTTTATAAAGTTTACATTCTAGTGGAGGAAAACACGAAATCAACAGAGTGAAACATTCAAAGAGTGTAGTGGGTGATTTTAACATTCTTCCATACATCCTTGCTGAAGTGACAAGACAGAAGATGTATATTTCAATAATATGATTAAAAATTTTGAATTAATAGTTTGCTATCTGGTTTTGTAATCTATAAACAGAAAGATTTTTTAATTTTCAAATGTTAAAGGGTCACTTACTCAAATGAAATCTAGACTTGGACAAAACAAACACTCAATACATTTCCAAGGTAGAAAGTATACAGAGGTTGTTAGAATCAGTTTGGGATGCGCTTGGGCACTATCTTGCTAGGGTAAAGATATGAATCATTTGTCATTGGTCCTGAGGCAGGAGATTAGGGTGGTCCACTGGCTGAGAAGTGTGTGTGATCTATCAGTCATGGAGATACCAGACACATGGGCAGAAAACAGTTCCTAAGGCTGTACCTGGGACCAATCAGAAAGTGCTGTCTTCAGTTTTTGTGTGAAACCAAGCAGATTTTTAACAGGACAGCCTAGATCTGATGTTAGCCTGAAGAATGGGGAAGAATGCCATTAATTTCATGGCCACTGTGAATTCTCTCAGTAGCCTGCACCTTTAATATATGTACAACCACACTACTACCTTTTTTTTTTCATGTATCTTGCCCAATTCTTTGTTTAGAACACAAAGAACACAGAAGGAATTACTGAAAAGAGTTTGCAGGATCCCAGAACCCACTACCAGTTACAAGTCTATGAATCTTGCAGAAAGTCTTCCTCCTATGCTAAGGAGACCCACATGGGAATATTGTTAACCCCACTTATACTGACAAGGAGTGGAGCTAACTTGCTTTCTCATCTACAGAATAACAGTTGCATGAGTTGTGGGTCATATGCACAATATAAAACTCTACAGAAGTTGAAATGAAACCCAGGATTCTATGCAACCATGTATAGATCTAAAATTTATAAAATTAACCAGAAAGCAATTAAAACATTTAAGATGAACCAGTATTATATTAGTTACATAAATATAAAAGCATCTAGTCATATAGTTTATTGATAGACACATACACGATTGATAAAATTTTTAAAACAGGGAACTGTAGGCTAACAGTTATCTTCTACTTCTGGAATTGAGGACTATATTGATCATTTTCTTTGTTTTCCTAAAATAAAACTGGCATTAGTAATAAAAATTGTCCAACTTTCTAGACATTTGAAAGATCTCCCCCAAATTAGCATAAGATCAAAGAGTAAATAAAATTTAACAGCTTGGGCAAAGAAGAAAATAAGTATATCAAAGGTCATGTGATTTGTGAAAGATAACTTGCTTAAAAGTAATCATTTTTACATACTTTTCACATTACAAAAGAAAGTGAATGAATCAGAAATTCAATTTAAAAAGATAGAAACAAAACAAAATATTAATTTTAAGAATTCTAAGAGGAAAGCACATATACCTATGTATAAATAAAAATATATTAACTAAAATAAAAATAAGAAAAATTGAAAAAGAATCATATCAAATTGGTAAATATAGTTAAGAGTGAGTTGATAAAAATAACTGAACCAATAGAAAATGTAAAATAAAAAGACTATTCAAACTGAATGGAGTATGAGAATTTAACAAAAAATGCAAAGTGGAGTAAAATCAGAAGAGATTTTGTGTGTATCAAAGCATACAACCTGAGCATTTCCATGAAGTGAGTAACTTTCTGAAGCAGAAAGTATTAAAACTGTCTTGAGATGTAGAAAACCTTTCTAATATAATCATCAGGAAAGAAATTTTAAAACATGCCAATTATCTAAAAATACATGCTGCAAAGTCACACAGTCTTTGAAAATTGTTCATTTAAATGTTCCAGGAATAGCAAAGCATGCACTTTGCTCAGTGTTGAGAGCTCAGATATGTACCCCCAGATCCACACCACCCTTCTCCCAGCTGCCCTTGGCATCCAAATGTGCTCCAGCTGAGGATGCCCTGTGCTCTGGGCTCAGCCAAGTGGGAGTCCCAGCAGGGCACTACAGAGAGGCAGGGAATGAGTTTGCGGTATTTAGTTCCTGGGTTCCCTCTGGAAGAAGTGACCTTGAGCCATTTGACACCTGGCTGAAGATCACAGGTGTCCTTGAGGTGAACCTCTTCGTGTTGCTTTGTCATCACTGGTTCTAATAACTTCCCCCATTCACTCTCACAGGTCTAGGTGCTGCGGTGTAGCTCATGATTTACCTCTATCTCCTGCTCATCTCTCTGTGCACAGGAACTTTATTAATCTTTCACAGAATAATCTTAATATTTCTTGTTTGTACACTAACAGCATAAACAAATCGTTTAAAAAAGTATCACATATGATACCAAAACCTGAAAAAGATGGTGCACAAAAGACTTGCAAACTAATTTTCATGTTCCACTACCATGAAGATTCTAAATGAAATATTAATAAGTTGAAATGCTCTGCCATCATTTAATAACTGATTGGAACAGCAGAGGGGTTGCTTTCACAGCTACAACAGAAAAAGGTATAGTATATTTGGAATCAATTGAAATGTAAAGAAACATGTAGAAGCCCAGGAGAGTTTACTGCTTCATGCCAAAGGATTCTTGAGTGGGTTCAGAGATACACTGTAATACTTGATGAGAAGGTGGTGCTATGTTTGGAATCTTAAATGTCCGGCAGGACCCAAAGCTAGTGCATGGTTGTCAGCACTGTGAGGTGGCACTGGAATGCTTAGGAGAGACGCTTAGTGGGAGTAACTTAGGATTTGACCTTGAAGGGGGTATTAGGACCCCAGCCTCTTTTTCTCTGTCTCTTTTGCTTTCCTCCATGAAATGAGCAGCCTTATTCTATTTGGTGCCCAGCACCCCCTTTGCTATGTGCCATAGGTCCCAAAACAATCAAATTAATTGTGTACTGAAACATCCAAAGCATACAATCAAAATTAATCTTTTGTCCTTTAAGTTGATTTTCTCAAATGTTTTGTCTCAGCAATAGAAAGGTCATTGACACAAGCAGTGTGGTTTATCATAATGGTTAAGATCATGGTTTTGGTATCAAATTGGCCCAAGCCAGCATTCTGGCTTCTCTACTTACCAACTTTTAAAAATCCTCCAAACCCAATTTTACTACCTATGGGTTAGCAAAAATAATGATACATCTTAGGGTTCTTATGTGTATACAATAAGATAAGAAAAATTTTGAAAGCACTTAGCATAGTGTCTTGAAATCATAAAAGCTCAAAAATGTTGGAATGGCAGTTCAGTTTTCCTAATTCCATGGCAGCTTTAACAGAACAAACTGAAAAACAAATTTGACATATAAAGATGGTCAAAACTCTTTGGCAAAGGATAATTATGACAATGTCCTAACAAGATATTTTTGAAAACATACAATAGGGACTTAAGGGAAGGCAAACAGAAGACACTAATACATGTAGGAATTTAATGCATCATCAAGAGGGCCTATAAAGAAATGATGGAGACAAAGATCTTGGCTCTTGCTGTTGTTCTTGTGGTGCAGGAGAAAAAATTGGTCTGATTCTAACTTCATGAAAATGTGGCATTGCACTATCACATTGCATGGGGAAATGTATGTAATTTAAATTCCTTATTGAAATGTACCTTGTGGTACATTCATAAGTGTTCTTTGACCTTATTGGTAAGTTGTTTATGTTATCCGAGTTCTTAAATGACCTTCTCTTATTTTTTTAGAACAAATCTGCTTGGTTGGACACTTGTGATATCATCATCATCATCATCACCATCATCACCATCATCCCCATTCTAACTGCTGGAATTGATTGTCTCATGATGGATTACTGGGGGCTCCCAATAGTGATCAGGAGATTCTTGACAGTGAGGGAGTTAATTTCTTCACTCAGTGTTATGAATTAAAAACTGGTGGTCAACCTAACGCCAGCTGAATTAAGTCAGCATGGTGCTGAGCATAGAAGTTCCACCTGAGGAAAGTTGCCAGCATAAATAGACTTGGAGCATTGTGGGTTTCTGTAAGTGTTGTTGTTTGAGCTGTTGGTTCTCTTGGAGGAGCTCGTCAGGACTAACTTCCCCAGTGTGAGTTTGACCATTGTCATCAGAGGAGCTCTAGATCCTGTTGGTGAGAATGGCTATGGTTCACTTTGGGGGAGCTCTGGTCCTTACATTGAACATCGCTCCCTGGCTCTGGAGGGAAGATATGTGCTGTTTAATCTCCAGGACAAACTCGTCACACTGGCTTTCTGGTATGTACTTGACTATGCTTATCGTCAGAGGAGCTTGGGGCCTCCATGTCACTGAGGATGGCTATGGTACTTTTCAGAACAGCCCTGGTTCTTATTTTGAGTGTGACTTCTTGGCTCCCGTGTAGAACCCTCAACCTACCAGCACAGCTCCTTCACCCTGCTGGCATAGACTTTCTAACTTCCACCACTGACCTTTGGGCCATCCCAGCACAGATCTGTGAAACAGGTGGGTGTGAGTCCTCCTGGTAGGCTCTAGACCTCCAGTTGGACTTGTGGGAGGTATTTTCATGAGTTCTGGGTCTTCATCTGGACTCCTGCGAGACATTGCTGTGGGATTCAGGCCCTTGGCTGAATATTCCGGGTCTTTAGTGTTGTGGACAGATATTCCCTGCACTTGTGTTTTACTCTGGGTGACCATCATAAAATAATATTATAAATTTTGTGTCCTGATTCTAATTGTTCTCCTCACAACCCCTGACTATAACACCCAGAGTGCTCCATTGTGCTGCCATTAGGATCCTCTTTTTCTGACTCCGGTGACATTTCGTAGTTTTTGTCCCTTTAGTTCTGAAAGGAGTAGAAACCTGGGGACAGCCTTGTGACTAGCATCTCACATTTATATTTCTTTCATAAAGTGAGTGAAAATGTAACTATGTGTTTAGAATGGGGTTCAGCCTCCCTATGCTTCAAATTGGTCAAAATGTACCAAGTACATGATGTTCAATCTCAGTACCTTTCACTAGGAGGGACCTTGGAAAGTTGAGATGCCTGTAGAAAAGATGTGAGGATGATGAAGCATCTGGAGAAGAGAGTGCATGAAGATTGTGAAGACAGGAGAGAGGCGGGGCCTGGGAAATGTAGGGCTGAGGTCAAGTCATTGTAAGGAAGTGGTATTATTCAATAGTATGTTGACGATAGTACAGTGCCGTCTATGTCATAGTATATTAAACTGAAGAGCACAGAACACTTGAATTGAAGGGAGTCAGGTGTATCTTAGCACTGCACTGTGGCCCTGGGGAAACCACTTCACCCTTCTCTCAAGGCCTCAGCATCTTTTATGAGTTAGGAGTGAATGCTGGATGAGATCACATGTGCATTTTTACAGTATGATTATTTCTGTCTTTTTGTGATAGTATAATACCTCTATGGCTTGTTGAAATTACTCTGAGAAGTATAATTTTCTTTTTCTTTCAAGCAATGTTTTACTGAGAGCCCCATAATATATATGAACAAAAGAAAAAGATCAAAACAGAGCATGCTTGGTTGAGGCAGTAACAGAGCCCTAGAGTCCCCTACAAATCCTCCCCACCCCCCGCCGACAAGACATTAGTGCTTGCCTCTTCTCAGAGCTTCCACAGAGCTTCATAGTCAAAGGCTCCGAGGAGGTGGACAGGGCGAGGCATGTAGCTCAGCAACAGAGCTTGTGCATCGCATGTGCAAGCCCTAGGCTCAGGATTCGCCTTGCTATATTGAGAGCAATAAGTTTTCTTTATTCATAATTATAATAGTTTTCTTTAATTGGCATTTGATTAATTAACAGTGAGAAATTTTCATAACAGGAAATATATTAAGCCCTTAATTTAGGAATGTTTTTATGATTTCTTGAATATAGGAACGCCTGAATGAAATTGGCTATGACTAAAAAATTCATACATATACTGTATACATGCATTTTACTGTGTAGATACAGTAGTTTGATCGATTTTTATCATGTAACATTTACAGTTTAAAATATACTAAGTATCTTTAAATTATTTCCAAGAATGATTGGGTATTGTTAAAAGGGAGGGTAATAAGGGGAGATGATATGATCAAAATATGTTATACACATGTATGAAAGTACCATAATGAAACAGTAGTTTGCAAAATTAATATGTGCTAATAAAATTCTTAAATATTCAAGTTAAAATTATATTATTAATGAATGAAGTATAAATTAATGTATATGACAGTGGCATTTCCATACGTGCATATATCATACTTTGATCATGTCCAATAATTGGGTTTTTTAAAGATCTATTTTAAATGAATTAAGAACTATGAAGCAAACTTCTGAGGGTGAAACAGTATCATACTCCATAAAGAATTTACAGATCAGAAGAGTTAGTGCTGCTGATATGACTTCATAATGACCTTTGGAAGAAGAGAAAAATGTTGACAAAAGTTATATGCTTAAATGAAAATGAACCTCAACTGGAATCTTAATTACTAAAGTAAGTGGACTGGAAAAGACTTTGCCAGCTACAACAGTAGTTAATTTTTCAAAAAGTACCACTGAATAAATTTACATTCATAATTTACTTAGGAAAAACAATAGTACAAATATATGCAGCCTTCTTGATTTTAATGTATTACTTTCTGCACAGGTCCATAAATGAGCAGGAAGGTGACTTTAATACAGATGCTCCTGAGATTTTAATTCATTATCAATCCAAGAAGGAATAATAAACACTTCAAATAAGCTGTGCTTTTCATATCTATTCACTAATGAAATTTTAATTAACTATAGAACCAATTATAAGATTTTGTATAAAATGTTGCAAGATTAATTTTTTAAATGTAAATTAAGCCAGGCAAGTAGTTTTTCTGCTAGATTTTCTGTAGAAAGACTTTTCTTCTTTTTCTTAACTATTTTATCCTAATAAATGTGAGGAATAATAAATATTCTATTTTGGAAAACTAAATCCCTCTCATTATTTTTGTCATATATACATTATGCTTTATGACCATGTATATAATAATTCTGAAAATACACCTAATTTAAATAAATTGCTAGCCAAAAAGGAAACTTGTTTCTACTTTGTATGATCTTTATGAGTCAATAGGTCCCTTTATATTTCAGTTAGTAAAATAGAAGTTCAAAAAGCAGATATTGGCCTAAAGAATTTTTCATTAAAGTCTCTTTTATTTTCCTGTCAAAGAACTCAGTAGTAAATAAATCTTTGCTTCTTCTGTCTGAAGTTTTCTTTCCTGGGGTTATTTTGCACGACTGAACTTCTTCCTGCTGCTATGCTCCGGTAACCTTCTTCTATCCCATCCTCTCCCCTCTCTTCCCTGTTTTAGGTGGTGGTGGCTCTTGGGGACAGCTTGGTCACTGTTAACTTCGAGATAGGTTATGCTCTCCTTGGCCCTGTAGATGACTGAGAGTAACGACCTCCAATCACAAGTTTCCATTTAGCGTGTTATATAAGCAGGTTGACTCTATTTTTCAATAGATGTGTTACTGAGGCAAGTACACAAAATCTCTGTGACACAGAGAAAGGCAAAACAACTTTGCCACATGCATCATATTTTAATTCCTTTCCTTACTGGGAGCTTTTTACTGAGAATTACAAGCCTTCTGGCAGCAGTCTTCAAACTGGACTGTAAGTGGCTTTGAGAGTTTGCAAGGAAAGTAGGGGACAGTTTCTGAGATCCTCAGTTTCCACATCTTATACTTTTCCTAAAGCAAGGCTTATAGCTTTCCTGCATGTTCAAGGTGATTCTCTTTTGCCACCTTCCTTTCATAGCGTCTCTCCTTCTCTATTACAGGTGTACCCCACAACCAAACTTCATTTTACTAAGGTGCACTTTCCCAGAACGTAAAAAATTCCAGGGTACTTAGCCAAAGCAGGTCTGAGTGTTAATTGAGGGTTGTCAGTGTTCTGATCTCAGATACACTGTGACTTATCTGGGGGTGACCCTGCCCATTCCATTGCCTCCAGTATCGTAGAAGAATGCGCCTTTCTTGAGAAAGTGCCCCGAGAAGTGTATTTTCCTATTAGAGGTAAGAAATTCTTTACAGCTGTTTCCAACAGTCATCCTTGAGCTGTGTTGTTAGTTCAAAATGAAGAGTCAAAGGAGTAAAAGTTAGATTACTGATTTTTTTTTTTCTACATGAAGCTGAAATTTTGGGGCTATCAATTTTTTTGAGACACTGGGTAAAAATTTTAAATGAACAGTTTACACAATTTCTTTCAAACTGGAGTTTGGCATTTTCTAAAGTAGTTAAACTTATTTTCTCAAATAAATTCATAAAATATTTATTCTGATTCCAGTTGATCTAATCTTGTTTCATCTATAAAATATTTAATGTTTTCTACTTCCTATTAGCAAAAATAATTATATGTCTACTTTTGGACAAAGTAATTGTTAGCAGTAAAAGTCATTGCTTTCATAAAATTTTCAGGGATTTTTGATTATAGGGTTTTAAAAAAACTATATTTTTATATAGCTCTTGCTGAATGAAACCAGAGTTTAATTCATGAACATTTAATATATACTAAATACTATTACTGATTGAATGGTGCTCACTTTATAAATAACTCATAATTTCAGTTTCACATAGCAATCCTGTAAAAGTGGCATTTTTATCATGTTTTCAAATTACAAGAAAATAAAGCTGAGTGTGGTGCACACCTGCAATATCAGCAATTTGTGAGGTTGATGCAGAAAGATCAAGAGCTCAAACCCAGTTCAGGCAACTTAGTGACTTACCAAGACCCTGTATCAAAAGGAAAAATAAAAATGGGTTGGAGACACACTCAGTGCCAAAGCCCTGGGGTTCAATCCCCCAGTACTAGCAAAAGAAAAGAAAGGAAATGAATAGATTATATTAGAAATTTTGGCCTTCGTGATTTTTAGTAATCTACATTATAAGATCTGATTTGAATTTCACAGTGAGTTCTACATTTCTAAAACTATAGAAATATTTTTATTGGAAATAAAAACTTTGAGTTTGATTGCTTTTTCTAGATTTGACTGAACGATTCTGCTTAATTGGTCCATTGGTTCCATGGCAGATTTTCCCCACTAATTAAATGATTTAACTCTGCAGTTCTAGATTTTGATATGTTTCAGAAATGTACTATAGTTCATATTTTAGTTGTCCTTCCTGGTTTGGATAAGTTGGGTGAAGTAAGACACCTTTAAGTGAAAGAGTTGCAGACCTAAGGCTGGCTGATCCCTGATGATGCCTAATGCTCTTCATGTTTTTTCTCCCTAGAAACTAAGAATACTGGTGACTGTACAGGTGGGACAATAAATGCCTTTGCAAATGAGTTTTCTTTTCCTGTGCATTCAGCATAATTGAATGGCATCTTACCAAGTTGTCCATGTATATACATCATTAGAAATATTTTTGGTAATGACCACTGTGTGATATTTCAGTATAAAATTTGTGCAGTTTGCAGATCTGAGTGACATTGCCGTAAGAAACCTCTTTTCATTCCCTTTCACTTACTAGCTGATCAATGTTGTTCATTGTGTATCTATAAAAATAAAAATTTTGATACTGAACATTCTTTCTTTTTCCTTCTCCTCCTCCTCTTCTTCCTTCTCCTCTTCCTCTTCCTCTTTCTCCTCCTCTTCCGCTTCCTCTTCTTCCTCCTCCTCCTCTTCCTCCTCCTCCTCTTCCTCCTCCTCCTCCTCCTTCTTCTTCTCCTCCTTCTTCTTCTCCTTCTTCTTCTTCTCCTTCTTCTTCTTCTCCTTCTTCTTCTTCTCCTTCTTCTTCTCCTTCTTCTTCTCCTTCTTCTCCTTCTTCTCCTTCTTCTTCTCCTTCTTCTTCTCCTTCTTCTCGCTCTGTCTTTTTGAGACAGGGGCTCCCTATGCAGTTCAGACTGGCCTTGAGCTCATTTTGCAGCCCAGACTGGTCTTGAACTTGCAACTGTTCTCCTGCCTCAGCCTCCAGAGCGCTGGGATCATTCTCTTTCTTACGGTAAATACTAATAATTCATAAGTGCATCCACTAATTGGAAATAAATTAGTTCTATCCATATTACTGTGAAATACATTTCCAATAAAATATGTATTTTACCTTTAATAATTGCTTATCAAATTTGTTATATATTTCTTACATATAATTTACTTTGCTTTAAATAGTTCTTTATAGAAAAATTTTTAAACAATTTCTCACACTTCTAATATTAGAGAATTAAATTTCCTTAATACTTTGGGAAATTGAAGCAACAGGATCATGAGTTTGAACCTGGCCTGGGGAACTTAGCGAGACCTCCACACAGAAATTGTAGCTCCGTGTGAAGACCCCAGTTTGGTTTGCCACAAAACCAGATCAGACAAGATGGGATCAGGCTAGAACAGAAGCAAACTAAAGCAAACTAAACTGAACTAAACCAAGCCAACAAAACACTCTCCTGGGTACAAGAAAAAATATTTTACATTTTTTTGTAGCAAAAATGGTTGATGCAATAATCAGTAAAAGGCTCTTTAGCATAAACATGCATTAAGAAAAAAACTAGTTGGTGAAATGGAAAAATTCAAGGGAATAAAGATACTATACAAAATCAGAAAAGTTTTTGCTTATTTGTGTGTGTGTTTTATTTTTGTTTTTAATCTGGGATCGAACTCACGACCTCATGGTTACCAGGGCAGGCCCTTAGCCAGCTAAGCTAAACCCCAGAGCTAAGGACAGGATGAGTTTTTGTGTGTATGTGTGTTGTGTGTGTGTGTTTTTGTGTGTGTTTTCACTTATTAAATATATTGAATATGTCTAAAAACTTGATATATTTTATTAAAAAATGTAAATACTTACAAGTATGAAATCCAACCAACTGTTTGAACTTTTAAAGGCAAATCTAAAACATCAATTTAAACATGTGCAAATAGACACATACTTTTCCAAAATCCTTTTGGAGAGTTTAAGGATTTGTCAGATGAAGGTCTCTTCTTTAAGGGACAATGTTCTTTTGGTGACAACTTTTAATGTCTTTTTTTCCCTTGCAGGAACAGCTCTTCCTGGAAAAGGAGCCTAGGCCCTTGGTTTTCGAGAAGAACCCTAAAGGCCTTGAGGAACAACATTATAGATTGAATACTTGGTTTAATATACAAAGTTGATTTCAACTTCCTGCTCCAGCTTCATTTATGGCCTTGTACTCTGGCCCCAGCATATCTCCAGATTCCTACCCCGTTAGACTGCAGAATCTCTGTGATGGTTGGTTGACTGTGTCAACTTGAGTAAGTAACACCCAACTAAATTGTTGGGCACAGTTCTGGGTGTGGAAGACCCATTCTAGGGAGGACTATCGCCAGGATGCTATAAAAGGGAGATGAAGAAGGAAGAATGGCTTCTGTCTTCTTTGGAGGAACTCTAGTCTTCATCATCTTGGACATCATCTCCAGGCTTCCAGTACTGGCCCTTCACCCTTCTATCACAGGCCCCTCAGCCCCCTGATACAGACTCACACAGGATGCTACACTGAGCTCCAGGCCTTCCACTGGATCCTTCAGATGCCTGGTGTGCAGACAGACCTTTTGCACTGTTCCACACTGTGCTCCGTGGATGGCCATTGTTGGCCCATCTGTAAATTCTTACCTGTTTGCATATCTTGCATTATATCTGTTCCTCCAGTAAACACTGACTAGTACTGTCTCTTTTGACTATATCATGTGCTTTTAGACAGAGCACCTTTGAATCCTATATTTCTTGGGCCTATAGTCATATCTTCTCTCACAAGGCAAAACCCAGAAGAAGTAAGAAATGGATTTTATTCATAATATTGCAAAAGGAGGAGCAATGTAGGTTTGTGATGAGAGTATTCTGGCAAGAAGGTTTTATCTTAGATTTTCTAGAGAGGAAGATGCAGCCTATAGATAAGATGATCACGGAGCTGGTTGATTTTATAATCAGAGGAAATCCTAGTCTGATGAATAGGAAATATAGTTATGTTTTAAAACTGCTTTTAAAAGGTATAAAAACCATCCTTTCTTAGTTCAGGACTACATAGAAACAGGCTGTGGAAGAGATTGGGTTTGCTGACCCTACACCAACAGTAGCTCCCCTTACCTGCTCCTATGGCTGTTGATTCCCAGACTCCCCAGTAAACCCCCTGTGGAGTTTCTCTTTGTGTCGAGCTGTTTTTTTTTTTTTTTGGGGTGGGGGGTGGTGAACAGTTCAGTTGACCAGTTACAAAATGAAGAATGAGAATGTTCACGGTCCATTTTCCAGTCTTGCCACACATAAACATGGAGTCATCTTTGAATGTTACGGGAGTTAGGAGAAAGTGTGGACATTGAGTTTTGTCCAAGTTACATGAGGAAAGTAGTTCTTTGCAGAGAGCCCTTTCCCTTACTTAGAATGCTAAGAGGGAAGAGGTTACAGGAAATGAAGGAAGATTTAGCTATCTCTTTTCCAGAATCACAGGGTTTAGATCAAGTTCAGCATTGGCACCACTGAAATGTATAAACCTTTAGATCTCTGTGACTTTATCTTAGTCGGGCTCCCCAGGAAACAAAGCCTGATACAGAGATTTTCATGCAGATTTTTTCCTGGGGAACTTTCTTGGGATCAGCACATACGGATAACAGGTCAGGAAAGCTATTCTGGAGGGAGTAGGGTCCAGCAAACCGAATCTGATCCATGGCCTGTTTGAAGATAGTCCTGAGCTAAGGAAAACAATAGTTTTTACATTTTTAATGTGTTGTGGGGAAAAATTAAATACCAAAGCAGTTGACCTTGTGTGGCCTACAAAACCTAAAATGCTTTCTTTCCAGCTCTTTCTAAAAAAAATTTGTGGTTCCTGTGTTAGAATGGGAAGGCTGAACTGAGGATGTGCCCCTAGCAAAGCTCCAGTAGTCCTGAAGGTAGTTTAGGAGCTGGAATGAGGCTGCAGAATTGTCTTGAATTAATCCAGGGTGCTGGGGCTTCGGCCATGGATGAGTCTTTGAATGTGGGCTGCCCCTGGGCAGGGAGCATAGTCGTAGTGAGACCACTCACACCAGCCTGGCCAGGCTTCCAGTAGCTCCAATCTTAGAAATGGTATGGGTGGTGCCAACATACCCTGCACAAGCCTATCTAAATTTCCTAGGGAGAGTTACTTCCTCTCTTGTTTTCTCATGGTATAAGAGTTATGATGCTACTTATTATGTGATTGAGTTCTTTATAACTCCCTACTCACCTGGGACCTACTCAGGAACAAGAATATCATCTTATTTTGTTTTTGTGCTCCTAATGCCTAATTGAGGATCTGACACAAAGAATTCCATAAATATTAACTGAATAAATAAATATTCTTCCTTTTCATGAGATTGAAACATAGGAACCTGTCCAGGACTTTATAGACTAAGTCAATGCAAGAGCTTTTTTAGAATTAGATTTTTTTGTGAACCAGACCTTAGTTTCTTTTCATGAAATGTTTGAGAATGGATTCACAATATTTGAAGGCAAGAAAAGTGGAATGCACATGTTTAATCACACACCTGGAGATGGAAGTAATTTTCCCTCTGCCTATATGTCACCTTCTCAGAGTTCTGACACTTTGTAGCATGTGGTCTATCCAGCAACGGTAAGGATATCTGCCAGATTCTCATTAGCTTCATTTATCTCTACCTTCCAAACACAAAATCCATCATCTCCTGCCACTCTGGGATAAACCAATTTCATTTACTTCCTCTGGCCCTGAATTAGAAAGAGTTCTTAATTGTAAGATTAGGAATTCCAGAATTCAGAGCCTCACTTCCCATGAACTGGAATACTACATTTCCATGTTTTTTATTTTTTACTGTTTGGGTTTATAGGAGCAAAAGCAGATACTAATTTCTCAGTTATTGTATTAGTCAGCTTTCCATTGCTGGGATAAAATCCCTGACATATACAGTTTAAAGGAGCAAAAGGTTTATTCTGACTGATGATATCAGAGGTTTCAGTCCATGGTCAGCTGGTTCCAAGGCAGAAGCATCATGGCAGAAGGTCTTGGTGGAGGAAAGCTGCCAACTTCATGGCAGCTAGAAACCAAGTGAGCAAAGGAGAGCAGAGAAGAAAGGGGAGAACAGGTCACATAACATCCTCGAGATCATCCCTCATAATCCACTCAGACAGACTCAGAAGTGTGCTTTACTAATCTCCTAGGGACAGCAAGTTAATAATCAAGATTAGTCATCATGTAAAGTTCTCTGTTAAAATTACTATCTCCACATAGTAGAGGATAAAGTAATACCTGAAATATCATCTTTAAATTATAATTATCACTTTTTATAGGAGCACCAGCTCTTTAAAATACAGTTGTCCCTTTGTCACCTTAGCATGGCACTATCAAAATTGTGAGTTCCGGAAGAGCAGGGATGATTACTTATATCGTAATTCAAAATTCACAGTTCCTGGCAGAGAAGTGTTTTCAGGGTACTTAAAGAAAAATAATTTATGGAAAGTAAATTCTTTAATTTATAAGGCCAGTGCAATCAACAGCATGCTTTACACTTTGCTCGGTCAGTGGCAGGTGAGTGCAGATTAAGTTGCATGTCCCTGTGTTGTGTAGACTTCTGGAAGAGTCTATTGTTGGTGTCATATAAAGTTTTTTTTCATGATGAAATGGTGGGAATGTGGAAAAGGGGTATAATTTCATTTGAAAGATAGCATGTGTTGATTTCTAACTCTACATTTAGGTGGATAATCATGGCAGAAGGGTTGGAAAGGGATTTTTTGTATTTTATGGATTTCATAAAATGTTTCTTTTCAGTTTAATCTTTTCAAATGCCTTTTGGCTTCAGTGTATAAGTGCTAAATTTTAGTTTTATGCTTAAATTGTTATTGTATATATTTTGAGTCTGGTTATAGGGATGCCCATAATATTTTCTACTGCTACAGTATGAGCTGTGGAAATGCACCGTATTTTCCACAATCACTAACTTGAGATAGATGTAAATTGGTTGTCTAATATTAAGTCTTATACTATGTGTTCTTTGTGCAAGAAACTCCAGGGCATCCCAAGAATGTGTGTAATCGTATGTCAAGAGTGCCAAAGCATCTCCAATACCTATTTAAAAAATGTCAACTCATTTTCTGTTATACTGTCATTTCCCAGAAAAATATCACTAATAATTTTACAGCTAAATTCCTTCTAATGCCTCACACAGTTCAGAAAGAAATGGGTTCTGTCTTTGCAGTTTTCCTTTTTTTGACATACTCATTGAACTATAATAAGTAGAAATTAAAAATGGATAGTTCAGTAACTTCTTTCTGCTAATTTTCTTTGCCAACAGGAAAGTGATTTAATAAGAGAGACATGAACAATTTTGAGAATTAAAATGCAGAAAACTGGAGAAGCAGGAAACTTATGAGCTCTCCTGTGAAGGAGATTTTATAAAGCATACATTTGTGGCAAATTGGAGTGTGGCAAAATACACTTGTGCTATTTTTACCTTTATGGTCAGGCTTTCATAGTAGTTGGGCCTGGTAAGAAATACATGAATTTTGCAATTTACTCACTAGGACTCTATCACTTATAAGTCCTGGATGCTTTTGATTTCTCCTAATTAGTACATTGATACCAGATGCATCATTTAAAGCCAAAGTCATTTTACCAATCACCCTCAGGCAAAAGGAGAGAAAGACTTTCTTTTTAATTCCAGCTGGTGCTTGTCTTGAGGAATTCATGCTGACACATCAGTGGCATTTCTTATTTTTTCAAACATACCCAGTACTCAGCTTGGTCTTATTACTTCACACTGCTTGTCACTATGCGAGATGGAAATGATGTGAGCAGGAAGGTGAAGGAAATCATATTTGTGGGCTTTAAATTCACGCTACCTTTCAATAAATAGAACATTTTTTAAACTTTTGCTTTCTTTCCTTTTAGTTTTTTGCCCTTTCTCCTTCTCCTTCTCCTCTGTCTCTGTCTCCTTCTCCTTCTGCGTTTTTCTCCTCCTCCTCCTCCTCCTCCTTTTCCTTCTCCTCCTCCTCCTCCTTCTCTTTCTTCTTTGAATACTGGGGATTGAACATAAGGCTTTTGGATATCCCACACCATCATTTATTTTGAGATAGGCTATTCTGGTTGTTTATTTGTGGTTTGTTCCTTGCTTTTCTTGTTTGAGTTATTTATTCACACATGTATGCATTTTTTAAATTCCTCATAGCCCATCTCCCTTTTCCTGCCCTTAAAAGCAATTACTTCTAATATATTTAATGTGTATTTTAAAAAATATCTATGTCTTTGAGAATGTGCATTTTTATTTGCAAGCATCTCTTTTCAAGTTTTGCATTTTTTGTTGTGGTGGAAATTGCTTTGTGTATTGCTCTTTTTACCAGCAAATGATTTTAAATTGCTACTGTCTTCTTGTGTCCATGAACAACACTGTTTTCTTATATTTCTCTCATTACTGCAGCAAAATGCCAGATGCCCAAAGTTAAAGGAAGAAAAGTTTATTTAGCTCACAGTCTGTAGAGGTTTAAGCCCATAATCAGTTAGCTCCAAGACAGGGTGCTTTCACCAAGGAGAACAGTTCCTGGTGGGCAGAAGGTAGCAAAGCAACAAGGGGCAAGACAAGCCTCTTTCTGTCCCTCATACTGTATCCAGCATACCAGGATTATGGTGGTGGCAAGTCAATCAGTGGCATGATCTAGTAATCACCCACCCTTAATCCTAGCATTGCACATGAACAAATCACACACCCCAGAGACAACCACCTCTGAAAAAACCCCACCTGTGACTGCAAGCAGCTTTGGGGGAGACATCTGAACACAAGCCGTAACAACTACAGTGAACATCTCTGTACAGGTTTCCTTCTAGACAAATATGAAAATATTGGAAGCAAATATTTGGTGTTGTCATAGTGAGTACCAATGATTAAAGAGTGCCAGGTTTACTATTGACTACTCGGCAATAATGCCACATTTTTTTAAAGACAGTAGCCCTTTTGTCTTCCCCATCAGTGACATGGCTTTACACACATACACAGACACACACACACACAGGTGTGCACACTTGCAAACCCATCCTTACCATGATTATTTGAGCCAGCTTCTAATTTTTTTTAAAAGATATAAAACTAATGGTAGTTTTAATTTGCACTGACATTTCTTTAATGACCTCATTCTGCCCCGCACAGGTCACTGAGTTTTCTCTTTATAAACTGTGTTGTATATAGTACCTTGCTAATTTTTCTATTAGGATTACTTTAGGCTTCTGTTGACTCAAGCGGTTTCTTGTGTCAGTGTGTTTGTACATTAGCAGAAAAGGATAAATGAACTGCTTATAACTTCCAAATCAAGACTTGGATAATTTTACCATCCTCAACCACAGAATATTCAAAGATCTGTCTAGAACATTCTAAGAACCTACAGTTAAGCTGAGATACTAAGAAATTATAGATCATTTCCTTTTCTCTGGTGCCATCCACTTATTGCTAACATCAACACATGAATGGAGATGGAGCTGATGGGAAACTTTTAGGACAAATTCCCCCCAGTCAGCAGAGGGAAAAGAGGAAATGAGACTGGCACCCTAGTAACCCTGCCTCTGTCATATTGTAGTTAGATGCTCTATTGCATTTTGAGCTTAGAAATAAAAGAGAAAATTATACAAAATGTGAAAGTAACAATGGGCTGTGACTGTAGCATTAATTAAAATTTCACACTTTAGCAGAAAAGCATTCAAATTCTTTGGAATTTGTTGTAGGTCACCAAACTATAAAAGAAGAGACAAAACTATATGATGATTAAAGTCTTCAAGTTAAAGACCAAAACATCAAAGCAGAACAAACAAAACAGTAACAACAATAAATAAAACAACATAAAACACCCCCAAACAAGCCAAGTTTCATAACACATGCTTGTAATTCTAGCATTCTGGGAAGCCACAGCAGGGGATTCTCAGGTTTGAGCTTGCCTGGGCAACACAGTGACATAGCAAAACCCTGCTTCAAAATAAAAATATAAAAAAGGGCTGAGGAGCTCCTTATGAAAGCCCTCTGTTCAAGTCCTAGCACCGCCAAAGGTCTCCCCCCAATTATGACTCTTCAGACTCTTTCTAAATTCACAGGTGATCCACCAGCAGAAGGCTGAAACATACATCTTTCAAGGTAAGAATGGAATCAGTCATAAGGAAACATCCACAGAAAAGGCAGATTCTGAAAAATGACAAGATGGCCGACTGAGTGGTGGCACGATAAGAGCCTCTCTGAGGAAAAAAAAAAATAAAAACAACTCAGACACTGGAATCTGGCAACATGGAGAAAGCCAGACAAACGGAGAGGAATTCTCATGACCCAGGAAGAAACTGAGGAAAAAGAAAAAGAAAAGAAAAGAAAAAAGAAAGAAGAAAAGGAAGCATGGACAGAGGGCTGGAGCTGGGCAAGTCCTGATCACTGTACCAGCACATCTTAGAGTCAGGTGACTCACGATCGAGCTGAGATTGCAGCCCTGCCTAGAGCAGGGGTTGGTGAGCTCCAGATCCTTGGCTGGAAGAGGCGCTGCTGCAGGGAGTGGAAACAGCCAGTTGAGCTGCACAAACTTTGGTGAGTGATAGGAACTGGAATCTCCAAGTCGGGAGGACTGACTGGGTGACATTTTGGAGTTGGGCAGGGCTGGCTTGAATCAAAACCCAAGGCAGCATCCGATGATGACTCCTAGTCCAAAGCAGATTGGTGGGATCTGCTCCGGCAGGGCCACACCCGGGTTGAAACCCAGTAGCCAGGGACAAGGCTTTTCTGGGCCAGTGGCATCCCCAGGGAACACACAAACTTGTTGAAGCATAAACTGGTTGACTGGTGTGGGGGGAGGAGCCAGCTCTCAGCGTGCAACTCACAGATCCCTAGTGGACTGGGGGGTGGTACTTCCCTAGCAAGTGCCCTGCAGAAAAACTGTAAGCAATAAGAAAGGCCCAGAGACCTCCACCATCCACCTGTCTGAAGGGGGCAGAAAATATGACAAGACAGAGAAAGAGCAAAAGGTCCCCAAATGCAGAACCAGGGAAAGTGAGTCCAACAGAGGTAAATGCAGAGGAGGTTGAGAGCAGTAAACCTGTAATGTCAGAGACAGCCTCATCGGAAATAAAGAAATATATCTGTGACCTCATTGTCGAATTTAAATCTGAAATTCTAACTCAGGTGAAGCAAGATACAAGAAGATTAACAAAAGCAGTCATGGGTAATCCTCAAGTAGGCACAAATGAAAGAATAGAGGAACCCAGAGAAAGGAGAGAAGCCTTTGATGAAGAATATAAACAAAATCTAGAATATATGAAACAGATCCAAAGAGAATATCAGGAAATTAAAAACTCCATTGAAACCTGGCAAAACTTTTTAACAGAAACTAAAGACAAACTTTCAAGACTTGTAGATTTGCAAAGTATGATTGTGATAGATTTGCAAAGGATCTCTTAAAAATAACAAGGAACCAGGAAGCAATGATACAAAGGCTGGAAGATGACAAGAGGATTTATAACCTAAGAATAAAATATGTGAATGAAGATGCAGCAACAAATACAGATGAAATAGAGTCTATTCACAGAAATAATTAAGGAAAACTTCCCAAACATAGGCAACAGAAGTGAAGTTCAGATAAATGAGGCATATAGAACTCCAGGCAGCTACAACCAAAACAGATCTACATCCAGACATATAATAATCAGGATCCCAGAAATCCATCACAAGCACAGAATATTAAAAGTGGTCAGAGAAAAGAAACAGATTACCTATAAAGGAAAACTCATCAAAACACAGCAGACTTCTCAATGCAAACCGTCAAATCAAGAAGAGCTTGGAGTGAAATCTTCCAAGCCCTGAAAGAAAATAACCTCCAACCCAGAATGATGTACCCTGCAAAACTGTCTCTCAAAATTAATGCAGAGACAAGATATTTCCATGACAAAGAGGAACTGGGGGAGTTTGTGACCACCAATCCAACCCTGCAAAGAATACTGAAGGACATTCTAGAGAGAGAGAAGAAAACCACCAGGGTTCCAGGAATAATGGCAGAAAGCCCTCAAAGAAAGGGGCAGACAGTGGAATGAAGGAAAAAAGTAAACAAATAACAACAGAAAAATAGCATGGCAGAGATAAGACAGAGAAAATTGGTTATATCACTGTTTTATCTTGACTGATTTTATTTGAATCTGGTATGCTTGAGAGTGTCAAGTCTGAGAGTAGGGGCAACTACTCTGAAGATGACAGGATTCAATAGGATACCCATTCTGGTTTGATTGTTAACTGCCTTTGAAGTCCTATAATGTCTCCAATGTTTAGATTTTATTAATAGTGTAAAGCAATGCTAAGTTTATATTATATTTGATGATACAATTTTATTGAAAATATCGAGACATCATAGTGACTACCGTAGATCACCTAGTGTTGTGTTTTTGTATGTTCTTTTCATTTTGTGTTTCTGTAGGAATTTGTATTGCTGACTTGTTTTGATTTGTTTCTCCCTCTAATACAGAAAGGCTAGGTAAATGTGTAGAGACTTATACATGTGTAGAACTTCTAAGTAGTTTAGGAGAATGGATTATAGTTATTGTAAAGAAAAAAAAGGAGAAAGAGTATTCTAAGAGGTACAAGTGCATGTATGTTTGAGTGTGTGGAATTAATAATCATGTTGCTAATGTTTTAGTTGGATGGCTGAGCAAAACTGCCTGCAGTCTCACTGTTTGAATGTTCACTTTGTGGACTTTACTTTTGTAACTTGAACAACTGCATCTAACAGGAAATTATGTAATTATCAACTAGTGATTTTTTACTGGTTACTATTTTTGTTTTTTTTTTTTTCCTGTTTTTGAGATTTTGTATTTTTTCTCCCTCTTTCTGTTTCAAAATTTTTTCTTTAAATAAAAAAATTTAAAAAAAAAGCAAGAGGAGGAAAAGAAAGTGCTCTGAAAGAGATAACTGTATGTATACTTAAGTGTGTAGGATTGATAATCATGTTATTAAGTTTTTGTTGGGTCGGTGAACAGAACTGTTTGCAGCCTCACTGTTTGAATGTCCACTTAGTATGCTTTAATTTTGTAACTTGAACAACTATATCCAAGAAGACAATATGTAATGTATCAAATAGTGATTTCTTACTGTTTATTTTTTTTTAAAATTCTGTATTGTTTCTACTCTTTTTTCTGTTTTGCTTTCCCCCCTCTTTAAATAAAATTAAAAAAAAAAAAAAGAAAAGGCAGATTCTTTGCAGGAGACTCTCTATTCTAGAATGAGGTACAAACAGAAATCCTGAAGTAAAGATGGGAAATATTCACTAAGAAACATGAGGATACTACTGAGTGTCACTAAACACATATGATGATTATAGAATCTTCTCCTTTCTTCAGCAATACACCCTCCTTTGCAGTCTACAGTCACTTTGTTTGCCAGTGACGGAGCAGACATAATATCTGGGTTGTCCCCTTGAGTGGGTTTCCCAGGTGTGAAAGGAGAGTGATGCTACATACCAATGAGTTCAGTCAGTGTCCCCAACCATGACAGTCTCTGAGCTAAGGATGCTGATTGCCTGCCATTAGAGTCACAGATCACATCCCCAGGGAATGAAAAAGTAAATCTGTCCAATTAGTACATCCTAGTTGCACTATAAATTCTTCTCTCGTCATATGAGCTTGGAGTTTGAACATGGTGTTTGCATAGCAGGGGCACTTTACATATTCTAAAATAAGAATAAAAAGTGACTAGGGAGATAAGAGCAGTATGGGAAGAATTATATTTATGTAACAAAATTAATTCAGGAAAGCTGTTGCATTTATAACCTAGAAGAAGTTGTCCTTTTCAGGGAAGCTAACAGGGACTAGAATATATGAAGAAAATTCCCTGAAAATCTTACAAATAAATCTTTGATGTAGTTCCACACAATGTATCTATTTAATTAATAACATTTCTAAATGTAAAAATATCAAATATATCTAGCAGAGGACAAGTATTCAGATCCTTAAAATACAACTCTGCAAAATAAAAGCCAGAAAATACGAAGTAAGGAGATTTTTTTTCAAATGGGTGGAAGAATAAGAGATGGAGGAAGGGGAAGAAGGGGAGGAAGAGGGGATGAAAAGAAAGTTCAAGTAACAGCTTTTGCAAATGGGAAGAGTGGGAAGGAGTAGGGAATTATGAGTGGATGGGGACAAAAAGGGTCGG
The DNA here is from genome assembly GCA_004027455.1 of Hydrochoerus hydrochaeris. NCBI lineage: Eukaryota > Metazoa > Chordata > Mammalia > Rodentia > Hydrochaeridae > Hydrochoerus > Hydrochoerus hydrochaeris. The sequence goes on from PVLA01001133.1 coordinate 165,915, forward strand.
AATGTGTTATGTACCTGCACCAACTCCCCATGGTAAGTGTCGTCACTGTACACTGCAAACATGTGCTAATAAAAATTTAAAGAAAGAATGACAAAGCTCCATAAGGTGTCAAAAATCTCTTTCAGGCCAATGTGTGTCTGATAGCTTCCATTTATCCCTTCGAACTTAACTTTTTCCCCTTTGCCACTCTGCTGTTGACCACGGGAGGCTGATGGGTGTGAACCATACTAACAGGTGGGCTTGCCCTTTGTTTGCTGATTGGGTTAGCCAGGGAGCATCTCTAACAGAATAAGAGAAAGGATAAAGAAGGAAAAAGGAGGGAAGTGTTTATATTCCTTCCTGGAGGGGCTTCTCAGGCTGGCAAGGGTCCTCCGAAGAAAGCCGCACCCCTTCTCAGTGTGTTTCAATATATCAGCACCTCTACTTCCTCCTCGTTTCTGACAGCTGGTCACTAATTTGGGACTAAAATATGAGCTTTCATGTAACTTCACTGCTTCCTGTGTTCCTACTTCAATTATCTTTGTTGGTAATAATTTCATTATACTTTCTCTGAATTATTCACTTTGTCATCTGTTTCCTTTAGGGATCCAGATTTATTAAATTTGGAAGACAAATCTTGTCCCTGGAATCTCCTTAAGAAACTTATGTCCATTTGGCATTAATAACACATCAAGAGTGACAGGAAAATATAGAGATTTATGCTCCATGTGCCAGATACCATGAAAGACCTTTAAAATGTGAGGCTGTAACTCCAAGTCAGAGGCATCTATCAGTTATAATCCTGAAAGGTGGAGAGCTGGGGAAATTCTCTTCTTGTGGACATCTCTTCATTCTCTAGCCACTTATTGCTCACACAGAATCTGTAAGACAGCTTGCTGGCTCTGCAGGTTTACAGCTGGAAAACTGCTATAGCACTTACTGTCTCATTTTAGTGCTGCAAAAATCCTCCCCATTTAACAATTGGAGCAACTGGGTACCCAAGAGGTCACATGTGATCTTGCCTAATGTTATCAAAATAGTAATTGATAGAATAAAGACTTGAACTTGAACATTGTGACTTAATATTTTGTTGATTTCTACTACATGAGGAAAAGTAAGACAGATGTGTATTTCTAGTAATTAAAGTACTGTGAACAAGTACCAAGGTAGAATTCGAAATAAAATGTGTTCACATTTAAGGAGTGTAGGAAACACTTCTGGTGATCAGAGCAGGCTTCTTGCAAAGTTGCTTAAAGTTCAGTGGAGTCAATTTAGAACAATAGAAGGAATGGAACACTCAGATCACAGAAGACTTTGAAAGCTAAGCTAGGGAATTTGGAATGTGTTCCTTAGTCAGTAGATATTTTTAAGAAGTGTTTCATCAAGATAGTGGGTAATAATAGGGACCCACATTAGTGGGTATTTAGTTGAGGTTTATGAAAATGGATTTGGAAAATCATCATAGAATAAGAAACACACAAGTTACAAAATTTTATGGGGAAGAATAAAAAATAAAGGGAATAAGTAAAAAAGCATCTGCAAAGATAGAGACAAAAAGTATTACCTGGCTAATTGGATTTTAGGAAATGGACAGGGAAGTTAAGAATGCTTTCAGTTTTGCTTGAGTGATAGCAAGATGACAATTTAAAAGTAGAAAAGAAGGTTAAACTGTGTGGAGGAGGGAAGATTGGGAAAAAAAATAAGATACTCCGGTCTAGAAATGTTGTATGGTTTGGGCTAGCAGGTAATATGTAAATAAAGGTCCAATTTGATTTGAATCATCAAGATCATTAGCAAATATCTTGTTGAGACAGGGTGAACTAGGGTTGTGAGGATGGGAACAGTGTGGCCGAGGTAAGGTATTCTTGAGCTCAAGTTGGATCCAAAATACATTTTGGATCCAAAATATGTTTCGGATCAAAGCTGTTCTGGCTGAATCTTGTCAAAGTTGTATCTCAGAATACTGCGCTTAATGAAAAGTTCAGGCAGAAGACCAAACAACACCCACAAACATCAACAATGCAAGAACAGCAGCAGCACATTTGAAAGTCAAAATGGGAGAGGGAAAGATTCATGACCTATCAGAAAATGGTTTTGAAGTGTTCAAGTTACTCAGTAAAAGACCATGGATAGTGAGTCCAAGAGTTTTCCACTGACATTGTGCTTGGGGAGGGTTGTGAAGCATGGGATACTTACTTAAAATCTTAGTGAATGAGAAGAATATGAAAAGGTGCCTGACATAATTATCATTAAGGAAATGCAGATACAAACCACAGTGAGATGTCTCTTCACACCTGTTACACTGGCTGTTACATGATCATCCAAAGCAAAAAATAGCAAATGATAAAGATGTGGAAAGATCAGAACACATAAATACTGTGAGTAGGAACGCAGAATGGTATATAGTTGCTATGAGAATTCACATGAAATTTCCTAAAAAGTGAAATAATGATATTGTGCATTTAACATATGTTATAAAGGATAATTAAGCTCATGCAAAATATTCTTATATAAAAACCCACAGAAGAGGGCATGGAATTTTTATGAGGTGGTGGATATACTTAGCACCTTAGCCATGGTGATGTTATTATGAGTGTATGTATGTATCAAACTCATTAAGATATATACGTTAAATGTGTGTTCTTCTATAAAATAAAAAACAATGGAATGGGAAACTGAAGTCCAGAAGATGCCTATATTTGGATATGGGATAAAGTACATGAGGAGATACAAAAGGAATTAGAGAAAGGGTAGACTAAGATGTAGGTAGAATTGAGGAAATAAATTTTATAAGATAAAAATGTTATTGTGATATTTTCTGAAGGAAGGTTATTTGGAATAAGCAGTTATATTAACTTCTTAGAATGGATTTCAGTTAGTCTGTTATACTAGAAGCCAGAAAGTAGCGGGAAGGCAGCATGCGTGTATAAAGGGTGTGATTTGGAGGTAGGATAGACGAGCTGAAATTCCATTGCTGTCACTTACCAGAGATACCAATTTGGCCAAATTACTTCAGAATAGTCTTAGTTTCCTAAGCTGTAGAAAATAGCTCCCTACTGTATGATTTTTGAAGGGATTTGATGAGACAGGTGAAATTGCTTTGTAGAGTGCCTGGAATATATAACGCTCTTAATTAAAGACATCTCTTTAAGGAAAAAAATGGGTAATAAGGAAGGAGAAAAAAATAAAAACTACAGATGCCTCTTAGAGATTTTGGTGAAGAAGCCTGAGAAACTTGTAAGAAATACAAGAATAAGTCTCAGAAAGGAACATACACTTATTTGGAAACTATTTAGGAGGAAAAAATAATTTTAAAATAATTTTTAAAAGAAAGATCATTTTTTAAAAATACATGTCTCCTTAGTGAAATGAACAATTTTCCATAAGATGCACTAATAAAAAAATTGAGCTCAAATAAGAGTAGAAAAAGTTCAAATCATATCATGAGAAAACCCACCAGTGTTAAAATAATAAGCTGATCATTGAGAGAGAAACCAATAATGTAGAATTGAGATAGATCTCACTAGAATTTAGGAAAAAAATCATACTGTAAGAATAATGGGAAGTCTAAGAAATAGTTGAAATTACCTGAGTATGATTACTAGAGTCTTAAGAGTTATACCACGGTGAGAAGATGGAGAAAGACATCTGTCAATGATATGGTCATACACTGGCTGAGTGACAATGAACTGGAAACTATTTTATACTATTCTGCAAAAATTTAACCAACTATAAAGACCATTATAAACTTTGGCACATACAAAGGTTGAATAGGAGCTTGAATAGGAAACACAGAGCTCCTATTCCAAGATCTGCAGGCTATGAGGCAGACAGTAGTTGGGTCTTGTACATTGAGATAAAGTTTCAAACACAGAAGGACAGGCAAAGCCTGCTTTGACCTGAGGGAAACCTGAAGCTAGGGAAAGTTTCAGAACAGCTGGGACTCAGCCAGGCACAGGGAGAGTGGAAAGATGTACTGCCTCGCCTGGACCTCTGCTCGAGCAGAATACGATACGGCACTCAGTGAGCTCTTTGAAACAGCCCCCAAGAGGAAGGGTAGAGAATCTCTGGAAGAAAGTAATAGAATTTAAATAAAGATATGATTATTGAAGAACTCGATTTTGTTAAAGTTATCGGAAAATATTCTTTATTTGGAGAAAACAGCAAAATGTTCATCAGAGCAGAAGGATGCCAGTGGAACTAGCTACCTTGGAATAAGGATTGACTACATCGGCACTGGGAATTGGAGTGGAATTCTTAATTCTTAAGGACAGCAGAGGTTGGCAAGTCACAAAATCTTAAGGCCAGCTAAGTCTATCCTACTTCACTGTTAACCTGCTTCCCATCCCTCCCTCTCTCCCAGCTTGCTTTCCTTTGTTGCCTCCCTTGTTCTTACCACCTACCATTGAGTACTGACTGTGTGACAGACCATAGTGGGGCTAGGTACTTGGGGCAGAAAAAATGCCTTTCTGATGAGTTTGTATTCCAGCTAGAAGAATCGGGGGGAGGGGAGAAATCACTAGAATGTATTTTTTTAGAAATTCCAACCTTATATTGTTATACCACACTGACTCCTCAGAACCTGAATTATTTTTTCTGTCTCTCTGAGTCTGTACATGTATTCACAGTGTAGACCTAAGGCTGTGTGTTTGCACATGTGAGTGTGTATGCAGGGAAAAGAAGTAACTGCGTTGTTCGACCTATGCTAGTCTCTGTATAAAGAAATAACTACCATGTAGTATTCTTGTAGGAATGTTTTTGGTATAATGTAGCACAAGTTAATGAAGTGTTTTCTTTGTTTTCTATTAAGGTTTGCTCATTGTTGATTTCAGAAAAATTTGACATTTAATATTATAAGGATCACTGTGGTGAGCCAGATACTCTCAGTGCTACTGAAGGGAGTACAGACTTGGTGAAAAATCTTTTTGGGAAACAGTTTGCAGATGTGTAGTAAGAGCATTAATATATTCTTGTCTTTTCACTATGCAACTTGAAGGAATTTATCTTAAGAGAAATAATCCATAATGTGGGCAAATATATATTCATTATACCATGATATATATGTATATATATTCATATACATTCATTATATATGGTAACAAAATGCTAAAAATTTAAATTATATATGAAGAGAGAAATGCCTGTCTTGTTATGATACATCTGCAGTATATCTAAAATGTAAATAATTAAATTTTTGTACTTAAGGAGTTTTGTACAGATGAAAGCCTATCTGGTCCATGAACAGTGAATCCAGAGAATAAGTACCAATGGCTTTTAAGAGAGATGGTGGTTTGTAGGAAATGATTTTAATTAAGTAAACAGAAAGCAAGGACATGCTATTTTAAGATCAGGACACAATTGCTTAGAATGTTGCCTGATATCCTTTGTATAAGGGTCTCTCAATCACTTGTTAAACGTGTCGCTATCCTGGGCTAGTGGTATCATTTGGTGGTAGTGATGACTAATCTGCAAGAGGTACTGTGTTTGATCTCCAGCACAAGAAAAGAAAACAGAAAGGAAAAGAAATGAAAAGAAAAATAACGAAGATCTAATCTAAGTCAGAATCTGAACATGGCCCAGTTATTTGTATTTTAAAAGATAAACCCATGTAACCACTTGAGGAAAAGAAAACCAGTTGACTTGTGAGTGTCCACCAGTTGAAGAAAAGAAAAATGTTTGCAAAGCATCTCGTCTGCTTCAATGTTTATTAAGAAGAGTTAAAGCATTTCAAAATCCTCCTAAGTAGGAAGTACTTTGTTTCCTAGATAAATCAGAATTGGAGGATGGGGACTACCCCCTGCTCTCTCTTAATCTTAATCAAGAGATTTAGATGTGTGATTCTCTGAAGGAGCCCAAGGAGCCCACACGGTAGGTAACAGCACTGAGAAAAGTGGTAAGGGACTGATGTCAGGGGTTGTACAGAGAACAAGAAGAATCAGGACATGGAGTTTATAATATTATTTTAGGATGGTCATCTAGAGTTAACACAAGAAAATGCAGGAAATCTATCCACAATGCTAAAGACATAAATATTTAGCCAAGGGCCTGAATCCCACAGCAATGTCCCACATGAGTCCAGATAAAGACCTAGAGCTCACGACATTGCCTCCCACGAGTCCAACTGGAGGTCTAGAGCCCACAAGAAGGACTCATGCCAGTCTCTTTTATGGATCCATGCTGGGAAGGTCCAAAGGTCAGCAGTAGAAACTAGGAAGTCTATGCCAGCAGAGTGAAGGAGCTGTGCTGGTAGGTTGAGGGTTCTACGCTGGAGCCGAGAAGTCACACAACAAAGAACAGGGCTGTCCTGGAAAGCACCACAGCCAAATGGAGGCCCCGAGCTCCTCAGATGACAAGCACAGTCTAGTACATGCCAGGAAGCCAGCGTGATGAGTTCATTCTGGAGACCAAGTGGCACATGTCTTTCTCTCCAGAGCCAGGAAGCAATGCTCGATGTGAGGTCCAGAGCTTCTCCAGGAGAACCTAATGGCACAATCAGCAACTCATAGGAGAACCCACAATGCCTCAACACACTAATGCCTTAATGCACTAACATGATGCACTAACAAGATAGCTTCTCCTTCTCCATGTCTCCATTTATGCTGGCAACTTTCCTCAGGTGGAACATCTATGCTCAGCGCCCTGCTGATGTAATCCAGCTGGTGTTAAGTTGACCACCAGTTTTTAATCCATAACAGTGACCTGATAGGTAACTTGTCAGTTTGAAAACAAGCCAATTAGTCCTGCCTCTTTTGAGGTGTCCTTTAGATTAGATGCTAATTATATCCAGCAGTGGTCACTATTCCAATGACTGACCTCCATGGAGAACTGTGATACCCCTAGCATGCACACAAGAGTCATTCACCCGTCACTCTGTGTTGTAGTCTAAGTGTTGGCTCTTAAGCCAGAGAGATGCTGGTATCTGGAGGAAGGGTGGCCTTTGGGAGGTCAAGAGGTCATAACTTTATGAATGGAATTAGCACCTTATAGAACAGACCCAGGCGAGTTGCCTTGCCCGGCATACTATGGGAGGCCACAATGAGACAGCATCAACAGATTCTCAAAAGACATTGAGTTTGGTGGCACTTTATTTATGGATTTCCCAGCCTCCAGAACAATAAATTTCTATTGTTTATAAACTGTCCAGTTTATGATATTTTACTGTAGTAGCCCTAACAACATAAGACACTAAATTGCCTGGATAAATTGAACTGCCAAAATTCCTAGGTCCTTCTTATGAACCTTTGAGATACTACAATACTGGAACCAGACTTAATAACAATGGAAAGTTGTATACAATGCAGTTATCACAAGACATGTTATGAAGTAAATCCTTTGAAGTGTTTGTAGTGATGACTTCCAAAAGCTTGACTGTACAAAGTGGAAGGCAATACTTTTCCAGTTAACCTGGAAGACCCATGTTAGTTATCGGATAAGCCCAGGATTTAGAGTACTTACAAATTCTTGGTATGGGTGGGATGGTGGGAAAGCTGTAGGGTGGCATATAGTGGAATCAAGTATACTAATAGTCCTTCATCTGAATAAGATTTTTTAATAACAGTTTCATGGACCATCTAAACCCAGAATCATTTATTAAAATCTACCCTTTTAAGAATTGGTCTAGGCTGGATGTTGTGATGCAGACCTGTAATCCCAGTCCTCGGGAGGCTGAGGCAGGAGGATTGCTTTGAATTCAAGGCCAGTCTGGGCTACAAAGTGAGTTCAAGACCAGTCAGAACTGCATAGTGAAATCCTATCTCAAAAAAGACAAAGCCCAGAATTGGTCTAGGACTGAATTAAATTATGTGGAAATTCACACATACACATATACATACACATGCACACACATACACATACAGAAAGAGAAAGAGAGGGAGACAGAGAGAGAGAGAGAGAGAGAGAGACAGAGAGAGACAGAGAGATACATGATTTGATCCTCACCATATACATGATGTTTCTGGAATGTTACATATTGCAAAACTATTTTAGGTTCTAATCAATTTCTCTGCCTTTATGACTATCAACACTGTGAAATTAGTATGCACTGAGTAAAGTTACTTCTTATACTTTTCCCTGTGTAAACTCAAATGGAACTAATAATAAACATCGCTATGGCCTATTCAACTTTAGGAAAAGATCTGTCCCCTAGAAACACAACCATGCCAGGTCAAGATAATTACCAGGAGAAATCCTTTATATTATCCAGTTACACAACATACTCCTTGAGTAAATGACATACCCTAACTTAGGGTACATCACCAGATTTAAGTCAGAGAGAATCCTCTGCCAGTCAATAAGAGTGCGGGTCACCGGAAGATCCCTTCGTAAAATTTTTTTCAGGACTTCATTGGACAGCTCCTGTAATTCTTCAAGGATGGCAGTTTGAAATTTATTCTCTTGCTCTTCCACAAGCCTTGCAAAACTTAGAGCCAGTTGAGCTTGGTTAACAACTTCTAAACTTTCTTTCACATCCTTGGAGATCTCAATATGAAGGTTGACACACCTGAAGTAGTGAGCTTGCACAAAAATTCTTCCTGTTACTAGGGTTAGAAATGGATTCACTTGGAAAATCCATTTAGATTTCCAAAGACCATTCCAGCATTCTCCTGTGTCATATTTGTGATCTTCGATGCATGCTATCAAGAACTCCTTATTTTTGATAGTTTTTCTCAGCACATTGCAGTTTCCAGCTGGAAAGTGATCATTCACGTACAGTTTTAGAGCGCACAGGACAACAGCTCTCAGATACTCTGTCTCATTTCGAATAATACCGTGACTCTTGATGTCTTTCAACTGATTTTGAAGTAGGTCAAATTTGAAAGAAAGTTTGCTTTGATGGTCAAAAAATCGGTTGTCACCCATTACATTGTGGTGAGACAAGAGTACCGGATTCCCATCGATGCAGAGTGGTACATAGTATTTTTGGCAGTGCTGGTGTCCTGCACACTCACCTTGATGGTGCATAAGTTTTTCATCACGGATCAGCAGACAGAGATCATCAAAGGCATTGACAAATTCCCCAGGTGGAGCTTGCATTAACAGTCTGTGAATGACTCTTTCTTTTTCTTTCCGACTCAGGACACTAAGTGCCATGTTTGGTTACAGCAGAAGCAGAGCTTCTGAAGTAGAGTCTTCAAAAGCTGAGATAACATTCCATGAGAGATGCTTTCCGTCTAGGTGTTAATCATTCGAGTTTAAGATTACTATGCCCAACCATGAAAACAGGTGGCCCTGCAAGCTCTGCGTCTCCTGGTGAGGTCACAAAGAAAGCCTCTGTGGGAAGTGTGGAAACTTTGATGATGTCACAATGAGTGTTCAGGCCCAAAGGAAAAGAAAATGACAGCCACCTAACAGCATGGTGCCAACTAGTGTGACACCAGTGTTGAAGACTGTTAAGAACATGGACTCCGGAGCAGCTTTCTTCAAAAGTGGTGTGTCTCTGTGTGTTCTGTGGTGTTCGGGATCTAGAGAGAAGTCGCTCAGCGTTTCTGTCGAGTGCTTGAGAATACATTACTCCTCCAGTCATCACAGTGGCATTGATTTGTACCCAGGCCCTTAGGAAAGCTGCCCGATCAGATGGAAGCACGCTGTGATGGAACGTTTGAGGGGATTCAGTAAAACAGTAAAAATAAAACAAGATACAATGACAGGTCATGAAAAAGTGCCAGACAGAAAGTAATGCTTCATGTATAAACCTAGTGGGTTTGCAAAGAAACAATATAAACAGGAAGCCAAAAGTTTTAGGCAGTGTCACCTTGGGCCTATGTCTTGCTTGATGTTTTTGTGATACTTAAATATGAGTTAGTTTCCAAGAACCAAGGCAACAAATTATATGTTCTTTGCTCTCTCCATAGAAAAGTGGTGACAGTGACAACAGCTGATGAGTATCAAGAAATTCATTTTCTACAAAAAGAGGCAGAACTAGTTATATTTGGAACTTGTGGCAACTCATATCCAGCAGACTTCTGAAAGAGGAGAAATGACAATATGGCACCGATATGTCGTGACAAGTGTGAAATGAGATATCCATTTGGAAGAGTTTTTCTATTTTTTACTTTCTTCCTTCCTTTCTTCTTTTCTTCTTTCCCTTTCATCTATCTTTTCTTCTTGGTACAGGCCTTGAGATTGAACCCGTGGGTCCTCTACCACTGATCTACATTCCCAGAGATTTTCTGATTGCCTTCTGACACAAGATCTCACTAAGGTGCCTGGCTGGGCTCAAATTTGTAATCCTCCTGACTCAGCCTCCTAAAATGCTGTTTTATAGGCCTGTGTCATGGCATTCAAATGGTCTGTGCTCTTTGTTACTTTTCTCATTTTCTTTGGAAGACTTGAGCTTAAATGTCTTGGATATAATTACGAAATTTCAACTTTCTTCCATATCTGTCCTGAGATTTTTCTGAATTTCCTTTGATTCCTCTTTCTTTTTTCTATAAGGACATGAGCTTTGTAACATTTAGTCATAGGCATTACATTTAAAGGTTTCTTATTCATTCTAACAAGCTGAAATCAAGTGGAACTTTGAACAACTTTTACCCATAGCTTTCACAATTTTATATATCATCTTATTTCATCTCCATTTTAGTGTTTCAAATTGGCCTAATTTATGTACGTTATCTGTACATGTAACTACACTTGATTATTTTAGTGTTTTATTTTTACCAAATATGCACACTTGTGACATTCTAAGTGTTTTGATATTTAAAAACTTGCTTGTGGGGCCATTAATATAAATCACTGTTGTTATTTATTGAAGACTCAGTAGCAGAAACTATGTTGAATGACATTATGAACTTATCTAATGATTTCCCCTTTCATAAGATTAGGTATTGATTTGCCCGCCCTCAAGGATGAGAGAAGTCAGGTGAGAGGGATCTTTGAGTATAGCTGCCACTCGGGTTCCTGCCCTCAGGACTTAAGAACACTGCAATAATGTTTGAAGGAATTTCCCAAGTAATTACTTTATTTCTCAATATTAAATTTTATTCTTTTCCTGTATGCTTTTGCTTTATACTCTCTTATACCTTTACCAAAGGATAGTAGTTATATGTGTTCGTTTTAGATACTACTCATCACAGAATGATTTGACTATTTCCTTTAAACAAATATGGATTATTCTTTAAAAATTAAAAATTCAGGTAAACTGAAGATAAGGCACTTCTTCAAGAATGTTGAATACTTGAGGAGGACTTTCTTTGATAATTTCCTTAACATTTTTGTTCTGTATACATGGTTTTTGTCAAAGATTCAAGATGAATTTAGAGGTGGAAAAATTAATGTAGAAAAAACACATAAATTACTTGAAAAATTAGATATTCAGTGCAATTACTTTCATGTGAAACATATTTTTAAGGTGAGATGATACCCACCCTTTACTTATCCCACCTAAGAAGCACTTAATCTAAGCAAACACTAATGAATACTTGAATTTTGTCTGTACAAAATACATATGAGAAATTAATCTCTTAAGAATAAAATGAATTCATTATGCTAAGTATGTTTATAATGAATTTGAAGAGATTTAGGGAGGAGGTAAAGTTGGCTGCTGATTAAATTTGAAATAATACTAGGCTATTTGTTTAGCACAACTTCCTGAATATAAAGGAATGCTCATATCTGAACTAGAATCGATTGTATGTAAAAATTATGTAAATGATTAAATGCAAACTAGGTGCAATGCAAATAGTTTATAGAAGGCATATATGGTGATTAGGGTGGAATATCAACTTGGTAAGCTTTGGGATCTACTGGGGAAATTACTAAACCATACTTCTGAGTGGGTTATGGAAGTATGACCTTGGGGAGTCCATGTCTGGTTCCTCTCTCTCTCTTCTCTGGCACTGTTTCTCTGTTCTGCTTATGACCACCATGAGCTAAGAAGCTTCTCTTATTCTGTGCCCTTCTACCATAATGTTCCTGCCTTGGAACCAGCTGACCATGGATTAAATACCCAGAAACTGAGCAAAATTAAACTTCTATTCCTTTAACTTGTAGGTGTCAGGTATTATGTCTCAGTAATAAGGAAGTTAATATGAAAAATTGGTAATGGAGAATCAAGGTCATTGCTCTAACTACCTATGAGCATGTGATTCAGAAATCTTTGGAACTGGTCTGTGGATATAATTTGGAATGGTTTGGAGATGTCAGCTAGAGAAGTCCTGAATGCTACAAGCAAGATTGATGGGTAATTGAGGTTAGAGCTCAGACCAGAATTCTGATGGGAGTGTGGACAGTAAAGGCCAGGTTCAGGAGGTTTCAGTTGCAAACAAGGATGACATTGACATATAGACTAGGGCTGGGTTTGCTATATTCTGCCCATATTCTGAGATTTTCCCAGAGACTAAGATTAGAGTGGTGGACTAAATGATCAGGTGGAGGAAATTTCAAGATAGCCAAAACTTCAGGCCGTGATATGAGTACTGTGGGCTGCCAGATTTATGGTGACAATTCAGGGCAAAAAACAGAGCAGAAAAATTTTAAAAAGTTAAAATTTGGCCCTAAGGAACCATGTGTCAGTTTTGGGCCTAAGGAGGTATGGTTGATGAAGAGATCATCATTATGAAAAAGAGAGCAAATACTTTGTACCAGGACAAAGAAGGGCTACCTAAGGAATTGGTTCCCTGGGATTCATTTCACTGTGCTCAGTCACCCAGGCACTTGCAGCAGTCATGGTCTAAGGGGGTCTGGCTATTGTTTCCACTAGCAGAAGACCTTGGCATCACCCAGCTGATTTTTTTTTTTTATTGCTATAGAGAATACAATAGTTGCGGAGTCAGACATGTTTCCTCTTAGATTGGAAAGGAAAGCCTGGGAGGCCAGGACAAGAGTCCCTAGACAGTAGTGTGTGAAGCTGCAGAAATGAAGTTGAAAAGTACAGTGGAGACATGAGGAAGTCAGAGATACAAGGCAAGCTGAGTTCCTGCTCAGGAAAGCTGCAGGCTGTGGGTGACACCATCCCAAGAGAAAGGTCATGTGGCTGCACTCAGGAAGGCCACCTGGGTTGGGCTGCCCAAGCCTTCTGGAATTCACACCTTGTGTATCCTGGATATAACACTATAGATACTGGATATACAGTCAGAACTGAACGTTTGCCATTCTGAGCTTCAATTTTGCTTTGATCCAATTCTTTTCTATCTCCATTCCTCCCTTTTGGAATGATAATATTTACCCTGTACCATAATCCCTGTACCTTGGGATTATGTGACCTGTTTTTCATTTTTTACAGAGCTTGGTGCTTTGTTTGCCTGGAATCTCAGAAGAAAATTTGATTTGGATTTTTTTTTTTTGATCGAGGCAAAATCTCACTCCCTGGCCTTGAACTCACTATGTAACCTATGCAGGCCAAAACTTGCTGTGATCCTCCTGCCTCAGTCTTCCAGAGGCATGCGCCACCCTGCTCTGCTTTGACTTGGATATTTGAAAAGTGCTTGCACTGTTCAAGCTTTGGGGAAGCAATTGGCGCATTTCCAATTGTATTTAGAACAGCTGAATTATGTTAGTTAGAATTATGAACTTGCTATTGTTTTTGTTTGGGATTAAGTGTGGTTTTATAAAATGTGCCTTTTGATGAAGGGTGGGATGTGGTGCTTTAAGAAAAAGCAGTAAATTATTCAAGTTGGAAAAGCAGATGACATGATTTTATATGTAGAAAATCCTGATGACTCTATAAAAAATTAGAATAAACTCAGTAAAGTAGAAAAATACAAAATCAATGTGCAAAATTCAATTGCATTTCTATAGACTAATAATAAGCAATCCAAAAACAAAATTAAGAAAAAAACCCTTTCCATTAACATAAAAGTACTTTGGCAAAGGTTAGCAGAGGGGAAAAAAATCATAAAACAAAATTATGAAACATTGTACAGAGTAATATGGGATATCTTTCCATGTTTGTGTCTTTATGTTTTTTTCAGTGTTGGTGTTTAGAAATTAAACTGATTTTTGCATGTTGATTTTATATTTTTCTACTGTGCTGAAGAAAAAAATCTCTCTGAGTAAATTTCTTAATCTATAGAATGGGCATGCTAATATAATTGTCATAGGATTGTTTTAGATATTAAATAAGACATCATTTTTGTATGTGCCTAGTAATGTAAAAAGTAAGGACTCCATATGTTAGCTAAAGCTGAATCAGTTTGTTCAAAAATGTAGAAAATTTCATTATACTTATTGATTTCCCGAGGAGTTCACTTAAATTCAGACATGCATTTATTTTCTTACAAGGTGACTTTTTAATGTAAATTTGAGTAAAAAACGTGTAACTTTTATGATCTTGGAAGTATATTCCTAACTTCTTTCTACAAGATTAATTATTGAGACACAGCTTGAGCAGTGAATCTTTAATTTTATAAAATTCTTTTATCATGGAATTTTATTGCTTGCATCTTAGAGTAGTGTTTATAGCATTTTAAATATTTTATAGGAAATATTACATAATTCCAATGCATATATGTAATCTTAGACTGTGCCTTTAGTTGTGTGTGAAATAGTCTCATTTTTAAATTCAAGAATTTCTTATAATACATTTTATTTTAAGTCTTCCAACTTTCCAGGCAATGAGCAATCATTATTACACTCTGTTAGATACTACATACTGCATAAAATGAAATAAAATTTATCTTTTTCTTAGAAGAAAAAGGAATGTAAAATTTACCTTTTTATAAATAGGTCATCATCTCATGGAAAATTCTAACTGGGAATTTGAGAAGACAGAGACTAGTTAATTTGGGTTTTCTTAGAAGATGCTTATGGTGGAGATGGCATTTTTGATGGGCCTTAGAGAATGAAAAAGACAACATTGGCAAGACCCTGTCTAAAAATAAAAAAACTGAAAAACAGGCTAAGGATGTATCTCAGTGTGATGACCTTGGATTTGATACCCAGGACCAGTTGAGAGTTGACAAGAGGGGAGGCAGGAGAGGGAGGAGAGAGACGCGAGAGGGAAGAGGGGACAGGGGGAAGAGAAAGGAGGAGGAGGAGGAAGTGGAGAAGAGAGGAGGAGAAGTTTAGGTTTGCATTACACAGAATTTATTTCTTCATATAAACAGTCAATTTGCATGAGGATGTATGGACTTTCCATTGTTCCCTGTGTATTTGGAGTTAGCTCACATTTTGGTCTTTTATGGCTGTGGGTGTGGAGGACATAGTAATGCACTTGTACTCCAAATTATAGCTGTTATTGTGTGACTCAGTCTTTAGACTTGACTCTTTCTTCCTCCTTGCTTTTCATCTTCCTGCTTCCCCTGATCATTACAGTGTCCACTGTCTTATTTTTCCATGTTTCTTCTCGTTACTTTCCTTTTCCTGCTTAGCTCTTCCCATCTTCAGTGATACAACCCTGATTATATATAATTGACAAGGTGCGTTATTTTAAGATTGTATAATTTTAAGGTAAGCATTAGTCAGCTTTCCCATCACTGAAACATAACACGTGACAGCCCACCCACAACACAAAGAAGGAAAGGATTAATTTAGTTTTCATGGTTTCAAAGATTCAGTACATGGTTGGTTGACTCCAAAACAGAAAGGTCTTGGTGGAATGGTTCATGGCAGCTGGGAAGCAGAGAAGAGGAATAACACTGAGAGAAATGACCAAAGGATAATATATAGTACCTGAGACCACACCTCCATGACCCAGCCAGACACACCCAGGAGTGTGCTTTACTAATCTGCTAGGTGTTTCTTAATCCACTGAAATTGACAAGTCAGAAATAACAATCACAAGGTACTATTATTGTTTAAATCATTTTGGAGACCCAGTATCTGGTTACAGACCCTATATCCCAAGCACAGACCCAAAACATATAATGCATCTCATTTTACTTGGCACTTATTCCAGTCCTACTTTTTCAAGTTGCTACTGATAAAGACTGATCAGTGTTCCTCTTTGAACTTACTGCTCTTCATATTGGGTTCCCTGCTCAGATTGTTTCTTGGATCCACTTATAAATATATATATATTTCTGGTAATTACCTGGATATTTTCCTAATGAAATGAAAAGGCCATTTCCTATCATAGACTAAGTATTCTGCAATGTTATATGCAGTGCTGGAAAAACTTTGAGAGCTACTAGGTTGGATGCTGTGGGGGAAGCAGACATAGATAATACATGTACGTTGATATTTACAACTACTGTGTACTGTGTATTTCCAATTCTCATGGCTCTATCCCTGTTTTGCAGATATAAAATATGAAGCTCAGAAAGTTTCATTTCTATGTCCAAAGCTCCACACACTTTGGGGTTTGGGATATCACCTTATCTCTATGTACACATTCTGTCTACTTTTCCCCATGGCACTGTGCCCTTTAATATATGCTGCTTTATTCAAGGTGTTTTACAATGTGATGAGAGAATTAAGATGTTTATTGAGTGACTTAATGAAACAACAAATCCTTTTTCTAAATTGAACTCTGTATTCCCTGGATTTTTATTTGTTGGTGATATGGTATTTCTCCTATTGTAGTTCTAACTTTCCCCAGTTTAGGACTTTCTGAATTCTCTCACGTGTCTAACACTCGAGAGTGGAATCGTTCTGTCTTACCCCAGCATAATTTCATTGACATATTTTCTTTATTGTCCTACTCGAATTGCATCTTTTCTGCTGTGTGAAAATTCTTTATGAGAGTAATTTGATTAAATTTCTAACACAAGAACAATGTGCAATTGGGGAGACTAAAACTATGGCTTCCGAGATTATTCAGAAATATGAGCCCATTGATGAAGGTATGTTTACCTTCTGAAGTTTTAGCTGAATAGTTACACACAAATTGCCACAGTTTTCTATTTCTTCCAGTTGCTCAGCTTCTACTTTTGCTAGTTGTTTTTGACTCAGAACCTCCCAGTACCTCTGCTCCTTTTGATAACTGAATCCAGTCTGCATTCTTATGTTTCTTTTTAAGCATTTAAATATGAATTCTCCATACTAGCCGAAAGAATCTACTCTTCCTTAGTAGGACATGTTTTTCCTCCCTGCCCCAAACTACCTGGACTATAGTTTTTCATTATATTGCATTAAGTACTTCAGTTTCTGCAATTTCTATTGACCTGGCATATCTCTGATTCTCTCTGACGTTTATGGTTCAGGCTGCACATTTTTAGAAGGCGTTGAAGTGGAGTGGATGTAAAAGGAAATATGCAATTGAAAGACAACCTGGAACCTTCATCTTCTTCCATATCCTTTCAGTACTTTCTGTGGCCACTGTATTTTAGGAGGTGATAATATCCTGACCTTTTCTCAACTTTAGCATCATTCCATGTAGTTTTATATATTTATCTTTAATAAGTACAAGTGTAAGTTGCATTTTAAAGTACAACTTGCTATATTTTGCATGAATACGTGAAAATTTATTTTGTGCATTTTCGATACAGTGTAAACCTACCAGTCTTTTTTTTTTAAAGTAGGATAATGACAGACAGAAACAAGGAAAGATTACGATAGAAGAATTGAGAACAATTTATCGAATCATTGTATACAGAGAAGAAATTGTTGAGATTTTCAATGCATACTCTGAAAACCGGAAAATTCTTTATGAGAGTAATTTGATTAAATTTCTAACACAAGAACAATATGCAATTGGGGAGACTAAAACTATGGCTTCCGAGATTATTCAGAAATATGAGCCCATTGATGAAGGTATGTTTACCTTCTGAAGTTTTAGCTGAATAGTTACACACAAAGTATTTTATTTTATGAATTATGGTTGCTAAGTTTAAATTTTTGAATTGGTCAACTTTATTCTAAAAAAAATGAAAGATCGATGTTTATTTTTGTATTTTGTACAAAAGTATACAAAAATTTTAGAAAGATGTAATCAGTAATCATGGCATTCTTTCCTATTTTATGATCTTGCTTTCCTTTTATCTGTTCCCATGTATCTCTGAAGTGTTCAGAGTTGAATTAAGTGTGAAAATAAGCTCAGGATTCTGTTACCTATATTCTATTAGAAAAATTTCTCGATCTCATGAATTAGACAACCTGGTTATAGGCAGTTTCTTATTTTTATGGAGTAGGTTGTTTCAAATGTAGATGAAAATCAAGCAAGTTAAATGAAAACAAATCTAGAAAGGAAAAAATACTACAAAATCACTAATTTTTCCTTTATACAAACAATTGTCCACCACTATGCCTGCTTTCTTTTTGTTACTGCAACAAATACCCAAGGTAATAAGTTTATAAGGAGGACAGATCTACTTCACAAGTTTTGGTGATTTCAGTCCATGACTGATGAGCCCAGTTGCTTTAGGCCTGTGGCAAGACAGCATATCACGGAAGGAGTGGGTAAGGAGGAAGCTGCCAACCTCATGGCAGTTAGGAAGCAAAGGAAAGAGAGGGAGAGGAGAGGTGAGGTCCCTGTAGCTCCTTGATGATCACACTCCCAAGGGTTTAGGACTTCCAATAAAGCGCCACCTCTTAAAGTTTCCGTTGCTTCCCAATAGCACCCCATGGGAAACTAAGCTTTTAACCCACGGATCACTGGGGGACATTGAAGATCCAGATCACAGGAACGCTTCAAAAATGTTTTAAAACTTTTTTTACTTTTCCTTCTTTTTTAGGTTTGCCAAATGTATTATTATGTTTTAGTTAAGCTGATACATAACACATAAAAGCTCTACATATCAATGGGGTGCGATGTAATGTTTGGTACATGTTTGCATTGTGTGATTTTAAACAGGTTAAACATTTATCTCCTCAAATGTGTATCATTTCTTTATGTGGAAAACTTTCAAATTCCTTTCTTCTAGATTTTTGAGATGTGTAGTAAATTACTGTTATCTAGAATCACCATTATTATGCAATTGCACATCGGGTATTTCCTCATGTCTGTCTGTCTACTGTCTGTCTGTCTGTCTGAAACTTTGTCTCTGTCTTTTTGTTGTGCTGGAGGTTGAGCTCAAGGCTTTTTTTTTTTTTCCTTGTTTTTGGTACCAGGGATCCAACTCATGACCTTGCACTTGCCAGGTAGACGCTTATGCTGCTGAGATAACACCCCCACCCTGGCAAGCTCAAGGCCTTCTGCATGCTAGGCAAATGCTCTACCCCTGAGATACATCTCCAGTTCACATTTTCCTTCATTTAAAAATGCATAGTCATTTTAAATTAAATGACCATTTAGGCTAATGGCCATATATTTTGGTCATATATTTTGGAATCTTTGTTCCATCTTTCAATGCGTGAACCACTTAATTTATGCTCATTTCTAAATAATAAAGGCACTATAATAAAATATTTACAAAATTGTATGAAAAATACTGTTGAAGCACAATGATTAACTCCAAAGCAATTAACCGACAGAGTAGATCCAAATGTTTATTTGACAAAGAAGGAATCAAAGCACAAGTTGGTTTAGGCTCCCAGTTTTAACATATGGTCATATCAGTTCTACAAAGACCAAATCTTTTTCTTCACTGAATCATACGTTTATAATTACCCAAGTAGCTGTTGGTAATAACCAGGTATAGTTCTACAGTCTGGGGATGCGTGGAGAAGCAGGCAGCTGGGTCATAGTCCTTGTGAAGGATACAAAGAGTTTGACACAAGTAATTAAGCATATAAAAGAGCCATTTCAGAGAGTGCTAAGTGCTATAAAAAATAAAACAGAGAAAGCGACACAGAGTAAATGTTCAGGTTGCACGTTTGGGAGGATCTTTTTTGAGGGTGTGACCTCAGAGTTGAGACTTAAATGACAAGAAAGAAGTCATTTGACCAAATGAGAGAAGTGCCAGAGGTCCAAGGAAGAGATGAATCGAACCTGAGTTGAAGAACTGAAAAAGAATGGTGTGGTTAGAACTTGGAGAATGAGGAGGAAATGAGTTTGGAGAGGTGAGCAGATAGCAAACCACGTAGGGTCTTGTAGGCCAGAAGTGAGCTTTTGGATTCATGATGGTGTCATGAAAAGATTTTGGAGGATTGTAAGTGCTATAGTGGCATCACTGAGTGAAATGCTGATAACAGTTTGGTCTGAGCATGATTAAACTTTTGCAAATTTGCAACAAGACAGAGAACTAGTACCAGAATGGAAACCAACTACATTATGAAGGATACCTGAAAAGATCACCTAATTTTTTTAATAAGGCATTTTTTTCTAAGGAAGTAGTGACTGATTTATAGTCTGCTCATGTCATTGCACCTTGGAAACAACCACCTTAACAGATGTGCACTTTCAGTACCACTAATGTAGTGAATATTTAAAAAAACGACATTGGAACTGTTACTATTGAGTGCTAAGTTAAACGATACAAAAAGATATTGGTATAGTAGCACTGATATTTTGGAACTGTGTTTACATTTTTAGTACATTACACTGTTCATCCAATTCATCCATTGAGCTTTCACTTGTCATAGACACTCACACACACA
This sequence comes from Hydrochoerus hydrochaeris, assembly GCA_004027455.1. Taxonomy (NCBI): domain Eukaryota; kingdom Metazoa; phylum Chordata; class Mammalia; order Rodentia; family Hydrochaeridae; genus Hydrochoerus; species Hydrochoerus hydrochaeris. Next base: position 186,249 of record PVLA01001133.1, read on the forward strand.
GCCAAGACCTTGCATCTCATTTATATGATCCTTGATCACTTTAGTCTTACTGGAGCCGATTCTAATAATAATTTCATAGTTCTAAATGCTGTTAGGTTCCTCAAACTCACCTCACATTGCTATGTAACATGTACATGTTATATTTTGCATTTTAAAAAATCCATGAGATTAATCCTCATTTCAGTCTGGTGTTTTTTGAGGTTATAAAATTAGCTTTTTTTGTCATCCTATTATAAAAGATATTTACATAAGCCAATGATTACTACTTGCACAAGGAAAAAGAATAAATTAATGCAAATCATCACTTTTACCATACACGATGTGTTTCTTCAACGTGTTCCCATATTCCTAAATTTACAGTTTTGAAATAGAGGATCTGTATGCCTATAAAAATTGTTAGTGCATTTTTCTAACTTTTATTTTTAAATCAAAATAGTAATAGCCTTTGAATGCTGGCTTTTTGGCTTTTATGATGTCGTAAACATTTACTTATGTCATTGCATATTTTTATGACACATTATCTTTAATGGCTACTTAGTATTATACCATATTTTAAGCTTTAATTTGCTCCTTCTCTGCTATTTATTTTGTTTTTATAAATAATGTTATTGTGAACATTTTGAGAAATCAATCTTTTTCTGAGTTCCTGTTTCTGCAGGATAAATTCCTAGAAATTAAATTCTTATCAAAGGATCACACTCTAGTCTCAAATGAATATGCATTCAGTTTTTCTTTTGAGTGGAATTTAATTTTCAATAGTCACAATAGCAGCTCACATTGATGGAGCTAATATATAGGATAGGTTCTCAGGTTATCTCCATTTCATAGACCTAGTGAGGACAGCTAAAACTTTCAAGGTCATATAACATGTAAATGCATTTGAAACAAGACTACCTGGTTCTAGAGCCAATGTTTTGAATAATTTTAGAGGTATTATATTGAGTAAAAATATTCAGAGATAAATTACTACACATAATCTTATGCAAATTCCAGCAAATCCACTCATAGACATGCAGGGAACATAAATATATACATATTTGCACCAAAATACAGGTACTGGTTGTTTATAGTAGCACCATTTGTATCATCCCCACAAAGGTAAATATCTAAATAGTAGAATGGATAAATTATAATGTGCTTTTAACAATAGAATGCTTATAGAAATGGAAATGAACAATGTATAACTATATACAACTTTAGGAATAAATCTTAGAAACATAGTGTGAAGAAAAGGAAATCAAGTATTCAGATACACAATGTCTGAGTGTTCATGTGAAGTACAACAGCTGGAGAAACTACCTTAGATTTCTACCAGCCATACTGCTAACCTGGACTTCTAGCAATACACACTGGGCAAGACAGTTACTTGCGAGTTAGTAGGAGGCAGCTTTTGAGAAGCTTTAATGTTCTCTTTAACTTAGTGCCTGTTAATTAGATGTATAGGTTGGAGAATCTTATTGACTTATGATAGATGTATGTACTTTTAAAATGTAAAAACCCAGATAAAATAAAATGATATATTCTTGAATGTAGATGTGGAAGAATTAAAGGTATTCATTGGAAGAATTTAATTCTAAATGATTGTTTTAGAAAATTGCTTTGCTACTCAGTATGTAGGTGAGGTATAATTATTTTTATAACTAATGGTATTTCTGCATCCTTTTAATTTTATTTTTTCTAGTCAGAAAAGCACATCAGATGTCACTTGAAGGCTTTACAAGATACATATATTCATCTGAATGTCTACTATTTAAACAGGAGTGTAAAAATGTTTATCAAGACATGACCTATCCACTAACTGATTATTTTATTTCATCTTCACATAACACATATTTGGTATCTGATCAATTAGTGGGACCCAGTGACCTTTGGGGATATGTAAGGTATTTATTTTGATTTTTAAGTCTGTTACTTAAGAATGGTCAATAGAAAGGATAAATTCTATAGGAAACTTCTGGTGGCGTTTATCTCAGTGATGCAGAGCAAAAATCAGGCTACACATAGGGAACAGGAATTTTTATTTCTATGTATCTTGGTGACCCAACTTTTGGATGAAATGGCAGCATGATTTGCTGTGTATATATATTAGTATCATATATTTTCATTCAATTCCTGTATACTGATGATTACAACACCTCTGAAAGTTAATAATTTGAATACTTATAAGAAACATGATTTCTATCATACTGAACAAATGTTGAACATAGATTTTAACTAATATAACTAAAATTAACATAACATCAGGGCACAAACTATTAAGAAGTCAATACATAAATACAGTAAATCGTGTGATCCAGCATTCAGTGATAATGATTTTTGTAGATTTATATGTCAAGTAATTTACATAGATTAAGGGTAATTCCTGCTGAATGTTAATTTATATTCTAGTGTTAATACTGGGCTTCAAATTAGTAAGGCAGCAGAGATATGGTAGTGAGAAAGACTAACAAAGCCACTCATCTGTGCACACATTTTAGAGGGTGTTGCCGGGAAAGTTTCTCACCCTGAGTGGCGATAAATAAAGTGTCATGAAAAGATCTGATAGGAAAGACATGCTAGACAGAAACAATGATAAGGGCTTGGCATGATTAAGCAAGAGGAAGTCAAGAAATATAGTTGAAAACAAGTAAAAGATGAATGAAGGCAGATACATTTGAGGAGGTGGATAGTAAAGAAGGGTCTGGTTGGCAGCGATTGCACTGGGAAGACGCTGGAGAGATTTTCTTTAATAGTGTGTTACAGTTTTTCTTCAGAGGAAAGATAGGGCAAGAGCAGAGGTCAAAGATGACTTATAGGTAGATGTTGTAGCAGGCCAGGCGATGATTGCTATGCAGATGGTGAACCATGAAGTAGTAATTGCCATGATAAGTGACTGAATTTGAGATATTTTGAGGCTGCAGAGCCAATAAAGGCTAACAGAGGATTTGAAGAAGAGTACAAGGGAGGGAGAATCAAGGGTTTTGGCCCAATGACCAAATACTCAAGGATCCTGCTAACTGAAACTGTAAAGTTTGACAGAAAAGCTCATTGGAGGGTGCAGAGAAAAAGCAAGCATTCTGTTGGTTGAGATACAATTAGTTATCAAAGATCTGGATCAAAAAGTGTGATGTATGTTTCTGGAATTTAGAGGAATATTCAGACTGGAAAAACCGGATTGGAAGTCATCAGCATGTAGATGATTTTTAAAGTCATGTGTTTGACTCAGATCATTTAAAGAGAAAAACCATAGAGAGAAAAATATCTTGCAATTCTATAAGAATAATAGATGTACAAATAAAAACAACTGCTCCTTCAATTTAAAATCTAAGTAAATACATAAATCCTGAGTTAAAAAAATATATTCTCTTAGAATTACATGAAAATATTCCAATTTGAAGTTATAATTTTATTGTAGATTTTATTCATATTTTTTAATTCTGATTTTAAAGAGATTTTAAAGTAAGTCTTTTAGCGATATTTAGTAAAAATACACCCCACTTCTGAGAAATCATTTTATTATGATTATTGTATGTCTTAGAAACAAACCTACTTGTAAATCATCTCACAGAAAATTATATCTTAATTTGGAAAAAATGTTTCATTTCACTGTAAATCTAAATTTAATTTAATTGTATTTCTTTTCCTGTTTCTTTACCCATCTTTGGAAGATGCACTGGGGAGTCTTTCAAAATTCTTTATTCATAGAAGTGGTATAATGTGATGACCAAACATCGATGTTTAAATTTAGGGTACTCACATCTCCTCTCTCTCCTTCATTTGATAATTAAGCAACATATCTCTTCATATCTTTATTTCTTTATTTTTAAAAGAGGAAGACTAATAACATGTGCCATTTGTCATTCAATATTTTCATCCTTCAACAGTGTCTCAAACTGACAGTTAAAGTTCAAAAGCAAACAAAAAATATTATTTATATGACACAAAGACACTTACTACTAATACAAATTATATTTTAGGCTTTGCTATTTTATAGAAAGCATTTGAGGGAAATTTTGATGATACACAGATGAAATAGAACTGTAGGAATTTCATATGACAAAGTCTTAGGATGCATGCAAATTCATCTGTAAGTTTTCTAGCAATGGGGATTATTTATAAGATACACAATAATCACAATAAACAACAGTTGCTCAGAAGAAGTGGGGTGTGTTTTTACTAAAGAATTAGCTCTATTCATTTTCTAAAGGGAACTCAGAGTGAAATAAGAGGAAATGACACCACCACTAGCTAAAATGCAAAAGCCTCTTATATGAGTCTAAATATAAGTGGTTAGTATGACAAGGTGCAATGGTCTTAAATATTTTTTCTGGGAGGTCAAGCCATGTAGTCTGAATATGTAGTTTTGGAAGAGTTAGCTTGGTCTACTAAAAAACGTAGAGAAGCAGTGGGAATTAGTACTACTTATAAAAGTTTTCTTGCCAAGTTTTCTTCCATAGCTAAGTTTTTGATAGCTCCCTTCTCTACTATAGTAGAGTTTGAGATTATGCTTTGGCAGCTGCCTGGAGCAATGATATTCTGTATTGATGGAAAAGATACGATGATTTACTTAGCTAATCAGCTAAAAGCTGGGCAAAGCAAGGATCCTTTCTTGGAATTTAAGAAACTTTACAAATAATTATAATTCTTTTCCAGTTTTAAATCTAAACACTATAGAAACAACCACAAACCAAGAAGTGTGTTTACGTAGAATTCTACAACAATAGTCCGAATTAGAACTTATATCCAAAATCAGGTGTTTACCTTATTTGTTTGTGGAAATATTAGTGAACTGGGTGATTGTTTAGAAGTGTATTCTAGGTGCATTCCTCCAACACAGCATCAAGTGGAAAACAGATCCCTGAAATGTAATATGTGCATCAACACATCCCTGAGTAAAGCACTGTACACTAAAATAATCTCAAAATAATTCATTAATCATTTAATTATACATTTTGTCTTGGTGGAGCCTCCAAGACAGATAAGGTTCACCAATTTGCTTTTCCTACTAATGTCCTGCCTCCTCAGATTCTTTCCATCTTCTGTCTGTATTATCCCCCAGGGAACACAAGGGTGCATCTTCTGAATTCAGCATGTTGACTTGGTGCTGTAATTTTTTTTTCTTCCTCAGCCACATTCCTAAGTACTCCTTGTCATCTCCCTAGAAAGGGAGTAAGTATGTTGCTAAACCTAATAGATATATTTTCTTGTATGGTCTTTTGGTACTCCTTACTTCTGCTTGGAAAAAGTATTGACTTTTATATAAGCACTTAGTACCATGGAATGTCTTGATTGAAGGCAAGCTTTCTCAAACCTTTCATATTTTATGTCAGATAAATTGTTGTTGTTTTGTAAAGATCTGCCTTGTACATTTAAGAATGGTGCTGGTATCAAATCTTTCCATCACCCCCCAGCAACCAAAGTTATGTCTAGACATTGCCAAACATCTCCTGAGAGACAAAACCATCCCAAGGAGGAATGAATGTTCTAGTGACAGTGGACTAATTTAATGTACCTCTTGGACAATAAATGTTTATCTGTTTTTTAATGGGAAAACAGCTTTGTGTACACCAAGATGCCTTCTAACGAGATCTTCCCTAGAAGATGAGTACCAGTTCTGTGATCCTTTCCATCTCAAGTCAGCCCTCGTTTGATTCAATTCTCTCACTTCCAAGATGGCATTTCAGAAGACCAATTTTTTTATCTGCCTTCCACTTATGTTCTTAAACCTTCCAGTAAATATTTACTGTGTGTCAAGCAGTTTTGATGAGACTGAGATTTCCTGCTCTCATGGAACTTAGACCATAAGAAGTAGGTAGAAATTGCAGGATTCTGCTCCATAGTACTAGTCTGCACATTGGTGTGAGCACTATGGTTGGCGTGTATTAGCTCTGCGCCAGGCTATGTTCACAGAAATTAAGAAGAAAGGTATGTTCAATTCAGCGCAGCTATGTGCATGTGGCTGTGAAAAAAATTCCTGTTGCTCTATATACATTTGCAGGAATCAGCAAGAACATTTTTTAAAAATATAACAATGCATTTTAGGGAACTCTAACAAAAATAACCTATTTTATAGTGGCATACAGTGACCTCTGTGTTGGCTATGCAGGCTTTGAGACGTCTCTATGTATATTCATTGAGTCAGTAAAAAAATCTGAGTTCAGCCAGCTCCAACTGACAATATAAATGAAGGTACCTGTTAATAAAGCATTCTGTTGCTCCTCTCTTTTAGTAAGAACACTGAAATTTATTTAACTCAGTGGGCACAAATGTCTATATCCCTAAGATGGAATTTATCTCAGGTCAAGAGATAGATTTATTGGACAGATGTAAAATCAAACTCAGTTTTAGATATTAGCTGAAGTGGAAATACATTTTCCTTAGATCAAATAAATTTGTGAATTTGGGGTAATCTGAGGTAGCTTCTAAGTTTCTCCCAGTAAATTTATGAGTTAAAATAGACATGGGTTAAGGTATTCATATTTCCTTTGCATAAATTTTAATTTTCCCTAGCTTTTACTTGGGTGAGAATTAAGAAAGAGCATTAAAAAAAAAAAAGCTGAGAAGATAAAGAATGTCTACTAAGCTCTCAAGCTCTCTTTCTCTCTTTCTATCCAATGTTTTCCTTCAGGGAGCATAAATTCTCTCTCTTTTTCTGGCTCTCTGTGTATCTCTCTCTCTCTGTCTCTGTGTGATTCTCTCTACCTCCCCTCCCCTTCCTTTTCTGTTCCTCCTCCTTTGCTCTTCTTACCATGTATTCTATTCCTCAGAACTTGAGATAAGGAAAGAATCAGAAAAAATTTGGAATTCTGAAATGGCTTTGGATATTATCTCATCCCAGTGATACTGCATTGAACAGTAGATATTGCTCTAGCCAAAATTACTTGACTTGGGGATGTGGACCCAGCCAGGCAGCTTTCTACTTTCTATGAGCTAAGGTTTGAATAACAATAAAAGAATATTTGGCTAGAAAGCAGAAAGCTCCTAGGTGTACTTCACGGGTAGTTTTCTCTTCCTTTTTAGGTTGTAAATTTAATCTAGAGACTCAAATATTGTTATTATGAATTTATGCATTTGTTGCAAAATCACAATTGATCTTTGGAATATCTTGACTGTGGTATGTATTGTTATCTATCTGAGAATGACATGCTATTTTTAAAAATTCTTTTAGCGCCCTTGTGAAAGGATGCCGGTGTTTGGAAATCGACTGCTGGGATGGATCACAAGGCGAACCTGTTGTATACCATGGCTATACATTCACCAGCAAGCTTCTGTTTAAAACTGTTATCCAGGCAATACACAGATATGCATTCATGGTATGAGTCTATCTTTTTAAACATTGTTTTTATTTAAAAGGAATCAGTTGTAATTTATCCTCTTCAAAATCCTATACTGCTTGGCCCAGGTTTAGACCAGGCATATTTTAAACTGTGGTTTATAACACACTAGTAGGCATTAAAATCTATGTAGTGCATAAAGTTATGTTGATTAAAGTTACACTCAGGCAGTAAAGTGCATGCCATTTTATGGAACTTACTGCTAAGTCTTGTGTGTACATGTGTGTGTGCATGGGGGAGCACCCCTGTGTGTGTGTAATGGGATGAAATGTAATTTTTTATTGTAGGTTATGGCCCAGAATTTTTAAAAACATCAATCAGAATAATGGTAAACCTTTTCCCAATAATCAACTATTTTATTTTCTAAACAAAAATCAGATAATATCAATAATGCATTATCTAAATTGTTGCTATTATTTATGCCTATAATAGCAATATCAAAGAGCATTCAAAAGTTTACTTTGAATTTGAAATTGTTATTTAATTGATTAAAGTTACTGGTTCACTTTAGATATACATAGTGAGCACACTCATCATAGGGAATTTGTACTTGTGCATAATATAACTTGTTTCTTTTTTTCCCATTTTCCTATTCTCCCTTCAACCTCTATTCCCCTCGTTATTTTCAAAAGCTTTGCTTCCATTTTTTCCTTCTTTCCTCATTTTTTCTTTTCCTTTTCCCCTTCCCTCCCAGTTTGCTTTCCCATTTGAACATGTTCTTCCTATTTCACAATATCTATTGTGCACTTTGGTTTTTATTTACACTTTTGGTTTCTCACACCAGATAATTCTGTATTGACATGTGTCTTCCATTTATTTCACTTAAAAGCATGGCCTCAAGGTGCATCCATTTACCTAGAAATGTCTTAAACTTATCCTTCTTTACGACAGAGTAGTATTCCATTGTATAAAAAACTCCCACATCTTCTTTATCGATTCATCATTTAATGGGCATTTCTACTGTTTCCAAGATTTAGGTATTACAAACTGTGCTTATATAGCAGCAGCGTATATCACTGTGGTATGATGCTTTTAGTTCTTTCAGGAAGAATCCAAGAACGAGTATAGCTGGGTCAAATGGAACCTCTAGTCTTAGTTTTTTGAGGAACTGCCATACTGATTTCCACAGTGACTTGCATCAGTCTACACTCCCACCAACAGTAGAGAAGGATTCTTTTTCCCTACAGTCCCACCAGTATTTGCTATTGGTTGATTTTTGATAATAGCTATTTTTCTGGAGTTTATTTAGATGCTCATTTTTGGATTGAGTCTATATTTGGGGAGTCTGATTTTTTTTTTGAGTTCTTTATATATTTTAGATACTACTCTTGTCTGAGAAACAGATGAAAAATTTTTTTTCTACTTTATGTGTTGTCTTTTCATTCTGTTGGTGATTTCTTTTGCTGTGTAAAAACCTTTTAATAAGATGAGATCCCAGTTGTTGATTCTTTGTAATATTTCCTGTGCTATTGGGGTTTTGTTCATAAAGTCTGCCTATACTAATGTTTTGAAGAGTTTTACCTGTTCCATCTTCCAGCTGATTTAGTATTTGTTTTAATACTTAGATCTTTCATCCATTTCAATTTTAGTTTAGTGCATGGTGAAAGATTTGGGTATAGTTTTAATCTTTAGTATGTGGAAAACCAGTTTTTCCAGCACCATTTATTAAAGAAGCTGTCTGTCTTCCAGTGAAGATTTTTGGCACCTTGTCAAAGATAAAGTGGCTGAGTATGTCTGGAGTCATTTCTGCATCTTCTAATCTGTTGCACTGATCCTTGGGTCTGATTTTTGTCAGTACCATGCTTTTTTTTTTTTTTTTAAATTACAGTAGCTTTGTAGTGTAATTTGAAGTCTGGGATTGTGATACCCTTTGCCTTTCCTTTGTTACCTTGCCTTGCCTTTGTTGATATTGTAAGTGTCTTCCAGTTCCAAATGAATTTTAGGATTGTTATCTCTAATTCTATAAGATATGCTGCTGAAATTTTGATAGAGACTGCATTAAATTTATGTAACAATATTGAGAGTATGTCTTTTATTTTAACTGTATTGGTTCTTCCTACCCAAGAACAAGGGATATCTTTCTGTTTTCTGATATTCTTTTAGATTTCCTTTTTCAGCATGCTATAGTTTTCAATGTAAAGTTCTCTTACTTCCTTTGTTAGGTTGCTGCCTAAATATTTCATTATTTTTGATGCTGTTGTGAAAGGTGTTGTTTACCTAATTTATATCTCAGTGAGCTTGTTATTTCTGTACAGGAATGCTACTGATTTTTGAGTGTTGACTTTGTATCCAGCTACACTACTGAATTTGTGTGTTAAATCCAGAAATATTTTGGTGAAGTTTTCAGGTTCTTCTATGTAGAGTATTATGCCATACAAAATAATGATAATTTAATTTCTTCCTTTTCTGCTCTTATTTTTAAACATTTCTTTCTCTTGTGCAGTTGTGCTGGCTAATGTGACAGAACTATTCTGTGTAAGTGTGGTGACAGTTGACATACTTGTATTGTTACTGATTTTAGAGTGGAAGCATTTAGCTTGACCAGTTAGTATAGTGTTGGCTATTGGCTTGTCTTATGTGTCTTTTATCAGATTGAGATAAAGACCTTGTATTCCAATTTTCTGAAAGGTTTTTGTCATGAATTAAAGTGGTATTTTGTCAAACACTTTTTCTGAATCTATTGAGATGATAACATGTTTTTGTCCTTGACTTTGTTAATATGGTATATTATATTTATTGATTTAGGTGTGTTGAGCCATTCCTGCATCTCTGGAATGAATCCTACATGGTCATGGTATATAGTCTTCTTGATGATTTGGTGTATTCTGTTTGCTAGTATTTTATTGAGGATTTTTGCATCCATGTTCCTTTAGGGAGATTGACCTGTAGTTCTCATTTGTGGTTGAATCCTCCTCTGGTTTTGGTATCTGGGTAATACTTGCTTTCAGGAATGAATTTGAGAATATTTTTTGTCTTTCAATTTCATGAAACAGTTTAAGTACTGTGGGTGTTCTCTAAATTTCTTGTAGAATTCAGCAATGAATCTGTCAGGGCTTGCATTTTTCTTTGTTGGTAGGTTTTTAAATTACATTTTCAGTTTTACTGCCTAATACTGGTTTATATGGAATTTTAATAAATTCATGGTTTTGCTTTGATAATTCATATGTATCTAGGAATCTATCCAATTCATCAGCATTTTCCATCTTATTAAAATATAAGTTTTCAAAGTATGTATAGATTACTGTATGGATTTCTGTAGGATCTATTGTTATTTCACCTTTTGAATTCCTAATTTCATGGATTTGAGTCTTTTTTCTTTTTAAAAAATAACATTGTCTAAGGGTTTGTTGATTTTATTTAATCTTTCAAAGAACCAACTCTTTGATTCATTAAACCTTATGTTGCTTTTTAGTCTCCATTGCATTAATTTATGTTCCAATCTTTCTAATTTTCTCCCCTTTATAGGCTTTGGACTTGACCTGGTCTTCTTTTTCTAGAAGCTTGAGGTTCAACATTAAATTATTAATGTGAGTTCACTCTGTTTTCCTGACATGGGTATTTGACATTATGAATTTCCCTGTTGGAACTGCTTTCATTTTGTCTCATAAGTTGTGTTATATTTCATTGGCATTATTATTTAATTGTAAAAGCATTCTGATTTCATCTTTAATTTAGTCTGTAGCTCATTGGTTGTTCATAAAGATGTTATTTAATTTCTATATATTTATGATGTTTTTGCAGTTTTTTTGCCATTGGTTTCTGATTTCATTGCACTATATCTGAATAATTTCATTCTTTTGCATTTACTTAAGCATGTTCTATGATCTCTTATGTGGTTTATTTTGGAGAATGTTCCTTGTGCACCTGGGAAGAACGTGTATTCAGATGTGAGTTGGAAAACTGTGTAGACATCTACTAAATAGATTTGTTCAAAAGTCTGATACAGTTCTAGCATTTCTTTGTTGATTTTTTTGTCTAGTTGATGTGTCTATCTGTGACAGTGGGGTACTCCACTCCATTACAATTGTGTTAATGCTTACTTGATTTTTTATGTTGGTTAATGGTTGTTTTATATAGTTGGGTGCACTAGTATTTGGTGCACATATATTTATGATTGTTATGTCTTCCTCTTGAATTGTTCCCTTTACAAAGATATAACCACCTTCTTTGTCTTGATCAGTATTGGCTTGAAATCTACTTTGTATGAAAATAAAATAGCTTTTTTTCTGGTTTCTGTCACATGCAGTATTGTTTTCTATCCATTGATTTTCAATACATGAATTACTTTTTGAATTAAGTGTGTTTCTTCCATGTAGCATTTTGTTGGATATTTATTCTTGATCCATTCAGCCAGTCTGTTTCCTTTGACTGGTGAATTGAGCCTATTTATGTTGTATTATAACTGATACATATTGACTTACCTTTGTCATGTTATTTTCCTGTTGCTAGCTTGCATTTTTTCCCCTCTATTAAATTGCTTGACAGATGGATCCTTTCTATTGTGGTTTATGGAGTTGTAATCCTTGCTGTCTCTTTATAGAATGTCCTTCAGGATACTTTGAAGGATAGGTATGGTGTTCATGAATTTCCTCAGGTGTTCTTTGTCATAGAGCTATCTTAGTTTTCCACCAATTTTGAAAGATAGTTTTCTAAGGTACATCAATCTTGGTTGGAGATTGAAATACTTTAGGGCTTGAAATACTTCACTCCAAGCTCTTCTTGAATGTGTTGAGAGGTTTTTATTGTGATTCTGATGGGCTTTTTTTTGTAGGTGATTTGTTTCTTTTCTCTAATAGCCTTTAATATTCTGTTCTTGTGTTGCATTTTCTAAATCTTAACTCTAATATGGCTTGGTGTAGATTTATTTTTATCATGGCTAATTGAAGTTCCATATGCCTCACTTGCCTGTATGTCAAATTCTTTTACTTTTCCAGGGAAGTTCTTTCAGTGACATTACTGAACAGGACTTTGTTGTTGTTGTTATTTGTGCTATCTTCCACTTTTTCATTGATGCCAATCAATTTTATACTATTCTTTACATGTTCTAGAAGCTAGTGGTTTGATTTTATGTGGTCTTTTGCTATTTTTAAAAAAAACATTTCCTTTCATGATTGCTAACTATTATACCATCTTCTGTATCTGAGATTCTGTCCCCACATTGGTCCATTCTGCTGTGCATACTATCAATGGAATTTTTAACCTCCTGGATATCTATTTGAATCTGTTTTATAGACTCTGTTTCTTTCCTATGTTGGGCATTCATAGCTTCCATAATTTTCCTAAGTTTCTCTATTCTTTTTAATCTGTACCTCCTCTAAGTCACTATATGTATCTTTCATTATGGTCACCATCCCTGTATTTATCTGAGAAATTATTTCTGATTTGACATTTTTCTGGAGCCTCTTTCATTTGTTTTGTTACATCTGCTGCTACCACTTCAGAGTTCAGGTGGGTGGGTTTCATATTGTTCCACTTCATTGCCCCCTGGGTTTGCCTTTGGTGGGCTTGACATCTGGGGTTACATATTGTTTAAATGTCTTCTCATTTTCTTTTCTTTTTTTTTTAGTTTAATTCCTGGGTTGATGATTATAAATTGCCTTTGGTGAGTAGCTTTATTGCTAGTATTTAGAACCATTAGGAAATGACTACTTCTCAAAGGTGTGTTCTAGGTGGTGCTGAGGTGTGTTCTTTGGGTTTTGAGTCTGTTGCAAGATCCTACCTCATCAATTTATTGACAATCATAAGTTGCTGCTCCTTGCTCTGTCTCTGGTTCTTTAGCACTAGTCCTATAGTGCTTTTTATATTCCTTAAGCAATCTCACTCTTGGTATACCTGGAAGAAAAACCAGTTAGAATAGTTTTGCCACTTTGATTAAAGTGGGTTAATCAGCAGTAACTATAACATTAAACACAGTCTAGAAAATGACAAATTGAGGTGGCTATTAATTTCCCACCTTTAACTGTATGAACTGAGTTTACCTTCAAAGGAAGAATTTAAAAGGGTCTAGGGGAAAAATAGACAGAAGAAGAGGAAGAGATCAGAAGTAAGGCAGGAGGACAAAAGAGGATCATGCAAATTTTGGGAAATTGTTACAGAAGACAGGTGGGAAAGAGAGAAGGAAGAAATACAAACAAGAAAAAAATAGAGCTACAACAAAAAACTAGAAACTGTGTTCACACATATAAAAATAAGAACAAGCAATGAAAAAAAATCTAAACAAAAAATAAAAAGAAAAGAGAAAGACAAAAAGAAATGAAACATAAAAGTGAATTGTCCACTTCAAGGGGTGTCTCTGCTGTCTCTGGTAGATAATTTGGGCAGGCAGAATCCAGATTCATGTTGATTAATCCCAGCAAGCCAGCAGTAGTTTTAGGTAGTGGATAATCTCAGTGACTCTGAGCCTTTATTTCCTTTGTAGTTCGGGCTGATTTCTGGCCATGAGTCTGGAACCCAAGCCATTCAGCCTGCGTCAGTCTCAGTACCTCCTGCAGGTTTGAGCTTGTCTGGGATCACTAGATGAAGCCAGAAGCTGCTTTGAGTTCTGCGCTCAGCTGGTCTCCTCTGTAAAATGATTCCCGGCCAGTTGCCCTCTTCTGAAGAATGCCTGAACCCACTAAAGTTACAGATTTAAAGTTCTAGTTCTTTATATAATTAAATTCATCTTGCAAATCCTAATTATTAATTCGATGGATATTAGCAAACCCTCAACTTTAAAGTGTTTTGATTAGTGTTTTGTCCCATTCATAAAACTGTCTAATTATATATATTTTCCAGCATTTCAACTTTTAAAAAACTTTATATACTTTTTTCTTTAATTGCAGTGTAATTGAAGTGACTTAAGAAAATCTTCCTCACTACTTACTGTGTACCTAACAAACTTACACATCTGCAAATACAAATTTAAAAATCACAAATTTGTATCTGTTGTTCCATTATATACAAGCATAGAGTATGAAATATTATCAAAATAGAAATATCCAATTAAAAGTTTCCTTGTTAATATAGAAACATTATGGTAAGCCATCAATTCTTTTTAATTTCTGATGATTTCTATATCCATATCTCTCCTTCAAACTCTACCTTGAATCAGAGTAAATATGTGCAATCACATCTGTGACATTTCTACTTGGTTATTGCTGTGACATTTCTACTTGGCTATTGAATTGGCACATTTGCCTGAACACACATATTTAATATTGAGCTCTGATATTCCTTTTTCTGCCATTCCTGCTCTTCCCATGACCTTTTCTAGCTCAACTGATGGCCTTTCATGCACTCAAACTACAGTCATTGTTGTCAACTTTACTGTCCTCTTCTCTAAGACCCTTCCATCACTACATCGGCAAATCAGTCTCGCTGTACTTTAAAAGTATTTTCTGATTTGACTCCTTATTTTTACTTTACCTTTGTTTCTGATTTGTTCAGCAATATGTTCTGATTATAGGATTTAAATTTGAAAAAGTAGAAAATTATCATTTCCCTTAACTCATCAGTGTTAAGGTTTTCCTTGAGATTTAGTAATATTTAAATATGTACCTACATATGTGTGTGTATATATATGTGTTAAAAATAAAATATGTAATATTATTCTTTTGCAATGTGTTACTATTCTGTTACTGTACCAAACACATGGGACAATCAATCTGAAAAAGAAGAAAGAATCATTTTGGTTTATGATTTTGAAAGTTTCAGTCCATGGTAGTTTGCCCCAAAAGCTGAGGCGGCACATCATGGCAGAAGAAAATCACTGATCTCATCGTCATGACGGCAAAGAGAAAAAGAAGCAAAGTGCTACCTTCTATGACCAGAGGATCTCAACCAGGACCCACCTCTGAAAGTTTCCATGCCTTAACTAGTATTGCCACACTGGGAACTGTTGCTTGGCAGAAAGACCACTGGGGAACATGCAACATGCAAACTATAGCAGGAAACTTGTTTTTCTGCATAAGATAGAAAACCATTATACTATAGGTGATTTTCTATAGCAGTATGTATAGTTCTATCTTCTTAATGTGCCTGCTTAATTTCTTTTTATGACTGACATTATTTATTTAAACAAACACCCACTGATAGATGTTTCAGGTTTTTTCTATATTTTTGATGCATATAGGATTAATTTCCCTTTTTGTCAAATGTAAAATTACTGAGAATATGTAACAGTTTTGCAAAAGTGCTGAGCATTAGAAGTAGATTTTAAATTAGTTTATATTAATAGCCATATTGATTGCATTAGAATATTTAAAAGCGTTGATAATAATCACAGCAATGGTTAATTTTTCAGACATCTGAGTACCCAGTGGTTCTCTCTTTAGAAAATCACTGCTCTCCTTCTCAGCAAGAAGTAATGGCTAACATTTTGCAGAGTACTTTTGGACATTTCCTGCTTTCTGATATACTTGATGGTTTTCCGGACAGCCTACCTTCACCAGAGGTAATGCTTTGCTTCAGAAGCTCAGGTGAAGAACAAACAAACAATAAAATATCCCTGTTATATTGGCCCATAAGATGAGGTTAAAGACCTATGAAAATGCTTAGCTTTGGTTATTTAGTGAGGTGAACCTTTATCATGTGTTGCCGAGGGAATGTTCACCAGGGTATGTAGATGGATGAAGAGAATGTATAAAGGAAATGTATAGAGATACATGCAAATCCCACATTTTGACTGCCATCCATCATAATTTCAAGGTTATTAATATTAGGCACCAGGAAAATGATAAGTTTCATAGGCAAAAGCATAAGAAAGAGGCAGAAAGTCCAGGCTGTAAACAGAATCTACAGCCAATATTTCAACACGTGGGTAAGGGTTCACCTTTTTAAAATCTGATCTTTTCAATGTTTCTCTCTCTAGAAACTCTTTCTACCTTTATTTGAACATATTCAAATATTTGTTTTAAAATGACGCCTACCCCTGCCATCTGGACTTTATTTCTTTCTCTAGCTGAGTACTTTTTTACATTCACTCACAGTCCAAAGTTCTATTTCCTTGTCTCTTTGTAACCCACCCACTCAGGCTTCCTCTTCCTCCTGCTCCACAGTAAGTTTCTCACCTTGACCATTAAAGACCTTGCTGAGGATACATTTCAGCCTTCACCTGACTTTCTCGCTTGGCAACATTATGGCTTGTGTGACCCTTTTTGCTTTCCTTGGTATATTTTCTTCCATCTCACTAAGTTCTTTGGGCTTTCTTTATCCTTCTCTGACTAGTCCTTAGTTTCCTTTGCTGGCTCATTACCTCAAATTTTGTCAGATAATATATTTTTTTGCAATAGTACTGTTTAATAGTCAATACTTTAGTTTTGATGTATCTTCAGCTATGGTAGTAGAGCAGTGTTTCTGTAATATTTCAATATTAATCTTTACATTTCTTGTTATTTTATTTAAATAATCCTGAAATTTAAAAATGAAACTGTTTTTATACTAGTGGCAAGAAATATAGGGCTCATAATAAAACTGAGGTATACAAAAACAAATTATTTAATAAATGAAAATAAAATCAGGGTTTACTCGCCTCTTAAAAATGTCTACATGCCAAATGTATTCCCTTATGACAGAAAACAGTATTAAAGAACTTATGTGAAATGCTGGGAACTCATCATCAAAGATTAAATCTCAGAGTCGTGCTCTAATTCTGGAATTGCAACTTATGGCTACATATGGCCTTTTTCATTACAGTACATAATTGAAGTTTTAATTTGTACATAAAGTACGGGGATGGTTTCTACAAAGTAAATGAGGAATTAGAGATAGTCTTTTGCTCGTACTCCGTTTTTCATTGTGTAAAAATAAAATCTGGAGACTTGTTAAGGAAGCCTGATTGTAGCTCCAAAATTCAAGATTCTGACTTCCTGATATTGAACAAGATCTCAGAAATTTGTCTATTTACAGTTACCTCTGATAGTACCATTGCTTGTGGTTTGCATAATGAGCTCATTTTAGTAAATTCCATATTGAGGGGATGATATAAGAGTCATAGTAAATGTGAGAAGACTAAAGATAGTGACATAACTTGAATAGATAACTAGGTTAACAAAAGTAAAAAAATAATCAAAACTCTTTGGAGAAAGATCTTTTATTTCAGAACCCAGATTTCAGCATTATACATAACATAGCAGGTATTTAAACATGTGTTTGTTAAATGAGTGAAGTTTTGGACAGGGTAAAGATAACTAAGTGATGGAATGGAATGGAATGAGAAGCTTCAGATATACATCAGTGACCCTGACAGTGATAAATTTTGCCATGTTCCTGGATTTATGGACAGGAAACATTATTAAGCAGCTAATGCTTGCATGTAATATAGTCAAAACTGATGAGGCTTTTATTTGTGAATCTTTGATGTATTTTACACTCTATGTAAGCCAGACACTGATCGACATTTTTATATACCTGATATCATATTCGTTATGATAACAATGATCTAAAGTATTTACTAACAGAAGTTGTAACATTCTAGCTTTAATAAAGTAGCAAGTATTTTAATTTATATATACTGTATTAATCACTTCCTTGTCCCAGAGACATAATACCCAACACTCACAATTTGAAGAAGGACAGTTTTAATTTGGCTCATTTGGTCTTGGGAGGTTCAGTCCATGGCCAGCTAGCTCCAAGGCAAGGACATCAGGGAAGAAGGATATGACTGAGCAAAATTGCTCAGGCAGAGAAGCAGAGCAGGAAACAGCATCAGAGAAGGAGTGAAGGACCAGATATAGTATCCAAGGTCACACCTGCATTACCCACCCAGACACTGCCAGAAGTCTGCTGTAAACTAGTCTCCTAGGCAGCTCCCAGGCCAATCAAATGGACACAACCAACTTAACCAACATCCACACTAATTTTCACATATTTAAATTTTTTTTTTAAATAGAAGAAATTTCTGAAATGTAAGAGAAAGGATATAGGAAGTTCCATTCATCAACAGATATTTTTGAAGGTAAATTACAGTCAGTGCTGTAATATCACTGCACAAAAAGGGGTATAGAAAAAGGGAGGCCTTGTGTATCTTACTACATTAGGCTAATGGAAAACAAGATGAAGTGTTTTTTAATGAGTGTTTCAGTGCAAATTATCTACAAATGAATAACTGTACCTCTCCTTCCAATTGTTTCTACAGGCGTTGAAATTCAAAATCTTAGTTAAAAATAAAAAAATAGGAAACTTAAAGGAAACTCATGAAAGAATGGGCTCTGATAAACATGGCATGGTTGAGGAGTGGGAAGAGGAGGAGCTAGTAGAGGAGGAAGAGGAGGAAATGAAAACCACGAGGGCAAATGATAGCTCTTTGTCAAGCAACCAAGGAAGGGAAATGGAGACAAGGAAGGTACTTGGAGCGACACTTCTTTCCAAGAAGAAAAAGGTGAGGTGGAGCCTCAAGAATATCTTACAAGTGATAGAAAATTTTCTTATTTTCTTGTTGGTGGACAGTTGAAAATATTCTGGAGGGGAGAATTTTTTTCCTCCTAAAAACTCAAATCTATCATTTAAAATTCACTTTGAAACAACTGACAGTGGCAAACAAAATTTTAAAGTTATCTCTTTCCCCTGTACACCTGTCACTGTTTTCCAATATAGTTGACAGTTATTATGATTCCTTATGTACTAAGCATGCTGCAGAGAGAAACAACATAATTTCTCTGTACTCAAGTAGAGAGAGAAGGTTTAAAACATGTATAGCTTTGTAAGCGTGCATATTATTGTGTCCTAAGAAGGTCACTAGCTCGCATGGTTCAGATAAAATGAGAAGTACTTAATTTACCTATCCTGATTAAAAAAAAAAAAACTTTAGGGAAAGGAATTTAATTTGCAATATCATTTGGTTTAGCATCTCAAACAAGGTCAATGAAACATCATTTTATCTCCAACTTTGGTTCTAATTACCCTGTATTGGCCCAAATCTATTGCAAAAATTCTGCTTTATAACCTTTCAAGTTCATATAGAGCGGAATGCCTTCTCTCAGCAGAGTAGAGAACAATTTTTTGTGTTGACTATGACTTGTCTATCTATATAGCTTTGAACCAACTACTGATGGTGGGGAATGAACAATTCTGATTTGCGAGGCCCAGTCTACATGAGCATTATGTAAATGCATTGAACTAGCACAAGCAAGGGATATTTCCTCAAAACAAAGTTAAAGAAGTATCTAACAAGTTTAGAGGAATCAGACGCTGGGTACAAAACAGCAAATATGCTTTATATGAGAGAAGAGATTCCAACTCATTGCTTTAGAGGGATATATACCAAAATGTTGGTTCAAAATGGAAATATATTTAGTCATGACTTAAATGTCTAAATTTGTAAAAATCATGGAAGTAAGCTGAGATCTTTGGGGAAAAGAATATAGTAATAATTGCTATCCATAATACTTACTGTATTAATTGAGATTTTAAACTTAAACCTACTTATAGTATCATTAAATATTAGAGTCATAAAATAATCACATTGACTTATCCAGGTAGTTTTTGAGGAGTTAGCTTTATGAAAAATGTAAAAAAAATATATATATTTTAAGATTGTTTTCTTTATTAGAAGTGGCATTTTTCAAATAGTATAAAAATGTGAAATTACTGCATTTTGTTTTTAGACCAGGAAGCTAAAAATAGCTCTCGCTTTATCTGATCTTGTCATTTATACTAAAGCTGAGAAGTTCAGAAGTTTTCAGTATTCAAAACAGTATCAGCAGTTTCATGAAATTAATTCTATTGGGGAGATGCAAGCCCGAAAACTTTCCAAATTGAAAGGTAAAATGTTACAATTCAAATAGATGAAGTATTCAAATCAGTTATAGTTATGGGTGAGGTGTTAAGATGGGTCAATGGTATTTTAAAAGTACGTATCTTCAAAAAATTTCAACATATTAAACATAATTTAGAAAGGAGTGCTAGTTTAATGCCTCAAGTTTAGTTCTGTTTCACAGAATTTAGTCATTGATCATGACATTTTTGGCTGGGATTGTCCAGTGTGGATACTTTCATCCATGGGGCTGTGTTGAGTGATTGGGATGGTAGAGCCTTAGGGGGTGCCTTAGAGGTAGCTGAGCTGACTTACAAGGCATTGAACTTTATCTTGGGAGGAAACTGGCACTGGGGAAGATTGCAATCCTAGAAGCCGGGTGCGGTGGCTCATGCCTGTAATCCCAGCACTCGGGAGACAGAGGCAAGAGGATCATTGCAAGTTTGAGACCAGCCTGGGCTACAAAGTGAGCTCAAGGCCAGCCTGAACTGCATAGCGAGACTCTATCTCAAAAAGAGAGAGAAAAAGAAGAAGAAGAAGAAGAAGAAGAAGAAGAAGAAGAAGAAGAAGAAGAAGAAGAAGAAGAAGAAGAAGAAGAAGAAAAAGCAGTGTGAGAGGCTTCAAGCAGGGAGGAAACAAGAGGCTTATGGCAGTGAGAATTGAAACAGGAAAGAACTTTGTGGATTCAGTGGGCAACCAATAGGTAACTTTAGATGTGGAGGTTCTATGCCTATTAGAGGGAGGGGCAGGAAATGGCACACGGGCTAGAGTGTGCATTGCCACTGCCATCTCCAGAATTCACATTTGTCTATGTCCCCTTCTTTTTTTCTGTTTAATTCTAAGTAAGAGAAAGTTCTTCTGTTTGATAGCACTGAAGATGGCACGAGGCCTGGAAAACAGAAAGGGAAGCAAACACTTCGGTGTTTTAAGCTCAGATGATAGGGAATGTCCTAAACTTTAAAAGGGATGGGAAACTAATTTAATAGGAGTTATTTTCAAAAAGTTGCAATCATCTACCATTTTGTGTGGAAAGACTAGAGTAAGAAACTCGGTGTCTGCCACTGAGTGAGCAAAGCTGTTTGGAAACACAGACTGACGTGTTTACTGGTAAACCTTGTTGGACTGTACGCTGGAGTCCAAGGGCTTTGAAGTGTCCTTTTGTTTGTATTTTTAAGCTGCCTATTAGAAAAACCCTTATTAAAATGTTAAAAACCAAAGCAAATGATAACTCTGGATTGAGATTAAAGAATAAACTCAACAAGTTTGGATCACAGTTAAAAAATAGGATAGAGTAAAATAGTGCAGAGTAAATGAAATGGAATGAAATGAAATAGAACAAAATGAAGTGACATTAGGATAGGATAAGATAGGATAGGAGTACTGTACTATTTTATGAAGAATGTGTATAGGCAAGTGTGTTTGATTGAGATATAAAATGTATTTTGTACTCTGTGTATGTGCAACAGGGTCTGAATGACCTCTGCCCCTTTAGACTATGGGGGCTGCTTTTGCTGTTCCTGAGGATAAGACCTCTGGACATAACAAAAAGAATTCTGATTCTCTCAATCTCAGCAGATTAGAAACTTGCAAAAAAATTTTTGGAAAGAGATTGGACGGTACTGAATTAGAGTAATAAAATATAGCATCTTCATTTTTTGCAGAGTATAGCATATTTCTCATTGCACCTGAAGTCATTAATAAATAATTAATGATGTTGGCAGTAGTTGGACTGTGAAGATGCCTAGTATTATTACAACCATAAAAATGCCATTAAAATAAATGTGGTAGATGAATATCATTGAAATAGAATAATTTTCACATTATTTTAGTAAGTAGAAATTGACAACTTGTAAAAGGGAATAAACAATGTGACTCAATTTAAAAAATTATCATATAGATGGAGAAGAAAGAAAAGATACATACCAAGTAGTTTTCAATGGTCCTTAATTGAGTGATGAGATTGTATATGGCTCTCTTTCTTCATTTGATTTCCTCATATTCCTACAATGAACATGGACTGCATTTGTAGTAACAAATCATGTTTAATTTAATTTCTAATGATAAGTCTCAGAAGTCACAAAACTATATTATGTCATGGGACCTTAGTAATAATCCTTTTATTACTTTGTGGATGGGAAACATTAGGACCAGAAACAGTACATGCTTTGCCTACGGACAGGTATGAAGCAGGACTAGATGAGGGGGCATGATGCACTCATGCTTATTTATACCTTGGGAGGCATGTAACTCTTAAAACTAAGTATTGATGAGATTAATAGTAATTTTTAAATTGATGAGGCCTCCTAAAGAATAGTATTTACATTGAAGGAGGAAATAATTCTGATCTAGTCCCACTAGCAAACATATTGTGGACAGGGAGCAGAGACAGTGGAGGGACGAGTTGGGAAGGGGAACAATAGACCAGGTCACACTCCTGTTGACTCAGTTCTTCCAACCAGGCTCACCTTCAAATAAGTCAGCTGTAACGACCCACAATTCAACCACTTTCCTAACGCCCTCCTTTGAGCACATGAGACTGTTGGGGAAACAGTGAGATAAAAACCATAACAATATGCTTCAAATCTCAATGAGAGGTAGGTTAGGAGAAGTATAAAAAATATATTTAAAACCTGAGGTTAAGCATATGTGTTTGTGTATGTATGTACTGTATTGTACATAGATATTAGTAAAGAAGGCTTTGAGAAGGAGCTGCTTTTGTTGGATGTTTGCAAATAGAAATTTAATGAATTTAGGGGGAAGATTCTGGAATGGAGGGGTTGTGAGCTGAACCAAATAACATAGGAATCTTATTAAATTGTGAATCTGAGAAATGTTCCAACCAGTTAATATCACTAAAATCATATAGCTTCAATTGGGTTTTGTGTAATTCAATCCTAAGAGAAAAATTAAAGTTGAAAAACAAACTACAGTGGGGGAAATGCTACTTTTGTTTCAGGAAAGAAAGTATTTTATTTTGAAATTTTATGTGTTCTTGTATTAAAGTCAAATTAATTTGGATGTGAAAAAAAAGAAATAGAAACAATTCATTTTCCCTCAAGTGAATTATCAGTGTACATAAATTGTATAATAAAATTATTATTAAACAGTAATCATGAATTACACAGTAAATATAAAGGCATGGGATTAATTTTGATTTTAATGAATTACAAATTATTTTTCCAAAGCAATAATTATCAATATTAATGAAACATAGAATTGTATTATATATTGAAATAGCAATTTGATTTATTTTAAATCATGATAATATTTTAGCAGTTTTTTCTCCTTCCCTCCCTCACTTCCTTTTCTTTCCTTCCTTCCTTCCTTTCTTCTTTTCTTCCTGTTTTTAGTTCAAGAATTTGTTTCTCACACAAGGAAGTTCATTACCAGAATATATCCCAAAGCAACAAGAGCAGACTCTTCTAACTTTAATCCTCAAGAATTTTGGAATATTGGCTGTCAAATGGGTATGTTATATAGAATATTGAGTTGTTTGAAAAAATAAGTTAAAATGCATTTTATGAATTAACAAATAAGCTCTTTATAAAGGTTTTTGACCTTGGAGGTTTTGAGTTCAGGCACTCAGTACTGAATCATTGGTTTCAAGAGTCACATTCATTTTTGATGGCTTGGAGAGGATAAACCTAGGTGGAGTTTAGGGCATGGAAGTTCAATTCATGAAGTGTTGTGGGGACAAGAGGAAAAGAACAAGGAAACCAAAATGAGCAGAAGACTCTGAGATCAAATTCCTTTGTTTGAAAGTTGAGCTCAAGTGCTCTTCAAATCAAGTAACCTCTATCATTTATAGTTTGTATGAACTTCTGGATTCAATCCTGAAACTGGGCAGAGTCATGTAACTTGGTTATGTATCCTCACAGGCTGTCTCAATCCAAATGCACAGCCTGTACAGGACTGGCATTAACTGGCCAGTGTCAGGTATTAAACACTTCTACTACTGGACTCTAGCAAGGCCTCTAGGCTTGAGCAGAATGGGCATGGAGCCAGTGGTGGTGGGAGACACCTTGGGGTTGCAGGGTGGTACGGTACACAGTTCTATGCTTTAACAACTATCATTCTGTCTCTTTCTTACTTTGTCTTCAAATGACAACAGAACCTCCTGGACTTGAAAGTTTGTGATATAGTTGATGTCTTTCTTTCCTGAATTTAATGGACTACTTTTTATTTTTATGTTTCTTGAATGGTACCTGACATGTACATTGGTTTTCTGTAACCCATACTATGTGCTGTTTTGATTTCTTTATTCAAATGCATATAGTAATTTAATGTATAGGTTAAACTTTGCAACTCACCAACACACAGTAAAATAGACACGGGAAGTGGGAAAAGATTAAAAATCAGGAAGTATTAGGCTGCTGATGCTATTATTACATGTGAAGATACATAATCTGTGATTAGATTTCAGTAACTTGCTTAACTGTCTCTCTTTAACTGTACCCTCTTTTCTAATAACATCAAAATACTTCCTTCTCACAGTGGCCTTAAATTTCCAGACTCCTGGTCTGCCTATGGATTTGCAAAATGGGAAATTTTTGGATAATGGTGGTTCTGGATATATTTTGAAACCACACTTCCTAAGAAATACTAAATCAAATTTTAACCCAAATACTTCAATAAATGACAGCGATCCGATTGCAATTACAATAAGGGTAAGATTAATGATGTCTCCTGTTAATTTGTTCTTGGTTATTATATCAGCTACATAGTGTACATTACTCTTTTAAATGCCATTGATTTGCTTTTATGCCTTTGAAATTTCTGTTAGTCTTTTTAGAAGCGGATGGTATTTCTGCATCTTTCCATGTCTGAAAAATCGCCTTCTGTTATTTTTATATGAATGCTTGTCTGCCTGTGAGTACAGATTTCCAGGCTCAAGCCCTACCCTCTCAAGGATCTATTTATACTACCCTACTGGACTTCAGCATTTGCCATTGGGAGAGCCAATGGTTCAGCCCACTAACGGACACTTGTGGATGTGCTACTTTTTCTCCTTTAATTTTTAAGAAGATTTACTGTAAATTCTAGGAGATATTTTTCTCTCATCAATATCTAGAAATAAGCATTTGTAGTTCAAAATTTTTTTTTCTTCCTCATATCTATGGACATTATTTGATTGCTTAGAAAGGAAAAATATCCCCAAGCTTTTTGTCCATATATGTTTACTGTGCTTAATTTTTATTGACTTTAAAGCATTCCTTTTTCCTGGGCATTTTGGGGGAGCTTTTAGCATTTGTTCCCTGTGTTAGTACTTTAGTCTCTATTCAGTTTTATTGTTTAGTAATTTTATAATGGATATGAATTTTTCTCCTACATTGCCTGATTCTCCTCCCCCTTGTCATTTACCTAAAAACACTTCCTTTTATTTCCCTTTGAATCCTCCCCACTAACTGTTCTCATACTCCCATGTTACTCTTCTATTTTTCTCCTTTTGTCTTATTATAAACTCTCTAATTTCATTGAAAGCAAAAGCAGTTGTCCAAAATGTATTGCTTCCATTAGCACAAATTTTTCAAAGCCTCCTTCTGCTTCTTTTATAAGCTAAGTGCTGTATTTACTGTTTAATATGTCACTGAGTCTTTTGAAAATGTCTGGCTTCATTTTCTCCCCCACTTAATTGTGAGCAGCTGTAACTGTTTGCGTTATTTGCAAATAAATCAGGTAGCTATAGCCTTTTTGTTTCCTCTTGTATTTAGACAGTCGCGCCTAGAACCATACGAACCATCTCAGAACCTGTTCCGGAACTGGGCGCGTGCTGACATTGGTTTGTTGTGCCTCATGCCACTCCCTAGCGCAGCTCTGCTGTGATTTGCTGGCTGCTGGGAGGGTACTGATGTCCTCAGCTGGCTCGCAGAGCTCAGGACACCCAGTGCGCTTCCTCCACCACTCCTACCTCAGCTCCACCCTCCACAGTCTCAGCATTCAAGGGCGCGGGAGCCCACTCATCACTTCAGGCCCCAGCTTTTATAGAGCTGGAAAATTAGAGGTCTGAGAGCTGTTTTCCAGAAACGAACGCTGGAAGAGAGCGAAGCAAAGAGGGATGGGACTGGAACGAGGCTGGACCTGGCAATCAACAAACAGTGCCTGTGAAGTATAGGAGCTGACTTTTCTCCTGGCTGTTAATGGTTTTATGGCATTAAAATAGGAGACTTTATAGTGGAGAGGTACAAAATGCTATCTCAGTGGGGGCAGGCAAAAGACTGATTTGTTGATTGTTTTTCTAGGATCTGGCAAAGCACTGAACGTTGAGATCACTTTATAATGTTCTTATAAGGTCGACGTTTCTGTATATTTTTTAAATGGTTAATCTAATTGAGAGGAAGATGTGAATTGGCTGCTTTTGAGGTCTCTTCTTACTCTGTCCTAATCTCCCTTTGCTCTGCTGGAACTGACCTGTGCTGGCTCTTTATTTCCTACCCACCACGTGATTCTGTCTCGCTGGCCTTGGTAGGTTCTTTCTTGAGCCGCACCTAAATTATTTTTGTTGCCTAGTGCTTTAACCTAATGTTCCATTCAAACTGAAATATTTTCCTGGGGTTCTTTTATATCAGCATTCCTCGCTTAGCCACCAACAATGTTCAAATCTTTAATCTGGCCTCATTTTTCATGGTTTGCTTAGCATCCCTACTATTCAATCAAAACTCCGTCAGATTCATGAAGTGAAAATCTGAACATCCTTTCAAATCCACTTATACTGTTTTTCTTTACAAGTCAGTTAACGGCACCCCGTGTCCAATCAGCCCACAGAAGAAACCCGGCAGCAATTCCAGCCTCATGCACCTCTCATGTCCCATTTGCAATTCCTCGTTGAATTCTGCAGATTCTTCTCCCACGTGGCTTCCTTATTCATCGTCTTGGTCTGACCTCCTCTTCTGCTGTCCTGTTTCGTAGCTTTGCTATCTGTCACTAATCTCCCCCTTCGTCCTCTCAGCGATTTTGGGGTACCCTGTCTCATTGCTCTTGATCCTTCCTTCTCCGGCTACCAGAGGTGTTCTGCTGTATGTTGATTTTAGTGTGTGTACCTACTATGCATTTCTGCCTGCGCCCTGTCTGCATTTCACCACTTCTGCCTGCTCCCTGTCTGCATTTCACCACTTCTAGCCTTAACCCCAGCCTATAACTAGACCGATCGAAGATTTTCCCCTGACTTTTGATTCATCCCCATAAATTCCATCTGCCTTTCTTTCTAATGGAAATTTTCTTCCATCTTTCGTCTGTTTATTGCATCCTGACTCATTTTTCAACACCTAGGAATGTCCTCTTATTGAAAGGTTTTTCCTTAACTGGGATGGTTGTGCTAGATTTTTATAGTTTTCTTGTTTTTCCAAGACAACCAGTGCACAAATTATATCACACGGTATTGTAATCACTTATCACCCTGCATTGCAATCACTTTCTTGTCACTTGTCCTTATTCTCCACTTATCGGGGGGTTCTTTAAGGATAAGAAATGAGTTTGTTTCAATCCTTATTAACAGGGACTAACATAAAACATTTGCTTGACACATGTAGATTAATAGAATGAATGATTTCTTTTGTGTTTAGAACAGTAGTTAAAGAGATCAAAGGTGATGCTGCACTAGACGGTGAGTTAGGAAGTAGCTGTACACAGGAGCTTACAAACTCCACGTGCTTTATTCTGGGAGTCTCACATGGAGGCATAAACTGTAGGGAGCGAAACAGGTGCACTAAGTGGTTTTCCCAAGTAGCTGCTACTGTGTGGTCCTGCGGTTCTTTCTCTCTTGATTATTCTAAGGACCTTTGTGATTACTTTACCACTTTCAAAAAATTTTAAGTGTTTAACTTAGGAACCAGGGAATCTAATTGCACTATTAACTTTCTTATGTCCCTGAAGAAGGCATTAAGCATTTTTTTCCTCTGTCATTTGAAAGCTGAAAGTTTTGGTTTAGGTCAGTTATTTTCAAGCTTATAAAAACTACAGGGCAATTTTCTAAATTTTGAATCTAATGTGTAAGAAAACCTACTCTGATTGACCTCTGGGCTTTCTTTTTGATACTCCTTCCTGCAGAGTGGTTCTGGTAGAGGATTTGTAAATTAGAACTGGCAAATTATTTGACAAATATTCTCTAAATTCTCTTTCAGTTCTCATGTTCAATTTTTTAAAAAGTTCTTCCTCTCCTCCTCCTGCTTCTTCCTCTTCCCATTCTTTCTCTTCCTCTTCTCTCCCTCCCTCTTCCCCTCTTCCTCTTCTTCTCCATTTCCTTCTCTTTTTCTTCTTTGCCTTTGCCTTCATCTTCCTTATCTTCTTCCTTTTCCTCCTCCATTTTCTTCTCTTTCTCTTTTTATTCACCCTCCTTCTTCTCTTCCTCCTCCTCCTCCTCCTCCTCCTCCTCCTCCTCCTCCTCCTTCCCCTTGTCTTCTTTCTCTTCTTCTTGGTGAGAAAGACATCAAAACTTTAACCAAGCTTAACCTTATCCTGTTTGGAAGGCTCAGTTATATGCAGAGCTGATAGTACCTGGTGTACGCTGATAGTTAGTATTTAATATATTAAATGCATATGATTAGTTTTCTTTTTAAATATTCTTGTGTCTAACAATGCTGATTGATTGGTGCTAATTGAACATGAAAATGGAGGGAAAGAGTGGAAGGGAGAAGGGGAAATAAAAAGAATTAAGATGTGTTGTGGACATGTACCAACCTGCTCTCTCAATGAATGTAATAATTATGTGCTGCATACATGTATTAGTAAGTAAAAAATAAATGTTTACAGTCACTCTGGTTTCTAGCCAATGTGTGAATTTGAGAAAGGAAAACTTACTTATTGCCAGTTATTCTTTTTCTTAGTTTTCCGTTCTTCTCTTTTCTCTTCCTTCCCTGCCTCTATTTCTACCTTCCCCTCTCCATTTCTCCTTCTCTCTCTTTTCTTTTTACTAAATTTAATTACTATTTTGTTCCCTTTTATATAATCTCCAGAAATTAAAATTATGTCTCAGTTTTATAACTATAGTTTTAGGTTTATAGTTTTCATTTCTTACATATAGCATACCTTTCATGTGGTCATGTTGTTCTTAAAAAGTAGAACCAATTTTTGCTTCAATAATTAGGTTTATAAAAGTCTACATCAAACAATTATTATTTTGATAAACATTCTTTTGACAACTTGTCTGTAAATGTATATTATATATTACATATAATATATATTATATATATTACAGACCATATATATGATAATTGAGTTTTTTCACATTGAGACTACTTGTCATGGTAACAGATGTAGGAAAGGATAATGCAAATTTTCATGAACTATGCAAATACAAATGGCATAAAAATATTATGAAAACTATATGGTGCATTTTTGATATTTGAGAAGTTATATTCATATTTCTCTCAATATTTTAGTGTACATAATATAAATATAAAAATAGTGCATGTTATCAGAGTTAATCAGCTTGAGTTATAGTAAAGATAACTGTAACAAATGTTTTAAAAATAAAAATATGATAATGAATCATTCATTTTGGATATTGTGGATTTCTTTACAAGCACAGTTCAGTAAAATGAAATGATTTAGACATGTTCTTGACATTTCTTTGCTGATGTCTGTTTAGAGGTAAGAGGTTTAAATTGCTATTATTTTCCAGCTTCATGTTTGTAGGAACTTAGTCTATTGAATTTTTGGGATATATAATTTTATCTTGCTATTACATGGTGATGCAGCTTAGTGCTCAGCTAAGTTCTCACACCATCTGTATTTCTGCAGCTCATCAGTGGTATCCAGTTGCCTCTTGGTAGCTCCGCATCTAACAAACTGGACACGTTAGTGGTTATAGAAGTGTTTGGTGTCCCAAATGATTGCATGAAACGGCAGACGCGTGTAATTAAAAAAAATGGTGAGCTCCTAGTATATCTTACAGAACTTCTATGAGACTTTGTGGTAGAAGGCTGATAAATTGCATATTAATATTATTCCTAAAGCAATAGTTTTGCAATATGTTCCAGATTGACAAAATTACCTGCAGCAAATAAGAGTCTGATAATGATGAGATCGTTTAGGTATATTTTCTGATCACATATAAAAAGTTCACCTGACCTACTAAATTATTAGTTTTTACTTTTACCTCCTGTTTAGGTTTTCTCTGATTTTGCATAGAGGCAGTTTGACAGCAGCAAATTTACTTAGCTTACTTACACACAGTGGACTGAATTTCAGAATCTAGAAACAAGCTCTTGGCTAAATAGCACTGGCAGAAGAGCCATTGGAAGTTTTACTAGTCTTTTTTTTTTTTTCCTAGATGATAATTTCTAAACACTTGCAATCTGCTTTCCTTGCACTCTCCCAAAGTTTTCTCCAGCATAGAGCAAAAGGCACAGAAAAGGATTTGGAAGGTTGTGGTTGCTTCATTTCATGTTATTAATGGAAAGGAATATTGGTGATGAATTATCGTCTAATTTGGCTCTCTTTGGAGTTGAAGTCACATTCCAATGGCAGTGTCAAGAAATAGTCACTGCTATGTCAGAAAGCTGAGTCATCTGCCATTGTCCTCTATTTGACTCTTCATAGCAAAATGCAAAGAACCTTAATTTATTCAATGCATCTCATTCTAATATGTATCTAGAATTTTGACTATATCCTTGGGTTTTATGGCAATATCTCTGTAGAAGTTCACTTTGGTTCATCAAAACTGACTTCTTGCTATGTAAAAGTCTTATGCATTAGAAAGCATTGAAAACTTTAAGTTTCTATTTATTAAATGTTTTATTATGTATATCTCAATTCATCTCATTATAAGTACTTTATTATTCAATGTGAGAGGTGAGATACAGGTGAGACTATCATGATAAAAGTCACCAGTTCTTGAAGGAGCATACAAAGACTGTAGTAGATAAGGACACATTGGGAGGTGGTTCTTGAAAAATGTATAGAATCTTTTGCACAGATTGAGACAATAGCATTTAAGCAGAAAGAATATTATGGGGCTTGAAGCAATCCAAACACATCAGGGGAAAGCCAAGAAGCTCAATGTGGCCATAATACAAGGTACTTACAAAAGACTAGCGAAATTCAAAATGAGAAAGACAGTTGCATTGGGAAAGTTACAAGAAATTTTGGAAGCCATGGTAAACTCCTTAGGACATTGTTTCCTTTAGAAAATGGACAAAATTAAGATTTTTAAAGAGGAATATAAGGTTAGAGCAGAGTTGTGCTTCAGTAGGCTTATTTTTGCAGATAAGGTAGAATGTATGAGAGGAAAATGAGAAATTGCAAAATAGAGTCAGGATATGACTTCAGTGGTTAAAGAATGTAGGAGTCAGGTGGCAAAGATGGCTGTGGTGTTAGAAAAAGAAAAGCGGGTGTGTGAACAACACTGGGCAGAAGTAAGTGTGTAGGTGGACCAGAAAATGGTTAGAAGGCTTAGCCACTAAGGCAATGGTAATGTAATTAAAGATAAAAGTCTTGGAGCAAAAGGTTCATGTTTGGATAAGGTGTGAAAGTAATTCTTCAGCTGCGGTCATGTCTGGAAAACTATATTCATCACTATCAAATTTCACTCTTATGACCCTCTCCTATAATACTTGTGTGTATGAGAGGCAGAGACAAACACAGATGAAAACATAGCTACACAAAGGTACAGAGATAATGAGGAAGGAAGAGAGGCAGAAATGGTGATTTGTAATGAAGTAAATTGGGAGGAGGACAAATCAGTCTAAGAATTTCCTCTAGATGTTCTGCAATGTCTATAAGAAATTGATTGTAAATCCATTCTTGTACCCCGTGGATTTATTTCTCATCTTAGGTTAAAGTAATGTGGTTATCATTCTAACATGAGCCAATTAGTTCACTGTTTCCATGGCCATGGACTACATCTTGAATTGCCATTTGGTAATGTGCCCTTGTAACCGAAGATACACCATAGAAAACATAGATATTAGTAAATTTACTTGTGAATTCATCATGGCTTCTCTAAAGAACAAAAGTTATTGGTATAACAAGTATGTAGCATGGCCTTTATACCTGAAAACCATATATATTATTTCTTTCCAAACCTTTGAGTCTTTATTTAATAGAGAGTTATTTAATTTGAATCTGAATATTTTGATTCTGTTAATGATGCTTAGGTTTTGGACAATTTGAGTCATACTGTGAAACAGTTTGAATCTTTTGCTTTGGCCAAGGATTGGTTGTTTGGAGCGATTTATTATACTAGAGACAAAAATTGTTCAGTGATTTTGGACTCTGAAATGATCACTTAGTCAAAAGAAGTCTTTAAAAGAGTACTCATTATTTAGTTTTTAGTTCAAAAACTATTTCTAGAGCTTTTCCTATAACAAGACCTGGTATTGAAAAGTGATATTGCTTAATTACCTCATGTCTTAATTTCTTTGTTAAGAGCATGTCCAAGCATATCGCTTATGTTGCATAATGATTAAACATTTCTGCTCTAAAATTAGACTTTCTGCTCTGCTGCTTAATGGCTATGCATTAGGAAGCCTAGGAAGTTGTGCAACATCTTTGTCCCTCAGTTTTCTTATCTGTAGATGAAGATAGTACCAACCTTGATGAGGTCATTGTGAGAAACAAAGATTATATAAAGTCTTTAGAACATCACCTAATCAGAGAAACACTTGATATTGTTTGTTATTATTACAGCTTATTCCTCTCATTAAATGCATTAAAATTTTAAGTGCTCTAAATCAAAAGCCATTATTATTACTGTCATTAAAGTTTTGAAAAAAATTGTAGAGCAATTACTACTTATTTTTTCCCTAGAGATGGTCTATAATTTTATCAACTCATTTATATTTCAGCCTTTAGTCCAAGATGGAATGAAACCTTCACATTTATTATACAAGTACCAGAATTGGCTTTGTTGCGTTTTGTTGTTGAAAATTCGGGTTTAATAGCAGGAAATGAATTTCTCGGGCAATATACTTTACCAGTACTATGCATGAGCAAAGGTAATTTTCTTAAAAGTAAGTTGATTGTGTTTTAACATTAAATATAACTTGCCTTTGTCAAAGTCACATTCTGACATACCGAATACCTCTATCCACAGAAATAAGATACAATTTTTTATATTACACCCATTTTCTTTCAGGGTGTTTACAGCAATGTGTCTTCATGTGGAGGATGGGGTGAGGATGTGGGCTTGCTAGAGTGCTAATTAGACAACCTTGGCCTGTAGAAGTGTTTCTTTACCTGGATCATAGTTATTTTATTTCAATGAAGAGCAGTCATGACTACCAAGAGAAATTAAGGCTCAGGATCAGACTGATGGGAATAGTGACTATTTTCCTTGCCTGAGAAACAGAGACCAGAAGTCAGAGATTCCTTTTCCAGTCCTTTCTAGGGCTGCCCTCAAGTTGCAGAGTGGTCTTTCTTGGGGGTTTATGCTGTGCCCTCCCCATGCATTTTTGCTCAATATACTTGCTTTTCCAATACCATCTGAGGTTTGCCTAGAAATCAGGCTTTTCTTGAGGCAAGAGAGTGGTGATTACTTTCAGAGGATGCTGTACTCAGAGGGAGGTGAAGCATGAACTGTGTGCTCAGGGCTGGGACACTGAACACTGGAGTCAGAATGGAAACTGCAAGTGTTTAATTTTTTGTGGAAAGTTAATAGCCAGGATGAAAATATAGCCAGAGTCATTTTTTTTTCTCATGTATGCTCAGCAAAACTGCCTCTTTCTCAGTAGCACTGTTGTGGCCATTACTGGTTACTTTGCTTTGATTGTTTTAACAAGAATTATTCGTTTTGCAGGTTACCGTCGAGTTCCTCTGTTCTCTAAATCAGGCGAGAGTCTTGAGCCAGCTTCACTGTTTCTGTATGTTTGGTATGTCAAATAACAACTAATACTACCTGACACGTTGTTAGCTATACATCAGAATAAAGTCGCCAGAATGAATGTCTGCATCTTTTCTTTTTTAAAGCAAAAAGCAAAATAATTACAGAAACATCGAGTTCATTCACTTTTAAATATGTAGAATGGAGCAACACAAAAAAGGGAACAGAAACTTTAGGGAGTCCTGACTCAAAGTGGCACTGATTTCTTCTGTCCTCCTGCTACCAATGCTGTTTGCACAACTTGCTTGCATCATTTTTTAATTAGTGGAATTTACAAGCTTTAAAAATATGTCTGGTTGTATAAGAGATGTTGGCAAATATATAGCAGGAGATAATCTCAGAGTGTGTTAGCTTCCTGATACTACTGCATGGTTTAGAGGGAAAGAATTAGTTTACTGGGCCCTTTGTGTCCTTTTACTTCGTAGAGATTAATTAGTCCTTGAATTTTCATGCTTGTTCTTAGCTGCTGTGCACTGGATTTGGTGCCCTGTAATTATACAGACATTTCTATAAGCGCGTACAAAATTGATTTGCGCTTCATCTACATCCAAACTCCCTTGCTATAAAAGAAAGCTACTATGCAGACTCACATGCTCAAATGTTGAATTACTTTGCAATATTTTAGAATCTTCACTAAATGTACTTTCAAGATAGAATCTTCACTAAATGTACTTTCAAGATTGTCTCTTAGAGATGAGATTCCCTGTGCTATTTCATATTTAGGACTTCTCACAGTCACTAGGGCTTTGATTTGCTAATCGCTGTGTAGAACATGGATCCCTATGAACTACTCTTCAAAGTACAGGGATAGTAATACTTATCCGGCTAAACAGTTGCTGGGTAGTGGTTTGAAGGCACTCAGGACAAATCAGACCAATAGCTA
Organism: Hydrochoerus hydrochaeris; assembly: GCA_004027455.1. Lineage (NCBI taxonomy): Eukaryota > Metazoa > Chordata > Mammalia > Rodentia > Hydrochaeridae > Hydrochoerus > Hydrochoerus hydrochaeris. The sequence continues at coordinate 220,991 of PVLA01001133.1, forward strand.
TACCCCTACTGGATATTTGTCAAAATTGAATCAAAACATTTAACTAAAAGCTATAAAAATGAAACTCTGCTTGAGATATCTGTTAATGAATACTGTCTCTTGATGACCAGAAAACCCCAAATAATCCATCTATCATATTTTATTATTATTAGCATAGTGCACCCTCAGATGAGGGGAAAGAGAGGAAGAAACAGAGTGAAAATGATCTAGACAATGTGCATATTTATCCTCCAAAATAAAATAAATGTAACTACTATGCATTTTGAACATATTCTAATAAAAGGTAAAAAACCCAATAAGGAATTTAGTGAAGAATCCAAAGTAGTTATGTTTAAGCAGATTATATGTATAAATATATGCTATATTACAAATTAAAACTATTTACAAGCTTTTAAATTCTAAATTTCATTTAGAATACTTATAGCTAATAACATGTAAATAGAAATCTTTTTTTAAAGAGAAAAAGGTATTTCTCCAAACCAAATGATATAATGAAAAAAAAATTATATCTATCTATCTATCTATCTATCTATCTATCTATCTATCACTGGGAATTCAAATTTCCAAGCCATAAGTAGTAAGAAAAGCTGTCATGGCATGACCCTCTACAGTCTCTCTAAAGCATGTCTGCATTTAATTTTTGTGGAAAATTATTATTCCATAGAGTACATTTTTTACCACAGGAATGAAGAGTCAGGCTTTGGAGGGTTGCTTCTGTTCTGTGACAGCTGACAGATTTATTTAAAACACCTATTGTTCAGTGTGAGACCAGGGATAATGCTCAACTTCTTTGTTCCAGACTCTAACCTTCTCCAGTCTCTTAAGGCTATTGGAAGATGTGAAATTCTATGAAATTCTAGGGATTTCCAAAGCATGTTTTCCAGGCAAATTCATTAATTTGGCACTGGGATAATTTTTCTGTTTCTCATTTATGCTGTCATATTTTGAAATAAGGGAGAAAAAGGGATTACTTTTCCTTCTTCATCTTTTCTTTAGGTAGTAATCAACTCATTTCACTCATTTTTTAAAGGCATCTATTTTGTTTTTTTAATGTCTTTCTCTACATCACAAAAATAATTTTGAGAGAAATATTTTCTTTCCTGTTTGACAACATTCTTGCAATACATTTAAATCTTTTTTGTTCCATTTTAAAACTCACATTATCATTTACTTTACTCTTTAAATTGAACTAGTATGATTTTGTTGCAAGCACTTTCAATACATAATATCTAGAGAAAGTGCAGAGCGCATTTAGAGCAAGCTGGGAGTGGTCTGAGAAGTCAGGTTTGGCTCTTGCATTGTAAGCATAGTTAATTTGTAGAAAATTAATAACGTTGTGAATGGAAGAAAATAGAAGTAAAGGCTAAATGAACTCCTGAGACTGTGACAACTGAAGACCTTTTAAATGTTAAACTTAATTTAAATGTCAGTTCCTCAGGGAAGCCATCCATGTTCTCTCAGATCCAGTTATGTTCCTTGGTTTGTGCTTCCTTGCAACTGATAAAAGTGACACTGGGAACAGATTGCACTATCAGCTCAACCTCCGCATTGCCAGGAGTGGGCCTAGAACTCACCGTCAGGCCTTGGTGTTTCCTCAGTGGATGTGATGATTTACAGAACACCAAGTCCAGACCAGGCCCCTCTGCTATGATGGAACAAGAAAAATAAAATAACTACTATGTTTTTGTGACTCAATATATGCCAAAAGTATGAATAGTCTAGACTTGAAAATACCAAACAATCCTCTATCCTGACTCCCATGAATTGATTAATTACCAATTAGAATTTTCATTTGTCTGTATAGATAAGATTTATTCCAACTACAAAATTGCCTCCCCCATTCTTGACAACATACAGTACAGATGAGAGTTGTGGTTTTTGACTAAAGCATCCAACACTGGTCCAAATCCTGGAGTGAGCTCTTTCTGACACCCTCCCATGGAGACATCCACAGCTCTCTCCTCTGTGTATCTCCCTCATCAGAATGAGAAAGGAACTTCTCCCTGACTGTTCTTGGTGCTCTGTGACATCTCCTTTTATTATCCTGTGGGATCACTATGACAGGAATGTTTAATTATGCCAATTTTCTTCTCTTCTTTTTTCTGGTTGTGGTTGTTTAGAACCTCAAACAGGAACAGGCACATGCAGGACACAGGCTCCCTACCTAGACTCTCTGACTTTTATTTGAGAAATGTGGCCACTGAAGATTGATAAAATAGTTGCTGAAAGGTGAGGCTGCCCTATTTCTGAAAGAGGGGTGAGAAAGCTTCAGTGTAGCCATGAAAAGAAGATTTCTGTGTGAAATTTGGTGACGGAAGAGTGTAGGGGCTTTCTGAAGGATGTGAAACATGCACCCCAGGTCAGAGTTGCTAGCCAGAATCTGTGGAAATCCTAGGGTAGGTTTGGAAGCTAGACTGGGAAAAAAACTTGAAGTGTTAGTACACAGAAACTGGAATTGTTTTTTTTTTTTGTGGGAAACCTTTATGAGTTTGAAAAATGGATGTTTTATTGGAGGACTATATGAGCTGGGTTCCATTATTCAAGAGTTCTTAGATCCCCTATTTTCTTGGAGGTGCAAAAGCATTATGAATTGCATTACTTCTGAAATAATAACTCTCTGGAGATGTGTACGAACAAGGACTTCTGTGATGTGTTTTGGATTCTTAGGTCATAAAATTTGAGCCCTTTGAGGAATTCAGTTAAGCTACTTTTATCAGCCACTAGAAATTTTTACTTCTAACATTAAAGAGGAATTTGAAGGCATGAAGAGGTTGATCTTCTGGTACCTTTATGTTTATGTGTCAGTCTTAGAGGCATATTAGTAATATGTGCCATAACTACCTATAATTTTCGGGGACCCATGCCTCTTTTTACTTTCCATATGTGTACAATTTAACTCACAATCAGTATTTCCCAGTTTATCCCATTGCAGTCAGTTTTCTAATGTGCTAATCACAGTATGTGCAGTAGTAGCAAAGGCCAAATGTGTGCCTTCTATTAAATATAAATGAACCATAATCCTTTTAGCAATCCTACTTGGTACACAGTATTAAAGACACAGCCAGAAACACTGAGTTGCCTATGGTCTACAATAAATGACAGAATCAGGGTTATTAATATAGGAGAAGCAGGGCTATTAATCTAGGAAGATCTGGAAAAATAAACTTAGTTACTTATCTCACACAATGCAACAATGATTTCTACTTAGAGTGGCTAAAAAAAGGTAAGAATGACAGCTCCAAATGTTGAAGAACATGTGGAAAACTAGAACTCTTGTATCCAGCTATGGGGATTGTAAAATGGGATACTCCCTTTGGAAACAGTTTGGTAGATTCTTATAAAATTAAACATATACCTCTTACATGACTTAAGCATTTCATTCCTAGATATTTACCAAAGAGAAACAAAAACACCTATCCAAACAAAGGCTTTACAGGATGCTTCTAGGAGTGTAAAATATCTTACCTTAAATATAATTCTTACCTTACCCTACCTTAAATATAATATGCCATGTTGATTATTCCAGGAAAATGCAGACTCCTGCAGACAGGAATGGCTTTGAAAGGTTACCGTTTTGTGAGACATTTACATTCATAAATTAGTGAACTAATGAACCAGTAGGTAAAAACACTCTTCTGACATTTCTTCTTATGCCTGGGAAAAGCCTTCTTTCAGGAAGAAGAGAGTGAAGCCTGACACCTGTCCCAGACAGACCACCACAGGTGGCCTTTACCTTGGAGACTTTTTGGCATAATAAGATAATCCATGTTAGATGTGCACCTCCTCGCCTCGGCCTTCCAAAGCCTGTCATTGTTCCCTACCTGCCAGAAGCCTAAGCTTAAACTTAAGCTTTGTTTAGTTCTTCAACCATGTATGCTTCCTTAGAATCCCACTATGCCTCCTGTGTCGAAGCATGTTGGTTTCTTATTTTTCCCTGCTCACCTGCCTATTGTCAGTTTATTTATAGACCAACTTATCAAGCTCTCAAAGGGAAGAGAGCAAATTTAAAACTTCCCTCTACTGTCAACAACTTTATTTTTATCAGTCTTGTAACAGGACCAGCAGATGCCCAATGGATTACTAAGGAAAGAATAAAATTTGGTATCTCTGCCTTCATTTTATATCTTTCTTATTACTTTAACACTTTGGGCTAGATCCCCACTAAGTTCCTCACCTAGGCAAGCTACTCCCGTAGAGTGTCTGTATTACTAGGCTGATTACCCACTGAGATAAGTAACCTGCTGGCTTCAAGGCTGAAGACATGAAGGCGTAAGTAACTAGAGTAATTTTCTGGAGGACAAACGTCTAATCACCAGCTTTTACAAAGTCCATTCCTGGAGCAATGTGTAGAGGTCTCCTGTCGCTGTCCTGAAACTGCAGTCACCCTGGAGGCCAGCAAATTCCTTGCAGTCCATTCATGATGAGCTCACCTTATTCTAGGCAGCTAAGGTAGATAGAAATCAATATATGGTCAGAGAAGGGCCGGGTGTCCAAGGAAGACAGTGAAAATTAAAGGCATCAGAACTGTGACTGGAGGTGCATCTGAAGAAGTCCAGGACTCAAGATAAAGATGCAAGGAATGGTCAGGCTTTCAGGCCTCCCTAAGAGATAAGCACTAACTTGGAATTACACTGCCCTTAGCACCACCTGGTCTAGGAAGCCCAGATATGTATCAGTCACCCAGCTGGGTGACCAGAATATCAGGACACAACCCTTCCTGAAAATGTCTTTGTTTTCTCCGCGGACCCTTGCTGTGTGACTCATTTCTCTATCGGTTCAATATCAGCTAAATGGCTATTCTTGTGATCTTATGCGTTGATGGGAATTTGACCCACTCTGTACTGACGTGGTGACTTTGCTGTATAAATTATTTCTGAGAGTGCCTTCGTGGCCACCCATTTCTTTTTCAAATGCTATCTCTTAATAATCGTTTCCTACTCTTACCCTCTGTTGTTCCTCGGGGTTGATTCTTTGATTTTGGGGAGACCCGAACTTGGTACATATGATATCTAGCAGGTTGGGAGTTTATTTCTCCACTATCAATGTCCCAAGTGGGGACAATTACCCCATGATGGGACCCTAGTTTGCCCCCCCTAAGCAAAATTCTGTCTCACAATGGGAGCAGAATTGTTCCCTCAAGTGATGATGGCTCTTCCAGAATCTCCTGGAGCCAGTCCTAAAATGTGGCTCAACTGAACCTTGGCTTGAGTAGGATTATCTGCACTGCCACCTATGCGAGCCCCCGGCCCTTGTGTGTGTCCCACTTTTCTATAAAACCCTATATCTCCTGTGGTCCCTTCTTGGCAGATCTTCAACCACTTGGTCTGTTTCCCACATGGCCATGCTGAGTAACTTTCCTTTTCTCCCTTTACCACCATGCATTTTCTTGATTGGGATTATGGGTCAGGCAGCAAGCCTGACTGGTGGGACCCCTGGAGGGAGAGCTTTTGCCCTAAAAGTCCAGTAGCAGTCACAAGCCAGAAATAACTCAAGTGTCTACTAATAGGTGAATGGATGATAACTTGTGTTAGAGTCGTAGAATACAACTTAATGCAATAAAAATTATGGATTATTGCTTAATATATGTACTAATAGAAATGAATCACAAACATAATCAAACTTAAGGAATATAGCTAAAATTAGTATATAGTTTGTGGTAAAGTTTATTTGAAAAGACATAAAAAGCAAACTAATTTATAATTACAAATATATCAGTAAATGGGCTTGGGGATGAATTCAGAGTAGCCACAGGAAAGGTTTGGCATGGAGGGAAATACTGTCTTGATTATGACAGTGATTTGATCTCAAAACTAATTAAATCGTGTAGTTTAACATGTGACATATAATGAACTTTAATTATACTTCAAAAGAGTTAAAGAAATAGAAACCCTGGAAAAAAATCCAATATAGTTCTAGTTTTTTTCTGGGCATTTTGACCAATAACTTGCATTAATGGTACACAAAAAGTTTACTTGGCATGGAAGTGACAATATTCTTTCTGACAGTAGCTCTCTTCTCTGATCAGGTGATAAAAGCTTCCTAAGTGGGAGGACATTAGACTGAATGAATTCTCAGGTTAGAGGATTATTCCAGATGCCGTGGGATGCTGGGTTTGCTAGAAACTTGTATGGAGTTGCTTCCATAGTATTTGTAGCCAACACACAAATTTTGACACTATTCACTTAAACAGTGTAAATTATCTTCCTTGTATGCCTTTGCTAATTGACTCATTCTTATAGAGATATAACCAGACTATTTCAAGCACTTGGTCATGTATTCCAGAGTAGTCATCCCTGGAATATGGAATCCTGATTATAGTTTTTAAAATGTCAATTTACTTCTTTGAGAGTTTGATTGATTTTTGCACATACCCCACACATATACTTATGTATAATCTCATATGCAAGCATACATGCTTATAAATATCATGTTTTATTCTAAAACTGGTAAATTAGACATTTAAACCAAAATAAAAGATAGATTTGTGTTTTAATTATCTACTCATGCAGATTATTTAATAATTATTGTTGTTTTTAATTTAGACCAGTGCTTCTCAATCTTATCTTCACATTAGAATCATCTAGAAAGTTAAAAAAGAATCTTGATACTTTTGTTCTATTTTTAGAGATTCTGATGAAATAGATGTGGCAGCTTCCTGGGTACTGTATTTTGCAAACTGTCTTTATGCTATTCTAATGCGGTGCTGTCGATGTATGATTCCGAGGCCTGTGACCACCCTTTCATCTAAGCATATTTAGAAATGCAAATTCTTGAGCTCCATTTCAGGCCTCTTGAATTAAAAATGAAGAGAATTGGAACTGGGACAATTTGGGATCTAACAAGTCCTTGAGATGATTCAAATGCATTCTCTGGTTTGAGAATCATTGTTCTAATCCATAATCAAAATGAAGGACCAAGGTCCTGACCTCTATTTATTGCCAGTTTGATTATACTATGCTGTTTCAGTGTGTGTCTTGTGTCTGGTTTAGTTTTATACAAATGAAGTATTTATTACTGTCTTTTCTCCTTGTTTGGTCCAAGTTTAAAATTTGCTCTCTGGATTCGAAATATCAACATGTTTATTAATTATATTGTTAGTTAAACTGACCAGCACCTCCTTCAGGAATATTACAGTACTACAGGTCCAGATAAACCCTAGGTACATCAGGGTATAGCTCACTGGTAGAGCACCTGTCTAACATATGCAAAGCCATGGGTTCAACCCCCAGCGTCATAAAACAAAAATATAAATAACACCCCTAAACTTGCCCCTAATACAGATTCTCTCCCAAATCCATATCAAACTCTGTAAAGGAAGTTTCTTGACTGGTACTTCTAATTTTCCTTATGGGACAGGTCTAGTCTTATTCCTTTTTGTATTATCCATGGTGATTTTTACATAACTGATGCAAAATATTTGTTCAATAAGTAACAGATTATTTATGCCAGATAGACTAGTGTTAAAGGAAAGCAATTTTCTGACCTTCCAGAATCTAAAGTCCTAAAGTTAGATCTTCCTGATATCTATTATTTTACATAGCTGTAATTAATTTTAAATCTATATTTCTATTTCATATCTTTCTCCAGAAAAACTCCTTATTTTTTTTGTTCTCTAAAAACTCCAAGTCTGCTGAAGAGAGAAAGATGAGACATTAAGAATAGTTTGTGGGCAGGCAATCTACTAAGAATCCATTATGTTGCATGAAATATTCCTTTCATTTTTTCTACTTCAGAGTTAACAGAGTAAGAAATACTTTATTTCCCTGAAACACCAACTATAGAATTAACTACTAAATGAACAAGTCAAAACAGAAAAGAAGAATCTTTAGATGGTTGAAAGGTGCCTACTGAAATTCTGCCAAGGCAATTTCAGTTTCTCAGACGATAAAATTGTATTAACATACAATACTAAAGGACATCTACAAAGAAAACAAAGTGACATACGGGCTATATGAGAGTCTTTCAGTTACAAAGTACAAAGAACTTGGCTTAAGTTGATTTAAGCAAGCAAATTGACTTGCTCACACTACTAAATAGAACAAGAAAATATCACTTTAAAATAGTAGATGCAAACAAAATTGTGATCATACTTAATTTACCATAATAGGTGACAATAAGAAAGTGCAAAAGATTTAATACATCAACAATTATGGTAGACACACTGAAAATGCTAGATTAAGTACTGATTGAATGAACAAAAAATTAAGTTTAGAAGCAAATTCATACAATAGTTCAGTTTATTAATTAGTGCAAGAAATTTTTATAGTGAGTTCATATCACATGCTACCTAAAATAGCTGAGATAAAGTGATAAAACCAACAGGACTCTTGTCATTATAAAGTATACATTATACCACAGAGATATAAAACAAACAAATACACAAGCAAAATAGTTTTAGACAGTTATAGACTGGTAGTGATGGTGATGATTTAGAGAACAAAGAAATGAGAGAAATTACTTGGCTTCCCTAAATTTCATTATTATAGTAATTTCTTAGTTGCGTTCAAAATATACGGAGTATACTTTGCTAAAAGATGTTTGGAGTAGAAAATATGTCAAGTGGTTCTAGAGGTATTTGAATCCTTGTGTTTCCATATGCTCTTCTTTGTCATATTCTTTGTAGAAGAGTCTTTAAGATAGCCTTCCATGATCTCTGCTTCCTGGTACTCACAACCTTGTGTAACCCTCTGACCTTGAATAATTTGCTCTTATCCAAGAGAATGCAGCAGCACTGAGGCACTCTCACTTCTGTGAGTAGGCTGCAGAAGACGGTGACTTCCATCTTGCTATCTCATTCTTATTTTCTTGGCTTGCTCACTTTGATGAAACAAGTTGCCCCATTAGAGGTCAACATGGCAAGCAAATCATAGCCAGAGAGGAAAAGAGACCTTTAATTCAACAGTTTGTGGGGAACTAAATGCTTCCAACAACCACTGAATCATCTTCTCCCATCTTAGACCTTACATGATATTATGAACCTTCTGAGTGCAGCTGTGCTGGTGACAGTAAATCAGAGGACACAATTAAGCTGTGCTTGTATTTCTCACCCACAAAAATGGTGATGCTGAATGTGTATCCCTTGAAGTTCCTAAATTGTGGGGTAACATGTTATCTAGCAATTGCTAACTAATAATCTCCTGTGAGGAGAGAAACGTTTGTAGACCTACCTCATGAGGCTTCTCTAATGTTATTTTGCTTGTTCATTGTTGGGCATTAGCCACATAACCTTATATTTATAGAATTCTATAGTGGATTCTTATGTAAAAAATATTTTGCTGAAATGTCTCTCTTTAAGATATTTTCACATAAACATATTTTTTTCTAAATTTTTTTAGTAGGCTTATACATGGTATGATCAAACAGTACAGTGAATATTAAAATTAAAAAACAATTTATTACAGTAAAAGGCTCATTACCATTAATCCTTTAAAATGATTCCCTGGCTTCTAACACATTGAGGCCATTGTTTTTGCTACTTTCTGAAGCAGCTCTTCTAGAAGTCTTCTTTTGTCAGTGTGTGCACTTGCTCTCTCATGCCTTCTTGACGTCCTAAGTCCGCTCAAGAGATTTACCTTTCATGGTCGTTTTTACTGTGGAAAGTGTCAGAAGTCTCACAGTGCCAAGTCTAGTGAATAAGGCAGATGAGAACACAGCATAGTATTTTCACAATCTTGCTTATTAGGTAGATGACACTCAGACACAGCATTTACTGTATTTTTTTTTTTAAATCACACCTTATAAAGACACCCACAAAAGGGTACTTAGAGAACTGCTGTAGAAAGTGCCAGAATGATGGCATAAACATCCTTGAAGTGACAGAGTATTTTGAGGGGAATTAATGGTAGTATGTCTTTTACTGTAATAAGTTTTAAATTTTAAATCTTTATTTTTCATTTGAGCACATCTATGTATCGTATTTAGATTTCAACAGGTTACATATTATCGTAAACATGAAATTTCAAGTTATTGGGTAAAGATTATCGTGACTATAACTGAAGAACACAATTTGGGGGTGGTAGATATTTTAAAGAGTCTTGTTATTTATCTTCTTGTAGGGGGGGTATATGTATCAATTTAAGCCCTATGAACATGAATAAATGTGAATCTTCATTCAGCCTATCTTCTTTATACCTTTCTAAGCTAATTTCTAGAACTTTCCTACTTCAGTTACATTAAATTTTTAAAGAGTTCTCTTGTATGTACCATACTGGCAAATGTTTCTGTAATTTAGTTTATGCTAACCTGTTAGTCAGTCTGTGTGCAGGTTAGCTTTCATAATGGAATTCTTCCTGAGAATGCTCCAGGATTAGCTCACCTGGAACAGACATTTTCCACTGCCTCCTCCAGACCTATTCTGGTATGAATGGGCTGCATCTCAGGGTCTCTATGCTCTTTGGTTTCCTATTGGGTTAGGCGGTGGGGAGAAGCCCCTTGGGAGACTGAGGGGGAAGGGAAGACTCCCATGTAGCTATTCTGATGGTTCTTCCTTTGGATGGTCTTGGGCTTTGATGTCATTTGCTACTCTTCTGAGTTCTGGTCAATTAAGAAAGTCATCATCAGTAAAGAAAAGGTCAAAGAATAAAAATAAATGTTCTGATTTTCTTTTATAGTCACTGATGTGTGATTTGCAGTGGGAGTAAAAAGCAGCATCCAGCATATGGAATGTTAGAAGTACATTAAATGGTACAAATTATTTTTATATAGTTGTAATATAGCCAGTTTATACTAAGGTTTTTTTTAGTTATCTGACTCTAATTTTAGATTTTATCTTGAAACTGACATAATCAGAGATAGCACATTTAATGATCTGGGAATCTAGGAAATAGCATATAACATAATGAATAAAAATAAAGATCAAGCAAAATCCTAACCTTTAGCTTAATTTAAGAAAGGTCCTAGCTAAATAAGCAGTGAAGGCTGAGTAATGGAGATGTGGAGAGTGAGATTAGCATGAAGAGATGGCTGTATTTTTTCATTAAACATCAGTAACAGCAAAATAGTTTTCTGAAGTAATGTGTGCTGATTCTGCAACATTAGGAAATGTCAACAACTCTAAAGCTCAAAATCATGATCCACCATAAAGCTAGCAGTTTGAAGTCAGGCATGTTTTTGCTGTGGTATAAATGTTTGTGTTCCTCCCCCATATCCATACGTTGAACCCTAAGCCAGAATGCGATGGTATTAAGAGGTGGGACCTTCGAGCAGTGACTAGGATCTAGGGATTCAATGCTTATGTGTGGGATTATTGGCATTGGAAGAGGCCGGAGAGAACCTGTCTGCCCACTCAGCCATGTGAGGGTGCAGTGAGAAGACACTGCCCTTGAGGACTGGACCCTTGCCAGGTGCTGAATCTGTCAGTATCTTGATCTTGGCCTTCTCAGAATGCAGAACTCTGGAAAGATAAATGTGTGTTGTCTATAAGGTACTTTCTCATCAGCATTTTTGTTACAACAGCCTGCATGGATTAAAACAATGTTTTTAATATTTTCGACCCCTTCCATCATTTTCCTGTGCCATCTCCTAGGATTGTCTTCAATAATGGAGTTTTTTCGTTTCTGTGCTTTCCTTTAGCATTGCCTCTAGCCCAGGTGCCTGCTCATCACTTGCGATGTGGCTAGTTCCACCGACAAAGTGAAATTTATTTACTACATTAAAATTTTTATTAGTGTATGTTTGTTATACTTATTAAACATACTGTCACAGGGGAATTGGTATGCATAGGTATTGCATCTTGATGCTTTTTGAAGAAGTGGATTCTATTTTTGGTTAATTTTACTTAATTTCAGTGGCCACTTCTGTCTGGCACCTCACATGGATAGTGACAGTGGAGGGCATGAGTCTGAGGTGATCACCTTGTGTCCTTTCATCTCAGTTCAGTCCTTTCCACACCACACATGATCCCTCAGGATGCACGGATGCCATGACCACATGTGATCTTCTGGTAGGAGTCTATTTCTTTTATATCCTTTTTGCTCTACTGTGTACTCAATTCAACATTAAGAAATAAAGTAAAACAGTGTCTTCTTCTTTGTATAGCACTTGGTTGCCAAATGTTTTTTCCCACATAATTTAATGTTCATAAAACATTTAATTAGAAATTATGTTATTTACATGTTATTTTTGCCAAGTGGATCTTCCTGATTTATTCAACCAAGCAAAAGAGCTCATTTGAAGGCATGTGTGACTGATAATATAAAGAACAGTGATTCCAGGAGGAAAAATTGTATTTTAAGATGGTTTATTGTGATCATGGGAAAAGATTGTTGGATTGGGCTTCAAGAGATCCGTGCCTGCTACCAAGGATGATGATGACGTTAGTAATGATAACGCTAATGTAAATAGTAATAAAGACGTGCTTTTCCTTCTTGTCATATATCAAGCAGTGTCGTAAATAGTTTATATGTACTAATTTAACCCTGATAATGATGTGTAGATATTTTGAAGATGAATAGTATATATTAAAGAGGTTAGAAAATACATTCAATGTGGTACTTAGAAGTTGTCTCAGGTAGGATCTTCATGTCTCCTGGATTCTTTATTCTCTTTTAAAAATGAGGTAATTAAATTAGGTAACATCTTAATTCAATTCTCTGTAACACTGGTAACTGAAATGCCTAAATCAATAATTTGATTTTTGGCAGCATTATTGAGAGACGTGTGTGTGTGTGTGTGTGTGTGTGTGTATGTGTGTGTGTATTTTTCACAATTGTGGAAAAATCTAGCAAGTTGGGTAGAACAACTCTTGCGAAAGTTATTTCTTAAAATATTTCATGTTTATATTGATTTCATTTTAAGGCACTATATTTCTAAATTTCTATTTATTGATTTGTTATCTGCTATGAATTAGCAGATATTCATTCCGAATTCATTTCAATTCCTAAACTCCAGTGGGCTGGCAGTAGGAGGCAAGGGCTTTGGGAAGTAATTAGGTTTAGATGAAGTCATGAGGTTGGAGTTGCCACTACAGGACCAATATTTGTATAAGAAGGGGAAAGAAAACCAGCACCTGCTGTCTATCATGTGAGGACATGGTAAGGAAGCAGCTGTCAGCAAGTGGGGAATAGGGCTCCTGCCAATAATGAAATCTGCCTGCACCTCCATCTTGGACTGGCAGCCTGCAGATGTATGAGAAGAAATTCTTTGATTTAAATTACCTGATTTACGGTGAGTTGGTACAGTAATTTGAGTTAAGATAATATCTTCTAAAATCTCATTGAGAATGTAAATTAGATTTTTAAAAAATGAGGCTAATTATACTTAACCAACCTATAGCTGTACTAAAGGTTAAATGAAATAATGGTTACCACTTAGTAGAGATGCAAAGTGGCCACAGGTGTAATTGAAAGAAAATATAACTTAGTGGTTATGAAGATGGACGCTTGAGTTCTGATTGCTTAGCTCCATACTCGTTCTTATCTATTAGCTGTGGGAACTTGGGTAAACCAACTTTATTATTGTGTTAAATATTCAGTTTTTCTATCAGGAATCAAGAGAATAATCATTGTTTTATAACATTAAATTAAATTAAAATTTGGAACAGTGTGTAGACATGATTACCATGTAAATATCAGCTATTATTATTATTATTTACATTAACTTTTTCACAATGGAAGAAGTCACTCTGTTTACCTCAATCTTCTCTCTTACTATTTTTTTCTTACACTTCAATTGATTCATTTGGTCTCTGTTCACATTTATAATTAAAAGTCTGAAATGATCAACCAGGATTTCTGGCTGGTGTGAACGTCTTCTGTCCCGTCTAGTATTCAGATGAGATGGCAGGTAATGGATCAGAGCAGGGCAGGCAGGAGTGAGTGTCAGCAGGCAGAGTTCCTGAGCGATACTGATAGCTATGGGGCGTGAGAACTTCCACTCAAGAGTGAGAAAAGTCCTGTTTGATGGGCTCTTTGGAGATGACAAGAGGCCATAGAGTTGAGGCCCTGGCTCTTCACTGATGGTAGATGGCAGGCATACTAGCAGTGCTCTCAGATATTGTCTCAGAGGAATAATGACTTCTGTGCTAAATATATGTAGGTTGAGTTCCATCTGGTTTCCAATAGATGAGCAATGACTTCCTTTCAAAAATGTTCTTTGCTTGAATCACCTCAATAGAGATTTGATATACTGGTAAATTATGAAATGATAAAGATAGATTCTTAGATTTTCCAATTTTCCAAGGTGTTATGACCAGTATGGATGTTCTGGTGAATGTAGGTATTTTATAAAGTTGTGATGTATGTTTCTTCTTAGGGAGTAATATCTATAAAACAATAGTCTGCAGAAGATACTATTGAAAGTATCGCTTGGATTTATTTATTTTAAATTTCACTAAGCCTGAGTACCTGAGAGACACAAAGAAGTCAGAATAATACTAATTGAGGGTGTGAAAGAGATTCTTTTGAAACAATTTCAGTAAGATATGCTAAATGGAGATTCATATTAGCTACATAAGAAGTCTGATTATTAAGTACTGTCTCCAGAAGGTAGATTTTTAGTGAAAATACTTTCTATATGTCTTATTTTTCCAAAGGATTTAGTTTACCCTTTTCTCCAACTCATTGGTCTACCATGTTCTATTCCCTGGGAAGAGAATTCATCAAATCCATGGACAGAATCCCCTAAGAAGGCAGAGTGGTGTGGTGGAAACTGCATGGACTTTGAAGTGTGGACAGAACTGGGTTTGACTACTGGGCTCAAGGGCCTTTTTTTTAGCTTTTTGAGATTTCATTTATTTTCAGAATAGAGATACTATTTTTCATTTTGCAGATTTTTTTTGGTGAGAATTAAGTGATTTACCATGGTAAAGAACACAGCCTTATACCTAAAAGGTTTTCAATGAATATTAGTTCCTTTCTCTCTACAAGCACTGGTAAACAAGGAGATCTACTAAGATTTACTGGCTTCTGTGACTTACGATAAGAAATCAGCTGTTAGTCTTACTGAGAACCCTGTGCATGATGACTGGTCATTTCTCTCTTGTTGCTGTCATAGTTCTCTTTTGTTTTTGATAATTTTATCATAGTGTGGATCTCTTTTGATTTGTCCTACTTAGATAAATGTACAAGTTTATGTATACCTAACATAGACATAAAATTTGGGATGTAGTGAAATATGGGAATATTTGGGGTCATTACTTCTGATTTTTTTCCTGCCGTTTTCTCTGTCTATCTCATTTTCTGGGATACTCAATATGCATATATTAGAACATTTGATGATATCCTCAGATCCCTTATGGTTTGTTCATTTCTTCTTATTTTTTTCTCTCTGTCAGACCAGGTTATTCCTAATTAAGTTGTTCTCCAGTTTGCTAATTCTTCCACTGTATTCTCATCTATTTCACCCTTGTTTTTAATTTTTTATTTAAGTTATAATAATTCTTTGATTTAGAATTTTTATATGCTTTTCATAATGTATAATTTTGTATTACCTAGCTATGAACTTCTATTCTAATTATTGTCCTTAGTCTTTGTACATGGTTTCTTTTAGCTCTTGGGGTATATTTAAATAATTCATTTAAAGTCTTTATCTAGTAAATACATTGGATGGGGTTCCTCAGTGATAGTTTAAGCAATTTTACATTTTTATGAGTATGTTCCATACTTTCTGTTATTGCTCTGTCTTACGTCACTTTTGTAGACAACTAGACATTTTCCATCATAACAAGACATCTCTGACCAACAGATTCTCTCCCTTCCCTGGGATTTTTTTGTTACTGTTTATTACATTTTAGTCTTAGTACATGGGCTCTATATGCATGGGAGAATATATCTTCATTACTCAGTGGGGAAGTTTATAGTCCTCCTCTAGCTTCTTAAAACTGTTTTATTTTATTCATGTATGTTAGTAACATCACTTAGCTGTTCCTTCACACTTATGTTGAGCCTCAAAGGCCGCCAGCAATGAGAGCACGGGGCCTTTTCATGTCTTTCCTGAGTGTGATCCCAGCCTGTGGCATGTATGCGATTCTCTGAATTCCCCAGATTATGTGGAAACTTTTCAAAATCCTTGTTCTCCAAAGCCTCTCATTCTCCACCCTTTCCTTCTAGACTTTTTAATTCCTGTGGTGTTGATCACAGTTGTTGTTCCTTGCCCACAGAAGCAGTGGCTAACACATTTGCCTGTAAATGTTTGCAGTAAATTCTTGGGCAGGCATCTCAGGACTGGTGGAGTTCTGAGTTAGGCAAACTAAAGAGAAATTCTTTGAGCTGGTCATTCAGTAAACACTGGACACTTCATAACAACCAACCACAATTTATTGTGATCACAATAAGATCCCTTCTGCTCCCCCACCCCAATTAGGAACCTAGACTGTTATCCTTAGTGATGCCTAAGGAAGTAAATGAGTAAACATTCATTTTACTGATGTGAAATTTGATTAACTTCCATAGTTCTGATGAAGTTGTTTCTGATAGGTTTTTTGCAAGTATATTCATCATTTTTGTGGGGATGTGTAATTTTGGCTTTCCTTACTCTAAAGTGGAGGTCAATATTTTTTGCTGATTGTCACTTTTCTACTATTACTAATATCTTATTCTAATATGGTGCATTTGTTATAATTAATGACCTAACACTGAATCATTATTAACAGAGGTCCATCCTGAATTCAGTTTTTTCCAGTTTTTCTTAGTGTACCACATTATGTGTAGTAATTATCTCTCCTGAAGCTGCTCCTGGCTGTGACAGTTTTTTTTAATGATCTTGACAGTTTTCAGGGACACTGGTAATATAACCGATAGCATGTTTTCAGCTGGCATTTGTTAATTTTGATACTTTTGTTATTAGGTTGGAATTATGAATTTTTGGAAGGAAGACCACAGAAACAAAATGTCACTTTCATCATATCTTATTAAGGGTACACACTACCAGCATGACACTTTACTGCTTTGCTTGACCTTCATTGATTCACTGAGCCAGCATTTGCTAGGTTTCTCTACAGAAAAATTAACCTTCTCTTTTTTCCATATTATACTGTTTGGTAAAAAGTCACTACATATAGCTCATATATGAGGAATGAGTGTTTCACATTCCAGAGGGCAGAATAATTATATAAATTATTTGGAATTCTTCTGCAAGGGCAGTTTCTTTTTTGCTATCTTGACCATGTATTTATTTAATCATTTATGTTGGTATGGATTTAGAGATAACTATTTCATACTTTGGGCTATAATCTCTCTCAGCTTGCCCTAGTTTTGACCATTAAGAATCCTTTCTGGCCTGGGAGAGTGTTTGCCCAGCTTGTATGAGCTCAATCTTCTGCAGCAACCAGTCAACCAATCAAAACCAAACAAAATGAAAAACTGCACTTTTAGTTGGATTCTTTACCCTAGGGCATACTTTTCACTTCACCCCTACATTTATTTCAGTAGCAAGATCATTGGCATCAGATTTTTACCTGAAGCTGTAGTTGATGTTTTTGATTAATAAAAGTGATAAAATTTTCATCATATGATCTTCAAAACCCTTCCTCTTCCTAGCCTTGAAATTTTGCAAGTCTTAAATAACATTTTCTTTCATTACAGTCTTTTTAAGAAAGATGGAAGGAAGGCCTCTTTTTCCTTTTATTGTTTCCATATACTTTTCAGCTAATGTTGAGCTGGGTTCACAACTTTTCTTCAGTGTGTTCTACTGATCTCTTTCCTTTCATTTCTGGTAGGAATATAAATTGTTTCCGGGACTTGAGTGCCTTTTTTTCCCCTGTACTTTTTGCTTTCAGACCTAAACATTTGATCTAGGTTTCTAGTTGCAAAATTTTATCATGATTTTGTTCCACATTGAGAAAAAGTCAGTGACACATTCCTTTATCAAAAAAGTCTTGATTTTCCACAGTTCTTTTGAGGAGAGTCCACTTAAATGACAGTATTCTTGTTATACTAACACATGAGCAATACCAAGTATACTCTTGTAATTATTCTGATTTCTTTTTACATCCTCTCTTTCCTGCATTTTCACCCAATGAACCAATTCTTTAAATTTTCCAAATGTATTTCTGTTGCATCCCTCTGGTGGTGAATTTATTCCTGTGAAACTTACACAGTAGTTACTCAAGTTCTTTATATCAGTCTTACTTGAATTATCTCTCAAATCTGATCAGATTTTTTTCAGCCATTTAGAACACCTGTCCCAGTTTTTAAGGGATGCTGTTTCAACTGTTCTTCCAGTATGCTGACACTGTAAAAGGGATCATTTTAGAATACTCTGATTCTGGATATCTTCAGGAAATTGTTTTATCTGTTCTGCAAGGCTTTCCCCTTTTCAACTGATAGATTTTCTTAAGATACCAGTTTCCCAGGACTGGCAACAAAACTTTTTTCATCTTTTATTACCTTCATTGAATGAAGTTGGACTCAGCTGAATTGCCTTTTTAAACATTATAATTCACCATATACTCATGACAGTTCCTCACTACTACTCAGTTTGACATCTATTTTATTTTCCTTCTTTCAGATAGTAAGAACTAAAATTATTTTTCAAGCTACTCCAGTTCCTTCTTGATTTCAAGGAATCACAGAGTTAGGGGCTGACAGGTACAGTCCCTTAAATTGGTTTATCAGTTTTTGGACATGCAATAATCCCTGTACTTATTTCTCCATCTCAGTACAGGAAGAGAGCATAATGTTGGTTAAAAAAAACAAAACAAAAAAACAAAACAACTTTTGATTATTTTAATAAAACCAGCTCCCCTTCTAGAATTGTAGCCACAGTCTGAGTCTCTGAACTTTAGTAACCAGAGTTGCTTTAATTGTCAGTCAGAGCCTGCTTAGCCCCTTGTAGTTGAGGTGGCTGAAGTCTGGCTGGCTGTACTATCCAAATTCACACCTTCACTTCCACGCAGCACACACACACACGAAGGAAGAAGCATAGTGAAGTTTGTGTAGCACCCATACATGCCTGTGGGTGGCATTAAGAATTTTAAGCTACAACTTTATATTAGAGTTTTTGGTACATTTGAATTCCATTACTGTTTAGAAATTTGACCTACTAGAACAAGATTTGCCTGTGAAATTCATGACACTGAGAGTGGTGGTGAACCTAAGGCACATGTGCTACAGGGGGCTGAGTTTTTTTTTAATCTCTGATAGTGCTCAAAGGTTTGTCATCCCTGGTGCCATAGCAGATCTTGTGCCAGGATCTGGTGTGCCACAGTATACTTGATATTCTGATATTCATGTTACCATAAAAGGGTTAACAGTAGAAGTCACTAGAACTTCTACTGTATACTATCAAGTCTTCACTTTTGGCCTTGATAATGTATAACAAAAGCAATTGGGCCCCAATAATCCATTTCCCCTAGGAATTGAGTCCTGATTGAACCATATTTACTGTGGGTGGGTCTTTCTGATCATGACTATTTAGTTGTATGATATCAGCACCATGCAATTATCTGTGACCTTGGTTTCCCTAGGTGTGTGCTTTTTTGATATCTTAGTTTTCTGTACAAGTTTCCAGAGGGCTTTATGGAGAGTAAGGGGCTGAAGGAGTGGCCATGTGTCTGCCCTTTACATCTACTTAATCTAAATTTTCTCACATTTCATTTGAATAGAAAAATTATGCTGCTATGAAAGTTAATTTTACTCTCTAGAGACATAGTAGTTCCTCCTCTTGACCTCATTATATTTCTTGTAAGAAGCAAATAAAGTTATAAAAAAAAACTAAAGGAATTTTAAAATATTAAATGAATGTGAGTTAGATTAGGGACACTGTGTTTTTTTTGGTCACATGTGTCATTCAATCATTTGTTTAGGTATTAGTACACACACACACACACACACTCACACACACTCATACACCCATGCACAATATGCCAGCTATTGGTGGGGCTGGAACAAAGCGATGAATACTAAGTCACTGTGTTAGTCAGCTAAAGCTGCTGTGATAAAGAATCACATACCAATGGACTTAACATAAAATAGTTTCAGAGGCTGAAATCAAAGCATCACCCAGATAATCTCCCGTCCTAAGCCTCTCTTCTAGTTTCAGGTAGTTAGCTGGCCATCTTGGGCATTCTGTGGCTTTTAGAGCCATCTCTTCGCCTCTGCATACGCGCACAGCAGCCTCCTCTTGTGTACATGTGCGTCCAAACCACCCTCTTTTATGAGGATACCACTCACACTGAGTTAGCGGCTCAGCTTCTCTAACAATTTCATTTTAACGACATCTGCTGTGCCCCTAATTCCTAATAAACTCACATTCTGAGGTACTTCGAATGAAGACTTCAACATGTGAATTGGGAGGATTCACCTCATAATGTTCACAAACCATCCACCAAAACTTAGATGCTACAGACAAAACCGATAAGTTGTCAAAAGCAATGTTTTATTTTCCTTTTATGAGAAATACGTATTTCCTCTATAAAAACCTGGAACAGTGGGGTTTAATTTAGAGCTGTTAAGACTGTCTAGATATGGTAGAATGGAAAGGGCTGACCTCATTCCTGAGCCCCCTGCTCCATGCTCTGATGTTTTCTACCACTGCTGACTTTCTCTTGCACTCTGTGGATACCAACAAGCACATTCAAGCTACATCCGGGGAATGTTCCCTTGGTCACCCCAGGGTCCTCTCTTTGCCATCATGATGGTGTATTCTGACTTCCTGGACAGGAAGTCTGCAGAGGTTGGTTGGTCAGGGAATTTTGGGATCCTTAGGTGTTTAGCATGGTCTAGAATAAAGGTTGTGGGTATGAGTCATAGCTGGAGGGTTCTCTACTATGAGGGCATCCAGGAAGGGCTCCTCTTTTTATATCTGAAGCTGTACTTTTGGGAAAAAAACAACAACAACAATTTTAGGGCTTGTCTAGTGATGGGAGGCAAAACACAAATAAATAAATAAAATTAGAAGTAAATATATAGACTGTTTAAATTGATAAACGTATAAGAAAAACTCGACCAGAGTAGGAAGTATCTGGTGTATATATGGGGAGACACACAGTGTTCTGGGTGAGCTTGAGAGACATGGGAACATCTGAGGAAGACCGGAGAGGTATGAGGATCTGAGAAGTGGACATCTGGTGGAAAAGCACTTTGTGAGAAGTTACTGGTTGATCAAAAATTCAAGAATGAAGCCTGCCTGGAATGCTCAGGGGACAGAAAAGAGGCCAGTATTTCCTGGATGCTCTGAGCACGGATATAATAAGAGTTAAAATCAGAGAGACAGCTGATGGGAGGTCAGATCACACAGGGCCTTTTAGGCTATTTTAAAAACTTGGGCTTTTCCTCTGAAATTAGATGCCCCTATGGCGTTCTGAGTAGAAGACTGCAGGATGATTTTAGTTGCTGTGATAGGAATAGACTATTGCGAGGGTAAGGAAAGCGCAGAAACTAGGAGACTGGAAGGACTGTGTGGAAGATGCTAGCAGGGACTTGGATAGAGGAGCAGCAGGTAGAATGTGATACAAGACTGAATTTAGGATACATTTTGAAGGTCAAGCCATTAAGAATTTTTAATAGATTGAGGTACATAAGTGTATGGATATGTACAGGAGAGAGAGATGGAGACAGAGACAGAGAGACAGAGAGACAGAGAGAGACAGAGACAGAGAGATTAAGGATGACACCAAGTTTTTTCATTTTGCTCTTAATAACTGAAGGATGGATTTACTATTAAGTAAGAGCGAAAAGGCTGTGGGCAAAACAGGCTTACAGGGAACTATCAAGAGTGTAGTTTTGGAGATAATGAATTTGAGATATTTATTAGATATTCAAGGGGTATTCTGAGTAGGCCATTGAGTACTTAATCCTGGAATTTGGGAGAGATTCTGGGCTCAAGTTATAGAACTGGGAATCATAAACATAAGTGATACTTAAAGTCTTGAAGCTAGATGGAATCATTAAGGAGGTGAAAACTGGTGAAGAGGATAAAGGGTGACTCTGGGCACCCCAGCATTTCAAGGTGTGGTGAAGACTCAGGCAGAAGACTGAGAATATGACAAAGCACAGGAGGCTGTGGTGCCTGGAAGCTGAGCAGAAAATCATGTTGTAGCTGGCACAGTTGGTGGTTGTGTTCCATCTTATTGGTAGATAAGATCAAAATAGGACTCAAAGCTGACTTTTGGATTTCGCTATTCAAAGGTCAGTGGTGAGTTGACGGGAGCAGCTTTGTTGAAGCGATGGAGGAAACATCTGCTTGAACTGGGTTTGAGAGGAAACTGGAGAGGAGAGAAACCGTCTGGGGTTGTGTTGCCCATTGGGTCAGTGTTAACAGGTCATCATGTGGAAGAGGAAGATGGGTAATGGGAAACATTTTTGATTCTGGGAGAAATAATACTGTGATTGTATAGTGAAGATAATTGTCTAGTGAGGAGTATGAATCAATGTTTTTGGGGGTAGTAAGGGAATTCAATAGTAATTCTGAGTGGATCAGAGGAGATGGTGTCAAATGTATATGCAGAAGGACTGATTTCGGGCAGTCACATAGATAGTCAGTCCTCTGTGGTACTCTACAAGTGTTCTTTCATGGCCTGGTGATTATGAAGGCAGGTTAAAAAGTAGGAAACTACTTAATGTGCAAAGATAGAAGAAATTTTGATCAGAGGAGACAGGGTATTGCTAAGGCACTCAAGGCTGGCTCTGAACTTGAAATTCTGTTGTCCCAGCTTCCTGAGTAGCCAGGATTACAAGTATATGGCAAAGGGTCTGGCTTGGGTTTCTAACAGAAGGTAACTTTGCTGGAGTTTATCAATTTCGTCAATAAATAGGATTAGGAGTGAATATGTAGATAGCATATTCTTATTTTCATTCTAAATATCTATTACAGTTATACTTAGAATTGAATTAATTGATTAGATTTATCGATTTGCTTCTCTTTCCTGGAAAATACATTAAAAGTATTACTTTTAACTGTAGGCAAACAAGACAAAATGCGAGCATATATTTGATTTAAAAGATGTATTAAAATGGACTTTTCTGTTTTACATATTGAATTTTACATGAGCAACATTCCATTTGAGGAGTAAAGATCCTAGGAAAACAAGGGAAGAACAGATAGAGAATGAATAATTATAAAAGACTGATCCTGATTTCTTTTTCTTATGTCCTTAGTACCCTATGCAACAAAGATGTCCTGCTTTTGTGATAGAGAGACCTAAAGAGGAAAAAATACAAGTAGTTAATGAATAATGCATGTGCTCATTGCAGTGGTCAAATTATACTGTTTCCTAGTGGATACCATTTTTCTTCATTGAGCCAGACACTACAGAGCTGGATGTTAATTGCTCCCACAAAAACAGTTTTACTCTTCACAATAAGCATTAGGACATGTCCTTGGAGCTCTGTGACTTCGTCATATACCACCTGAAAAAGGAGAGAAAAATGAAATACAGATAGAGAACAAATAGCTATGAAAGATAGTGATGATATGCTTAAATGCGTCTTTCTTTTGAATACTGCTGTAATAAAAAATGTAGCCACTAGTATCTTATACCCTAGCATGGACAGATTAATGTTAGAATCTTTCATTTCTAATGCTAATTCCAAAAAAGTAAAGTTCTACTAATATAACAGTGTTTAATGTCAGCCTGTTTCTCAAAGCATATTAGAGCATACTGATTCCATTAAAATTTACTCACTCCAAATTTAGTGAGACCATAAATTACTTTCTAGGAACAAATTTAGAGATTCTTCACCATTTAACATCCTTGATTTACTGCATACCGCTGGACACTGAACACTGTACTTCTGTGTTAAAGCTAGTAAGCAAGACAATTTCTATGATTTTTTTGTGCTACTTAAATGTAGTACAACAGCATTTTCTTGTGTATGGAGGAGAAATTGTCCTATGATTTCTTTTTTTAACTTAAAATTGCTTAATTTTTAATTATGAAAGTACATTTTCAAAAAAAAAGAATAAGGAGGAGGGAAAACTTGAATTTCCACCATTGGGAGACAATTACAATTAACATTTTTTGATATTCCTTCTGTTTTCTGTATATAATCCCTTCTTAAGAAACTGATCTGCAATTATATTATGTATGCAGTTTTGCATCTTGTTCTTTCTCATGTGATTCTTTTTTAAAAAGGGGGATCTATACAGCTGTGTTTTGTAATATCCGGGGAGTAAGTTACAAGTATCACCAGGGGGAGTCTGCGGGGATGAAGAGATGTTGAAAATGTAGTACTACAAGAGCAGTAGTTACCCACATGACAGCGGGTTGGGGACTGAGTTGAAATTTGACATGGTTGCCAGGGAAACATGTTAGAACTTATTTAGAAAAGGAGTTCCACAAGATGCTACCAACTTGCTTTTTATAGGCACCTCACAAGATGGAAAGAAACTTTCTCAATATCTGTAACCCAGATGCAGAGAGGGGCCCTGTGAGCTAACTGGGTGGTCTCTTAAGGGAATGTGGATGTGGTGCCTGGACCTTTGCGTAGCATGGGGTACCATTTGTGAACGCATTACCTTATCAGTCTACCAGTTACCCTGAAAATCATACACTTATCAAATAAATCATGACCCAGTTAAGGGATGCAAAATGCAACATAACGTCAAGTCAGTCTAACCTGCTCCAAACCTTCCTATGACTACCTCTTCTAGTACCTTACTTCCATTCTTTTAGGTTTCTAGTGTTGCTCATTCAAATTATTTCCTCTCATCTACTGAGCTCACCTGTGATAATAAAAGATTTAAAGAACTACCTTAAACAAAGCCCTACCCCTCTAATTTATGTTCTTTAACAATGTCTGGATGTCTAAGGCTGCCTGGAAATGTTTCCAGGTCTTCTGAAGATCTGCCTCCTCTCTTTCATCTACAGTCATCGCTGAACTTTCAAAATTGTTCTCCATTTCCTTTCCTTACAATTCTGTCAGCAGATGAACTCCTCTCTGGTTTTACAGAGAAAACAGATGAAGGAGCTCTCAAAATGTTACAGTGTCTGAAACACAAAAATGGAGTAACTATAAGCACCAGGCCTCTGGAAAATTCTGGCTCAAAGACTTTGTGAATTCTATGATCCTAAAAATATAAGGTTTTAGAAAAATGTACCAGTAGTTTACATTTGCATGGATCTACTGTTATCTATTTTTTTAAACTTGCATAGTGGTGATAATGCTTAAGTTTAGCATTGGGAAGAAAAGTAAATGAGAATAATGTAAGTTTTACTACAAAGCCTGGACTCTATGCAACGCTGATAAATTGCAAGTAAAATATTTTCATCAAATACATGAACAGGGGAATTATTTCTTGGTATTTTTGCATCAACTCTTCCAGAAAAAATACTGATTCTCCTGGCTATCTAGCAAGTCGAAAATTCAAGAAGTGACTTTATGAATTAATTATCTTTTTGGTTAAGTTTGAAAAAAAATACTCACATTTGAACTTCCAAAGTTTATATTACTTAATGGATTTTTAAGCCTGTGCTTCATTATGCAAAAGTTGTTTTCTTAAAAGTGACAATTTTATAAACATGTAATTACTGTACATCATGTATGATATACATCTCTTTTAATTGCTTCACTGCCTCTGTAACATTTCTGTTAAAAAAGACTCTTTTTAAAAACCTGTGCAATGAATAATTACTGGGTAATGTTAGAGAAGTACACAGATAAATATATTCTTTGAGATATTTTCTCAAAATGATTTAATATGCATTCTCCCTTCATATAAACAGAGCAATAGATGAATTGTTATTTTAATCTCATTTTATGATTTTTTATCTATAAGCATGAGCCAAGTCTTTACTACATTCTGACAAATACTTAATTTGTGGGTGTGGAATTATTATATCCATTAAGTTATAAACAAATATTCACTGTACATTACTTGACATGAGGGGCTAATAAATAATTCTAAAGTACAGCTTCATGATTGCAGTTGGAGAATAATAAGACAGACACTGGTATGTTGAGTGCTGGTTGGAAAGAGTTTTGAGGTGACAGGAGGATAAAAGACAAGTGAAATCAGGAGGTCACTGAGGAGAGAGTGTTTAGTATGGTGGGGTTCTATACAGGTTTTGGGGTCAGGCAATTCTAAGTTTGAAAGCAAGTGATGGGCCTCAGTATCTTAATTTACAAATATAGGCAGTTGTTACTTAATGATGGTATACGTTCTGAAAAATATGCCATTAGGCAATTTTGTTTTATGAACATCAAATTGTACAAACTAAGCTGGCTATAATGCCTGCAGGTGATGCAGTTTTATGGAGCCTCTGCCTCATATCCTTGACTGAAAAATTATTATGTGGTGCATGATTGTACAATGCTCACTATATTGTGAGGATCAAATGAAATGATGAACAGGTAAGAAGAGCTATTGCTTGCTGAGTGCACTGTATGTCTAGTGTGCCACACGCACTGCAAAGTGTGTTCTACAAAATTGTAAGACAGGTGAAGCACTTAGGACACTCCTGCTCTGTCCTTTCTAAAATTTCTTTTCCAGTTTATAACAGGGTAATACCTGAGAAAGGGATGCAATTTATCAAAGGCATTGACTATAGGGCTTGGAGCCCGAAACCTCACTCTGCTTCTTAAGCTGTTCCGGCAGCAACCTGGGCATCCTGTCCCCCGCTCCACATGCACTTTGAGCCCAGACATGCCCTCACTGGGATTTGCATGTGACAGTTTTTCAGGGAGACTGGCAAAACTGTTAAGACACATTCTGGGAAGTGTCAAATAAAGGATCTGGGCTCTGTGCTAAATTTTTACGTTTTGGAGGGTGGAGCTTCAGCCATTTGACATTGTCCCTGACCTGGCCTCTGTCATGTCTGAGTATGATGGGCCTATGGATAAAAATGGAAAGAACTATTTTCATGACAACTTTGTAATACATTGGTATGCAGTGTGATATCCCTTTAGTATTCATCCGAGACCAGATGAATACTAAAAGCATAAAAGGAGGGAGGTCGTCTGCTCTGACTTCCCAGAACGCTGCCTGGTTTGGGCAAGTTGAGGAATCCCAGCTGTGGTGAGGGCTGCTGTTCTGTGCAGACACTTAGAAGAGGGTGGCACTTGGTGGTGACTCTCTGGGCCCTCTAATAAGCTCAGGACTTACTCACAAGGAAATCTAGTAAGGGGTCCTTAAAGACGCACAGAAAAAAATTAAGGATTTGGCAGAACGGTGGGCGCTATGTCACGAATGAAGGAAACAGGGAGTAAAATCAGATATGGAAGTAGTGTACTTTTTTTTGGCACTTCTTATAAATATTTTTGCTGTATGGTACAGACACAGCTTAATGAGAGAAAAATGAGAATATCACGGCCTCGTTTTTCCTCATGGTTGTCCAAAACCAGCCAGCTCCCTTGCCAAACTCGTTTATGTGATGATCTCTTGCTGTCTTGATGACTATCATTAAAATAGCCCCTTATGAACACATCACTTCAAATTTCTGTTGGACTAGATTATGCACAGATTGGAACTGGCTATGCACCGACTCTGGTTTTTTCTTTTGTACTAATTATAAATGTGGCCAAAGTATAAATATTGTGTGCTTGTATCACAACTATAGTTAAATTCTGAACTGTGGGTGTATGAAGACCCAGAATTATTTCAAGGTATCAAGAAATTATTTATGCATATAGCATTATAAAGTAATCTGCATGCATGTATTTTATTGATGATTTTTTTATTTTTTTATTTTAAAGAGAAAAGTAAAAACGGTAATAAAACAGTTTCAAAACAGATTTGTAGGAGAGTTACAATAATTAATACATTGCATATAGTTGTTTTTGTGGTAGTTATTCAGAGTACAACGTATAGGCATGATAGCTCATCCAGAAAATATTAGCACAAACCTTTGTTTTCAATGAAGAGAAACTAGCTGTATAATTATCTTAACTATGTTGTGTATAAATATATTTTTTTCTTTTCCCCTTTCTTCCTTGTCCTTTTCCTCCATCATAGCTCACCTTTCCTTTTAAACATTTTCTTCCCAGTTGACAATGTCTACTGGACATTTTGGATCTCATTTGCTCATTCAGTTTCTCACACTAGTGAGACGGTATGGTGTCTATACATATTGGTCTGTTCTATTTCACTGATGAGTATGGTCTCTAGTTGCATCCATTTACCTATAAAAGTTTCTAATTTGACCTCTTATATGGCTGAGTAGTAATCCATTTCATATATCTTTTTTATCTGTTCCTTGGTTGATAGTCTTTTGGGTTAATGGTCAAGATTTAGCTGTTAAAAATTGTGCTGCTATACACATTCGTGTTTGTATATTGCTGTAGTATGATGTGTTTAATTCTTCTGGGAAGACACTCAGAAGGAGAATAGCAGGGTCGAATGGGACTTCTAATGCTAATCTTTAAAGGAATTTCCACAGTAATTGCACCAGTCTACACTCCCTCTAACAGTGGAGAAAGGTTCCTTTTTCCCCACAGCCCTACCAGGCTTTGTTATCAGTTGATTTTTTGATGATAGCCATTTTCCCAGGGATTAGATGAAATTTCAGTTTGCATTTTTTGAATGACCAATGATATTGAACATTTTTTCATGTATTTATTTGTCATTTATATTTCTGCACCCGAGAAATGCATGTTTAGCCCAGATACCCATTTCTGAATTGAGTCTTTGCATTTGGGGGGGGTGTCTGAGTTTTTCAATTCTTTATGTGTTCTAGATAGAAGTCTTTTGTCTGTGGGAAAGCTGGCTATAATTTTTCCCACTCTGTGAGTTGTCTTTTTACTCTGTTGGTGATTTCTTTTGTTATGCAAATTCTTTTAAATAAGGTGAGATTCCATTTGTTGATTCTTTGTAATATGTCCCTTACAGTTTGGGTTTTGTTCATAAAGTCTCTGTCTACACCTGTGTTTTTGGAGATTTCTACATTTTCTCTTCCTGTAAATTTAGTGATTCTATTTTAATATTTAGATCTTTGATACATCTTGACTTTAGTTTAGTGCATGGTGACAGGCATTGGTCTAGTTTTAGTCTTTGGCATGTGGAAAGACAGTTTTTCCAGCACCATATTAAAGAGACAGTCTTTCTTCCAGTGAATATGTTTAGCCCCTTTGTCAAAAATAAAGTGGCTGAGTGTGTTAGGGGTTGCTTCTGCATCTTTTATTCTAATCTACCAATCCTCAGGCCTTTTTTTTTTTTCTAATACCATGTTGATTTTATCACAGTAGCTTTGTAGTATAATTTCAGGTCTAGGACTGTGATGCCCTGACTTGCCTTTGTTGCTCAGAATTGCTTTTGCTATTCTAGGTCTCTTCTGGTTCCAGATGAATTTTAGGAATGTTTTCTCTAGATCTGTGAGGTATGCTAATGGTATTTTGATTGGGGTTGCATTAACTCTGTACAGAAGTTTTGGGAGTATGGCCATTTTCTCTATGTTGATTCTTCCTATCCAAGAGCAAGAGATATCTTTCCATTTTCTGATATCTTTTTTGATCTTCTTTTTTTAGGGTACTGTAATTTTGTAATTTACAGTGAAAATTACACAACCTGTGTTAGATTGATTCCTAAGTATTTCAGTTTTTTAGACACTATTGTTAAAGGTGTGCTTTCCCTAATTTCTCTCTCTCTGTGAGTTTGTTGCTTATGTACAGGAATGCTATTGGTTTTTGAGTTTTGACTTTGTATCTCACTACACTACTGAATTCAGATATTAAATCTACAAGGTATGTAGAGTTTTTGAGGTCTTCTATGCAGGGCATCATGTCATTTGCAAACAATGATAATTTAACTCTTTCTTTTTCTATCTCTATTCCTTTTTATTTTTTTCTCTTACCTAATTGTTCTGGCTAACATTTTTAGAACTGTACTGAATAGGAGTGTTAGATGATGGACATCCTTGTATCATTCCTAATTTTAGAGTGAAAGCTTTCAGTTTTGGACCACTTAATATGCTGTTAGTTATTGGTTTATAATAGATTACTTTTATAAAATTGAGACAAAGACCATCTATTCCAAATTTCTGAAGTTTTTTTTTTTTAAATCATGAATGGATGTTGGACTTTGTCAAGAGTTTTTTTCTGCATCTATTGAGATGATCATATGATTTTTGTATCTGGTTCTGTTACTATGGTGTATTACAGTTATTTATTTATGTACCAGGAATCAAACTTACAGCCTCATGCTTGCCAGGCAAGCGCTTATGCCGTTGAGCTATATCCATAGCTTACGTTACGCTTATTAGATTTATTGACTTGCATATATTGAACCATCCCTGAACCCATAGAATGAATTTTACTTGATCATGATGTATAATCTCCTTGATGATTTGCTACATTCTTTTTACCAGTATACTATTAAGGATTTTTTGGTTGCATTCTTCTCCTGTTTTGGAATCAGGATAATACTTGTTTTCAGGAATTATTTTGGAAATATTGCTTCTCTTTCAATTTCTTTAAAAATTTTAAGCATTAGTGGTATTAGTTATTTTCGAAATTTATTATAGAATTTAACAGTGTATCTGTCAAGATATGAACTTTTCTTTGTTGGCAATTTTTAATGACATTTTCAGTTTCATTGGCTGAGATTAAATTATTTAGAATTTGTATAATTCTTGAATTAGTTTTGACAGTTCTATTGTGTCTAGAAATCTGTCCATTTCCTCTGTTTTCCATCTTATTATAATATAGGTTCTCATAGTAAGTATTGATGATCTCCTGTATTTCTGTGAAATCTGCTATGATTTCCCCCTTTTCATTCCTAATTGCTTAAAATTGTGTTTTCCCCCTCTTTTCTTGTTAACTAATAGTTTATCTATTTTACTTACTCTTTCAAAGAACCAACTATCTGATTCAATGATTCTTTGTATTGTTTCTTTTTAGTCTCTTGAATTAATTTCTGCTGATTATAATTTCTTCCCTCAGATGAGTTTTGGTTTTGATTTTTTTCTTCTTTTTTCTAGAAGTTTGAGTATTTATTCGAGCTCATTCTGTTTTCCTGATGTGTGAGCTCATAGCTATAAAGCCAACTACTTTCCATCCCATGAGTTTTGGTATATTATATCGGTATTATTGTGTAATCATATATACTGTTTAAGTTTATGTTTAATTTTTTCTGTGACTCCTTGGTTGTCAGAAAGGTGTTGTTCAATATCTGTGTGTTAATGTAGCTTTTGTGATTTCTTTTGTTGTTTATTTCCAGTTTCATTGCTGTATGGTCAGATAGTATGCATTGGATGATTTCAATTTCCTTACATTTACTTATACATGTTTTGTCAGCTAATATATGGTCTATTTTGTAGAATGTTCCATGTGCAGCTGAGAAGAATGTATATTCTGATGTTTTAGGGTAGAAAGCTCTAAAGATATCTACCAAGTCCATTTGTTTACAGGCTTGGTTTAATTCTAATATTTTTTTGTTGATATTTTGTCTAGTTGATCTATTGGTGAGAGTAGGGTGCTAAGGTACCCCACTATGATTGTATTAGTGTTTATTTGTTTTTTCCTGTCTGTTAATGTTTGTTTTATGTAATTGGGTGAACCTATGTTTGGTGCCTAAACATTTTTGATTGTTATCTGTTCTTGGAGTTTTCTCTTAACGAATGTGTAGTGACCTTTATCTCTTTTAATTAATTTTGTCTTAAAGTTTGCATTGTCTGCAAATAGAATAGCTACCCCTTATTACCCTTTCATAGTACACAAAAAAGTTGAAGTAAATGTAAGTTTAGTTAAACCATCCCAAATGTCTACCGGCTTTTTTTATTATGTGTCTTCTTAGATTTCAAATACTACGTATAGCATGAATCAGAAAAGTTTCTTGACAATAGGATATCGAATCTCATATTCAAAGATCACAGAAAGAAATAAGCAATATACTGTTGGAAAGTGAATATCTCTAGCTATTGACATTATGAAATGTGACAAAATTTCAAAATATTGTACCCATTAATTTAGAGTATGTGTCTGTATATATAAATATATTTACACTTTATATGCAGATACATTTTATACACAGAGTGTCACTTACAAAACTGCTGAAAATATTTATTCACACCCTTTGAGAAGTAGCTAAGTGTTAATGACACTAGGAGAAAAGAGACATTTTTCCTTTCCTCAAGGAG
The DNA here is from genome assembly GCA_004027455.1 of Hydrochoerus hydrochaeris. Taxonomy (NCBI): domain Eukaryota; kingdom Metazoa; phylum Chordata; class Mammalia; order Rodentia; family Hydrochaeridae; genus Hydrochoerus; species Hydrochoerus hydrochaeris. Next base: position 252,936 of record PVLA01001133.1, read on the forward strand.
TGTATAATACACTAGGAGAAAAATTGTTCACAACTCAAAATAAAGATTATATGTGTAGGGAAGAGCTGGGGCAGTGAGTGTATTCACAGAGCCCAGTGCAAGGTAAGACTGAAGTAGGCAGAGAAGGGAGGCGTGGCCAGGGTGGCCAGGAGACCCAGCCCTGAGGCCACAGCCAGTTTTCAGGGACTGATGAGCTGCCCAATGTGATCCAAGAAATGGGCAAGTACAGGGCAGCGAAAGAGTATGAACACACAAATGTTCCTGAGAGGCTTTTGGCAAAGGTGCCAAAGACATTTGATGGAGGAAGAAGCATGTTTTTAATAAGCAGTGCCAAAGTATTTGCTTTTGTGTGGGGTGGAGATGAATGGAAGAACCCTTGATTTAAACCTCATACTTTATTTAAAAAATTAACTAAAAGTAGGTAATATGATTACATAGAAAATGGAGAGCTATAAAATTTACAGTAAAAATATAATTAAAAGTCCTTAGGTATTGGTGCTAAGCAGAATTTTTAGATTTGAGACCAAGTGCACAAACCATAAAAGAAAAAAATGGTAGGGCAGATTCCATGACAATTAAAATCATTCCCTTTATGAAAAAGCCTATGAAGAGGAGGAAAGGATAAGCTATAGGTGGAGAGAAAACATTTGTAGACCACATAGCACACAAAGAACTAGCAAACTCTCAAAAGTCTGGAGTAAAGATGCAAATATTTCAGTTAGAAAATGGTAATAGACGTGGCAATATTTTTTTAAAGAAAATGTACAGAAAAGAAAAAAATATATATTCTCAAAGAAAATAAAAGCCCATGAACAGAAGTTCTACATTATTAGTCATTAGGTGCGTTTTAATTAAAACCACAAGGAGATACTGTACTGCACTTATCAGAAGAACTAAGATAAAAAGTAGCAACAACAGCGGCAAGAATTCAAAGAAGATACACACGGAGTATAGTACGGTAGTTTCCCTTTATGCTGCCGAGACACTTTCCAGGACCTCAGTGGAGGCCTGAAACCACAGATTGGACTGAATCCTGCATCTTCTCCTAATCACACATGCTTATGCTAAAGTTTAATTTATAAATTAGGCCTGGTAATAGAGTAACAATAATTAACACTCATAAAATAGAATACTTACAACATTATATTATACCGAAACTTTTGTGAATACTGAGCTCTCTCTCTCTCTCTCTCTCGTTCTCACTCTTGCTCTCTCTCACTCTGTCTCTCTTGTGATGACATAGGACAGTTAATAGCAACACTGTACAGCATCTCTTCGGTATATCCAAATGGCCAGCATCGTTATATGTTTGCTTTGGGAGCCATTAATTGAAACAGGGATTACCTGAACACTTAGGTACTGTGGCAGAGTCAAAGATAATCAAGAAATCTACTAAGTGACAAACGGGCAGGTAATGTACTGAGCATGGCTGTCCCAGACACAGGGATGATTCCTGAGTCATGTGAGATTTCATCACTCATTCATTCCAGAATGGCATGGAATTTAGAACAATTGATTTGTTTTTCTCTGGAATCTTCCACTTCATACTTTTATACCATGACTAACTGAAACTGCAGAAAGAGAAACTGAGAAGAGAAAACTACACAACCTCTCTGGTCCTTGGGTGATGTCTTTGACATGGCCAAGAGAAACAGGACAGCCTGGCTTTAAAGTACCTAGAAGACATTAAATGAAACTCTCCAGGAATCAGGAAGATGTGCAGATCTAAAGCTTGAGAAGGAAGCCAGGGCTTGAAGAATTAATTCAGATATAACTTACATAGAGATGATAAAATTTATAAATCCGCTAGATAATTGTGAGAGCATTGCGAGCTGTCTGTTGGTATCCAGGATTCCCCAAGGATGTCCACAGCATTTGCATACCACTTATGCATATCCTCCTGTATGTGTTAAACCGCCTCCAGACTACTTATAATACTTAATACAGCGTGATTTCTGTGTAAATAGTTGCTACAATACACTGTTTAGGGAACAATGATGGAGAAAAGTCTGTACTGGTACAGGTGTAAATTTTTTCCCTACTTTTTTGATTTGTAGTTGGCTTAACCCTAGTGTGCAGAATGTGTAGATAGGGAAAGCCCTATTGTGCATGAAGAGGAGTGAATAGATCCTGGAACCCAGTAGGGGAGGGAGAGAGAGAGAGAGAGAGAGAGAGAGAGAGAGAGAGAGAGAGAGAGAGAGAGAGAGAGAGAGAGAGAGAGAGAGGAGAGAGAGAGAGAAAGAGGAGATTCAAGAAATAACATGCAGCCAGTAGATCAATTGTGCTGCTGTGCCCGTGGTTGGGTGAGGACAGCCTGGAGGCTTATTGAGTTTAGTAATTAGAAGTGTATTGATGCCACTAGAATAGAGCACTAAAAATAAAAGTTGGAATCCACATTTGCAAAGGATTAAAGGGTAAATGGGAAGTAACGAGATGAAAGGAAGACGTGACAATTTTGCAAAACTTTGAAGGTGATTGGGAGGGAAAAGAAATTGCTGTAGAAATGCTAGGGTAAGAAGGACAGTTTTGTGTTTTAAAGGCTGATTGGAATATCTGAGCATGCTTTTGGTGAGACGCCTGGAAGAAAGAGTGAGCAACCAACTGAGCAAGGCAGAGAAGAAATAGAAAGGCATGAACTCAAGAGAATAAATGCAGGGATTTGCCTCAGAAGTCAGGAGGGTCGATATTCAAACTACATGTTACAAATGAATTACAAAACTATTTATAACATACATTAACTGTCATTTGCATTTCACTTCTGTTTTCAGAGTTTCAAAAGAGATTTTGTGAGATTTACTGTTACATATAGGGTAGTTTAGGATAAAATTATTAGATAAGGAAACTCAAGTAAAGGAGATGTAGGTTAGAGAAAGCAAGATGAAGTCAGAGACCGTGTTAGTATGCAGAACAAGTCTCTGGCTTTTGCAGAAGGTTCGCCACAATTTGAAAATTGGTCCACAAGAGCTTTGAGAGCAGTAGTTTCCAGTTGCTCAGCATCTAGAACAGTGATCAGCATACCGAGACTATTTTGGGAACTATATTTCCTTTATGGAATAATGCTGCCTATTACTGCAAATTTTCCATATTCAGTTGTTAAGCTTAAAAATGGTAAGGAAAATACAGAATGACCGGACAGGAGATGAATCATACTTACAATTTCATTGTAAGTGGGGTCGGTACATTTTGGAACAGATTTTGTTTTCCTCCTACGAACTTCACTGGGATATGGTAAAAGATAAAATTCAACATGTGCACTGGGCGGAGAGCCATCTGGGAGATGCTACAAAGGAAAACGGTTATAAATATTAATGTGTATTGCTATCAAAGAAAACAAATGCATAGCTACTAAATATCCAGACCAAAGGCAGGATAAGGATTTATTATAGTCACTTCCTTTATTAGAAAATAAGGGAAAAAGCAAAAGAAATATATCACTGCTTAAAAATAATCTTGCAATTCAAGAGAGAAAAATTGTTCATTTTAAATTAAGTGTTGCATCAGAGAGGTATGTTTAAATGTCCATTAAATAAAATTTACTTTAATTTTTTGCAGTAAAATCTAAATTTGCATGTTTCACTGCTATGGTCAAAAAGTGAATATTAACTTCAAGCAGAGGCTGGAATTAAATACCTCAGGATATAATACACCACTTGAAAACCAAAAAAAAAAAACACTCACATTTAACACATCTATGACATGTAACATTCAGCGATTTATGGGCTAACATCATATATCATGTCTTAAAGCAATTTTATGAAAGGGTTTTAGATCCACAACTTTAATATAAATTTTAAAATATCCACAATAATTTTCTTACTTACCACTTTAATATACTTATACATAACATTTTAAAATATCTACAATAACTTTCTCATCTAGATTACTTTAAAGTACATGGGATGATCACTTTGAAATTGTTTTCTATACATTCCAAATTTGCTCAGGTCGCTGTCGGAGTAGTGAGGCAGGTGGGTGGCTCTCTGGACCTCCTTCCATCTTCCCTGTCTCCCCACTTTTATTTTCCATCTTTCCTTCAACTTTATTATTGTTATTTCCATTTCTTGATACATCATTTGAAGACTGAGTCCACTTCCTCAAAACATTGGAAATTGTAATATTTGAAAGAAGTAGATCTTACCTTTATAATCTTCACCCAGCACAGAGTAAATGACCCTAAATCTCTGAATACCTAGTTTGACAAAATGAGAAATGTTCATAGAATTTACATTTCTAAAGAATGACTTAAGGCCATAGTTGGGCAATTAATGGCTTATTTTGTTTTCTACATTTTATTAAATCTGTAATTTTCAACAAATATATCTCTATGTTCTGAAATACATCATTTGTACCTTCATCAACGTTAATTTTATATCTTTCTTTGGGACTCAAGAAAGGATGTTGGAAAACAATATATATATATATATGTAAATATATGTGTATATATGATATACATATGTATGTATATCACTTTTATTCACTTGAAATCCATCAATAGCATAATTTTCAGTAATATAAAAACAAGTATTCAAAAGCGTGCATTGTTTTCAACAAAGAAGTAAAAGCGTTTTTTCTCTGTGATTGTCTACTGTGGACCTTGTGTGTACTATACCTTTAATCACTTTATGCTCCAACCTTGTGTTGAAGTCATATTTCTGGAAATATGCTTTCTCATTGCAAATCTGAGTTGTTACATTTGACAGGTACATGGCTTTATGCAGGTGGAAAGGTTAATCTTGTGTGTCAGCGTGACTGAGTCATGAGATGGCCCAACCTCTCATTAAACATTATCTGAAGGGGTGTCTGTGAGGATGCTATGTAGCTGAAGGACAAAATATATACCTAAATATTTCTGTGAGTGCCCTACGGAGCTGAGAATGCTTAAGATACAATTCATCATCTCCTCCTGTCACTGGTAGAATTGCATTTACACCAATCTCACCAGGTGTCTGTTGTTACAGTGAGCGTATCTGCGGGGAAAAGACTGGGATATTGAAAGATGGGATGAGAACTTATAGGAGATCTGGTGAAAGTAGGAACATGGAGTTCCCAAATTCTGATGATTCTTCTTTGCCAGTGGAAGAGGCCTTTCTATTGGCTTTCTACCCTTGTCTGAAAGTATTAATTCTATACCATCTGTGGAAATGGTAAGGACCTCACCTGAGGCAGGTGCCATGCAAGACATAACTGATTTTCCTCAGTATTTTACCCAATACTCTTTGCTTCTGGAACTATAACTGGAATCAAGTCCCAGGAGACTCACAAACATATGATTCAAATTGTGATCCATAGATGAGTGTTATATATCAAAAGACCCACTTGAGTTTTCTGATTTTCACAGACAGAAAATCTGGGTAATCTGTGTGTCAATAGATATTAAGAGTGTGACACAATGGCATAAGGAATTAATAATTATATTGTCTTGATTACTTTTCTTCTGTTGCTGGGACAAAACACCCAACACTCAAAATGAAAGGAGGAAAGGTTTATTTAGCTCACAGTTTGCGGAGGTTTCAGTCCATAATCAGCTAGCTCCAAGGCAGGGTGGCGTGGCACAGGGACAGTACTTTAAGATGGCAGAAGACAGCAAAGCAACAACAGCAAAAGGAGAAAGAGGAAGCCTCTTTTCCTCCCTTATATTGTACACAGGCCACCTCCACCCCCTCAGCAAGTGTAACACTCACAAAATCTCCCTGCCCTGCTATTGCGCAGGATGAGGATGCTTACAAAGTAAGAACCCTGACTCCTTACTGAGTCACTTGGTTAAACTTCTAAATATCTCAAGTTGATACAATTTCTCAAACATAACACACAACAAGTTGAATTTTTTATCATGTTCCTGCAGCATAGGTCCCTAGGATTTTAGAGTAAACCCTTGCCATCATACTCTTCCTTTGAAATGGTCCTTGACTTATTATTAGGTCTTAATAGGAATCAAATACTTTATCATGGGCCACCAAAGTGACTTATTCTCTGATTTGTCCATCATGAACTGGGTTTTATCAGACCCGTGAATGTGCTCTCTATCATCAAGTGCAAGCGACATATACATGTCCAGGATTGAGCAGACCCTGATCACACCAGAAATTACATGAACTGCTCCAGATGCCCACAATTCCCATTTCTGCTACTCTTTCTTCTTTCTCTCTGCCTGTACCTATGGCTTCCTGGTCAGTTTGCCATGATTTCTTTTTTAAATTGGAGACTAAACCCAAGGCATTGTGCACACTAGAGCTAACTTCCCCAATTCCCTTTGATTGGTGGCAGAAGAAGAGATAATCCAGGCCTGATTTACAGATGGTTCTGTACCATACACAGGGACCACCTGAAAATGGACAGCTGCAGCACTCTGTCTCTATTCTGGGACATTCCTGGAGAGCAGTGGCTTGGGAAATTCTCCCAGTGGGAAGAATGTCAAGCAGCACACCTGTGAGTCTACTTTTCTTGGACAGAGAAATGACCAGATGTGTTTATATACTGATTTACAGGTATGGTCAATGGTTTGGCTACACAGTCAGGGACTTGGAAAGAACACAGTTGAAAAATTATTAATATAGAAATCTGCAGAAGAGATATGTGGCTACATGTTTCTGAGTGAGAATAACAATGTAAAGATATTTGTATCCCATGTGAATGCTTATCAAAGGGTGAGCTCAGCAGAGAACAATTTTAATTAGGAAGTATACAGAATGACCCATTCTGGGGACACCATTCTGTCCCTTTTCCAGCTACCCCCATCATTGCTTAGTGCACCCATAAATGAAATGGTCATGGTGGTAGGGATGAAAATTTTGCATGGAGTTGGAAACCTGGATTTCAGCTTACCAAGCTCACTAGGTTGTGGCCACTGCTAAGTGTGTTATCTGCTGAAGAAAGAGACTGACAAGAAGTCCCAGAGATGGCACCATTTTTGAGCTAGGAAGTTATATGGTGGCAGGTTGATTACATTGGTATACTTCCACCCTGAAATGGTAACATTTTGTTCTTACTAGAACAGAGATTCTGAATATAGATTTGCCTTCCCCACATACCATGATTGTACCATAACTACCACCCTTGGACTTAGAGAATGTTTTATCTACCATATGGCACTCCACACAGCATTGTTTCTGATCCAGCAACTCCCTTCACAGCAAAAGAACCAGGGAGCCCAGTTTCATGTCACTCACTGGTGTCACCATGTTCCCCACCATCTTGAAACACCTGGTTCCTATCCAATGATGGAACAGTCTTTTAAGTACTCAGAGTGCCAGAAAGGCAGTAATAACTTGTAAATCTGGAAAAAGCTTCTCACGAGGCTTATATAAGCTCTGAATAGCATTTATTATATAAAGATACTTCTCTTATGGGCAGGATTCTTGTGTCTAGGAATCAACAGGTGGAGAAGGAACTGGGATCATTTACTATTATGCCTAGTGACCTGTAAGCAATATCTACATTTCTTATTGCCACAGGAATTTATTGCTCTGCTGGCCTGGAGATCTTAGTTACAAGGGCGAAACGCTTCTGCTAGGAGATACAATGATGATTCAACTGAACCGTAAGGTAAGACTGTCACCTGGACATAGCTCTAAATCCAAATGTAAAAGAGTTACAGTGCTGGTTATGGTGACTAATCCTTATCATTGGGGGAAAATAGGACTACTATTCCCTAGGAGAGATAAGGAAGACTATATATTTAAAGCACAAAAGACCTTTTAGGGTATCTCTAAATATTACATGCCCTGTGATAAAGGCAATGGTAAACTACAACACAACCAGGCAGAATTATTAATGACCGAGACTGTTCAGAAGTGAATGAGTTACCACTGCAACAAGCAGGGTTACATACTGAAGGCAAAGAGCATGCTGAATGAATGAAGGGGCCTATAAATACCAGCTACAACCACATGATAGTTATAGAAATGAAGAATAAGTTCACTGAGTATTTTCTCTTTATTTGCCATGGATTTATATGCATATATGGCAAATATCCTTGTATTCTTTCTTCTCTTATTTCCTCATGTAACCTAAAAATGTGTTGTTTATATCATAATATTTACATAAATTTTACATCATAGAATTTAAGCTTGGGACAGCAAGGAGGAAAGCAGACATCTCTTCAGGACTTTTCCTCCTTCTCTGAGGGAGGAATTAGTTTGTGCTATTGGTTGTACACAACATAGTTGTATCACATCAGGTAGAATTATGACTTTGTTGTTGTCTTTATTTGAAGATTAAATACTATAGTTAAAGAAATGCAAATAGGTGCCAAGTTGATGAGTGGTGAATGCAAGATGATTAATTTTATGTGTCAACCTGACTGGGCTGCTCAGATACTGGGCTAAACATTCTGGATATATCTGTGAAAGTGAATATGCAAAGCAGAGCAAACCTTTCTCAGTGCCTTCGGGCACTCCTCAATATCTCAAGGACTTGAATCCAGCAAAAAGGTAAATGTGGGGGAATTTGCTGCCTGATTGGGACAGGTTGTCTCTTGCCTATAGACTGTGACTCACACCAGCTGATTCCCTGGCTCTTAAATTTTTGGACTTGGGCTGAAACCAAACTGCCAGCTTCCTTGAATTTCAGGCTTGCAGACTGTGGGACTTTTCAGTCTTTTTTAATACCATAAGCCAATTCCTCATGATATATCTGTTTATATCTATATCTTTAACTGGGTTATCTTCTGTACCTGTCTATATCTCACTGGTTTTGTTTCTCTGGTGAGCATGAATACCTAAGAATCTGAACTTCTCAATGGGCAAGTTTTCTTATCTGTCAAATGCAGATAAAAATAATGCTTATCTCAGAGGATTTTAAAATAAGCATACAATGTGAGGACAGTGCTTGAGACAGAGCAAGACTCAGTAAATGTTACTACTATTTTTATTTCCTGTAAATTATATATGAATGTACTGTATGCACTGATTGACAAGTTATCCTTAATACATTAGGGCATTTATGTGGGGTGGGGTTTCTCAACATTGGCACTGTTGACATTTGGAGCCAGATAACTCATTTAATTCTTGGTTGCAGAGAGTTGCTCAGTGCCTTGTGGCATATTTTTTCAGCATTCCTGCTTGAACCAACTAGATGCCCAAAACACCATCCTCTTATTTGTCAACCAAAACATGTCTCCAGACATTGCTAAATGTCACCTTGGAGGAAAACATGACCCCAATTGAGAACCACTAGAATGACTACCAAATAGGAATCTCTATTGAATACTAGCCTAGTGATCTGTGGTTATTTCCACCCGCATTTCTTCTTGGTTTTCTTACATTTGATAAACTTTAATCAAAATCTATCTTCTATCCTTCCTCAGGTTCCAAAACATATTTTTACAATTTATTAAAATTTTGTTAAATGATATTCTTCTCCCTGGTGCTTCCTTTATTCTTGATACTCCAATGCAATTTTATACCAAGATCCACCTTCCCCCTTTCTGCTCTGTTCACCTGCTTATACAGATTGTGATTCCTAAATAATTACAACTGTATTTTAATTATTTTTAGGTCTTTCTGCAATTCTTTCTTTCCCTTCCTTCTATATATGGTATATTTAAGTTTCCCATGAAGCTGCTTTGATCATTTTACTTCGCTTCTCAAAATGTTCAAGGGTTCTCTCCTGCCTGAAGAATAAACTCCAAGCTGTGTTAGTCTTCACCATGCATTTAGTTACACTCAAGCTCTGGACTTCTATTTTCAAGTTAGTGTCCTTGACAAGGTCCTTCAGAATCCTGGAGTTTTTAGAATGATAGAAGAGCCCGGGTTTCAATTTAAGCCAGAGTTGCATTAGATGTGAGCAGCAGGTTTTGTTTGTCCTTTAACAGCTTTAAGTGAAGACACTGATTTCTCAAGTTTTTAAGAGAAATCTGTTTTTTCCTCTCCATGTAGCTGTCTTATCAATATCAACTTTTCCTTTCTTACTAGTGTCCTGTCCTATTTCTTAAGCATCGCAAATAACATATTGAAGAAATGACTAGTTATCCCTTCATCAAATACTGATTATACTCTTTGCCCTTATGTTTATGCAAATTAAATTTTACTTTAAAATGACCCCTACTTGTCTAAGTATTTTACCTTGGGTTTTTTTTTAAACCTCTGATTTTAATTTATACCTTCATTAAAAACAGCACTGACCTGAAGAAACAAAACTTAGGAATAAAAAGGTCTCAGTCTACTCCCCACACCTCTGCACAATAAGTTTCTTTATGTCATCCAGAAGATTCTTAATTTCTGGTGGACTGATGCAAAATAACAGCATAACTTTCTTCTAGAATTCTGGCTAACATTTTTACTGTGTCCAAAAAGTAATGTGAAATCATTATGGTGGTTGTTGTGACTCATACTGACTCTGAACTCTATATATTTTAGATATACTATTAAAATATTTGTCATTTCCTGTGTTCTAAAAAACAGTTTTAGATGTGTGACATCTTCCCTGTGAGATTGGAAATGTTTTGACAGAAGATTGTCCTGATTCTTTTGGGTTTTGCTACAGTGAGTACTATTGTAGCTCCATTCTAGATTCCTCTTTGAAAGCTACATCTATTTCATTTCTATCTCTGACTCTGTCTCTGTCTCTCTCTATATCTATATCTGATGCATATCAAAGGTTTTTTTTTGTTAAAAAAAGCCACCAATCACATACATTAGCTTAGACTCAGGAGCAATAGTATTACTGCCTTCCACCTCCATATTTTACCCCCAAGAGAGCTCTTCAGGGCAATAACGTGCACAGAGTGGTCATTTCTGTGATAACAACACCTTCTTGTGGAATCTCCTAAAGGCCTGTCCAAGACTCTTGAAATTCCCCTTTTCAAAAATATGCTCATGATATTTTGTTTGCAAGTCATGCATTATGAACATTCTTTTCTATTCATAACAATGTCCATATTTTCAAACTTTTAAAGGAGCTTGTTGATATCTACAAAAGCTTCTGCTAAAATCCTTCTCAGGAAAATTTTGAGTGGGAGCTCATGCTCTGTGCAGTTTTCCTCTTGCATTTTCTACACTTATGCATTCCTTATGCTGCAGGAAATTTTCAGCTCTGTTATAATTTTATGAGAAAACTCTCATATATGTGGTCCATAATTAATTGAGAAGGTGTTACATAGCATGATTGTAAATAATTATCAAATGACTGAGTGAATGGAATATATATGAAGAATGTCTAGCTCTTAGAAATTATTCAATTGCTTATTGAATCATTATAATGCAATATTAAAAATTAAGAATTAATACTTAAGATTTCATTGAAGTAGTTCATCTTATCTACTGATTGTAATAATAGACAATTGATGGTCCATTGCAGAGTGAAGTGGGGTCAGTTTGAGAAGTTTGTCCTAGTTGTTTACCCCGAATACCTAGCCATTAAAAGACACACCTCTGATAGATTTTTTTCTTGCAGATTATTTGGATTTTATGTCTGATCAGGACTAAGGATGTCAAGGTCAGCTTGTAATGTCCAAACATATCAGGGCTCTATTTCTAAAGCTTTGAGTCTATCTCTGAAATCACCTTAGACAGTATGTACTTAGTACCCTACTTTATCCATTCCTACCATTTCTACTGGAGCTGGATTGTACTGATACATCATTATTTGCTCACAGTTCCAAAATGAATCCACGGATACCTTCCTCTTCACATTTATCAGGAAACTTGTTCTCCAAATTGCTATGTTCTTTATTTTGGGCTGTGTGTACCCTACTGTGATAGTTCTCACCTCTTCTTTGAATTTCCATGCCTTCACTCCTAGGAAATTCATTAGACAATAAGCACAATAGGCTACTTAAATCTCTTAGGAAATGATGATGGTTTATCCATTTCTTGGAGGTTGTGCAGATGGTAAAGTATAAACTGAATATATATTTTTATGCTATATTCCTGTGACTTCTCTCAACTCTGTAAATTCTTCCCATTATGCCTTTTTTTTTGTGAAGTACAAAGAAACAAGAATAAATAGACACTTCCATTTATTCTGTGTACACTGACTAAGGCATTCACATTTAACAGAGAGATGCTTTACGGGGACCTCTGGGGGGGAGGCTGGCTACATCTGCATTGATAAAAAAAATTCCCTACAGAGAGATTCATGCACCTTGAGCATTGTCAGATATATATGTGGATGGTCCTGTTGGCACAACTTTAATATTCTGAAAGCCCTACTGCATTTATAATAGATTATAAAATGATTTTCTATTTCTCAAATTTACCAGACATTGAAAGGATTTCAGTAACATTTGAAGAATCATTTAAAAAATAAGTTTAAAGATCCCACTAATGAAGAGATTAGAGATGAAGGATTTAAGATATTCTTAAAACTCACATATGGAAAGATTTCTTCACTTTCAATTGGAGAGTGAGGTACAGGCTTTTCTTAGCTTGGTTTTTTAATTTTAAGTTTTAAAACTTAAAATACATGCTTGCAAATTAATAATTCTTTATCCACAGTGTTGACCTCTAAGTGATATTATTTTAGCTGTATTAATAATTTAACATGGCAATTTTCTGAGTTCACTTATTGTCCCAGATTGTATGTAGCATATCAAACAGCTGTCAGTGCTACTACTGTTCTTTTGGGCGATAAATAAAATGGGTCTTGGAAACTTAGTTACATTACCAAAACTAAGAGGAAAAAAAATGATGGCATGTTGGTACAAAAACAAAGCACAATCTGAACTGTGTGAGAAGTAAATAAAATAACCTAATATTGTAGGTATGGCAGCAAACTTTCAGCATTTTTGTATGAATACCAAGTAAGATATTTATTTTTCATATGATAGCAATAAGAATAACAACAATTAAATAGCTACCACAAGTGAGTATTTACTATATTTGAAGCACTCTCTCAAACTAGGCCTCAAACCAGGGTCTTTTTTATTCTGTGGAATCTATGTGGCTAATTACTGCCTTATCTTGACTCTCTATAAAGGAAAGCAGAGAAATCAGAGCACTTCAAACCAAGTTTTGTAAGAAAGGTTTAAGATACAGCTAGTTTAAAAATATTAGACACTTTGGAAACGTCTGTAGATTAATCCAAAGTTTAATTGTACTTAATAGGTTATTATCTTTTCAATGAATAATTTATGAGAATTTTCAATCATTTTTAACCTAAATGTTTCCAATCATAGAATAAAATAAGCTTTAGCAGAAATCAACTGACAATGATTAAAATATGATAGGACTCTCAAAACCTGTGGTCTCTGCCAGGAACCAAATATCATAATAAAAAGCATTTTCTCATCCATGTGCCTGCCAACTCGCAATTTTTAAACTCAGGCTGGCCATTATAAAAGGGTCTTTTTATAAAATGATAGTGTGCAATACAAGTAAAAAAGTACAATTAAAATGCTTTTTTAAATTGCTTTGCTTAAATGCCAAAATTATCTTTCCAACTTGTGCATGTTGGTTAATATAAGTGGGATGATTTCAGCTTTTCAGGAATTAAATTAACATGGTCCTCAGCTTCATTTCACACCAATTTATACCTTTAAGAAGAGTGTTTTATCAATAGTGATTTCCAATACCATTTTGAAAAACCAACTTAGAGATCTGATTACCATGTGTCTAGCACTTTTGCAATCTGTGAGAAGCCAGAGGAAGGAGATCAAAATAATTTCTGCCTTTAAAGAAAAACACTCACTGGAAGAAATCATCCAGTTAGATAGATAGACAGACAGACAGACAGACACAGAATGAGCCCTTTACATCTGTGGGCCCCACATCTGCTGTTGTAGATTCAACTATCTACAGATCAAAAATATATTTTTAAAAATTATATCTGTAATGAATATGCTGTTTACCTATACCCACCATTGCACTATGTACATATAATTGACATAGAAGTATATGCTATAATTAATCTAGAGATGATTTAAAGTATATAGGAGGATACACAGAGGTTACATGCAAATACTATGCAGCATTATACATGAAGTACTCGAATATCTTGGGACCAATTCCCCTTGGGCTGAACAGCATTTTAAGATATGTAGCTTTTGAATTAATATAGATAACAAGCCACAGAAGCCATAGGGTAATAGATAGAATCCATTTTATGACTAAATGCCTTCAAAGTGAATTGTTTCCAAAAATCCAGAATTCTAGCTGGAGCTCCAGACTTGAAGCATCTCATGAAGCTTGGACAAGTTAGTGACTTCTCAGTCTTCATGACATGCAAAAAGTTACTTTAGACCTTATTTATTCTTTTTGAATGTACTTGGCAGCAAATTTTGATGCACTGTTTATCAGTTAACTGATAATTAAACTTTTTAAAAAAATTGCTGAATATTCTTAATGATCCCAAATCTTTCTACCCTCAGCCTTCATTTTCAGTAAGTAAAATGGTGCAGATATGAGGGGCAGACTATGTTTCATTAATGATTGTTGAAGAATTATTCAGAACAGATATTGGGAGATTAGATTTATGATGCTGTTATATTTGCTAGTGTAGGAAGACCAGATTGTGAAGAGCAGAATCTAGAAATTCATGGGTAAAAAAAGAACCACCTCCCTATATTTGCAGATAATTTCCTGTGACCTGTCATATTAAGTGACTTTGAATGTGTCTTTTTGGGCAGTGTGTCAGGCCAAGGGATAGCTAAGAGTGTATTAGTACAATAATAAATAGGATGTGAATAATAAAAATGAGATTAAGAGCTAAGAGCTGATAATTTTGAAGGTTTTAGATCTCAGTCTTACATTGTAGAATCTTAGAGATTCAAACTTGTCAAATTTCAGCTTACTATTTTGTGAAGGATTACAAAATTTTCTAACCTTTCTTTGGTGAAATGTATCCTAAAGTTCCCGAGAGATCTTGGCACACGCTATACAAGGCAGAATAACTTTCCATGATATTTGTAGAAAGCAACAAAACTTAAGGAGAAACAAAACAAAACAGAAAAGTCAGTGTATAAGCCATTCATGGATCTACTTCTTGCTTAATTGTAGGGCTGTAATGAGTTGAATAGTAAGTGATGTTTGTTTCCAGGTAGCTAGCACCTTTGTGTCCTTACTTAAGAAAATTTTACAGGGACAACTAAGAGCCACACATGTCAATTTCTTCCTCAGGTAGCTAACTCTGTCTTGGAGGAAAACAGAAAACTAAAAGTAGAAGAAAGAAGAATATTCCAGTACTTAGGAAGCTAAAGATATGGCATGAGAGAACCTGAGATTTCACAAAATGATGTTCTGTCTGGTATGAGTTTAGAGATTTAAATCAGAGGCTGCAGAACTTCCATTACCTACATTTTAATATTTACTGGTAAGGAAGAGTACTTTGGCATATTATGACTTAATTATTTAATCTACCTCTTTTACAATTTTGTAATATACTCAAAACACAGTCCTGAATCAAATGCAGCTTTCAAAATAATTTGAGAATTTTAAACTTTCAGCTTCTTGCTGTTCTTTATAAATCAACCTTTTAACATTTTTCTAGTTTGTCTCTAAACTTCTTTTTTAAGGTGAAAATGTAAAATTTAGGCATGTATGGTGAAGTGACAGAGGTTAGGGTACAAGACAGTCAGAAAAGGAATAAAAAAACCCCACCAAAGTGAACAAATGAAATCTGGGCAATGTCGAGACATACACACTGATGTTTATGTCAGCTGAAAGAAGGAGTATGTCCAGAGTTTCGGGACATTTTGAAAACTAGTCCTCAACAACAATTCACTTTTGTTTTAAGTGAGATAGATGTTAAGATTAAATACTTAACACTTGGCAATCCTCAGTTAGTTGGCAAGTATTTCAGACACCAGAACGCACAGAGAAAAGCTACTGATACACCAACAGAGCTTGTATTTAACTGTTCTGGATTATATTTTTTACACTTAAGCAAATGTACATTTACTTAGCAACTGTTTTAAGGCTATTTACTAACCACACTGGAGTACACAGAATATATCTTCCACACTTTTTCATCCATAAAGATCTCTCAATACAATGGAAGCTGCAATATGTACTACAATAAAGTTTGAAAAGTTGTTAAAATGCAGTGAATGTCAAGTGGATGTGGTGTACAGTAAGTGTTCAAGGACCCTGGAAGAGGGAGTGATGAACAGGAGCTAGCGTGGCTGAGAAGCCTGAGGAAGACGAGAGGTTTAAATTGGACCTGGGAAGGTGCATTGGCTGTGGAAAGTGAATAACAGTGGTGAGAAGTAAGACACAGTCTGTTAGATTAAGGGGTGGAGCTTGGTCAACAATGAGTGAGCCACACAGATGGAATTCAAATTTGGTGTCAGGGGCAATAACAAAGCCAGCTATCTAGATTGTGTAGCACCTCTGTAGTAGTCCAAGGAATATGAAGCTGACAGAGAATATATTAAATTTTTCACTCATCTGATAAAACTGGAGTTTTGTGCAGGAGAGATTAGAAAAATAATAAAGAAAGGAATATGATAGCAATCGATTAAAATAACTAATAAATGAATTAATAGAGAATATGAATTGGATATTGAAAATAATAACTGGGAAATTTAACAGATTTGCTGCTGATTGTATATGTTAGTTAAAATTAAATAAGTTAAATTATAGATGGGTTTTGATCAGGGGTTACATGAGAATGATACAATTCACAGAAGTCACTAATTCAGAATAAGATATAATTTTAGTGGAAAGTAGATTACTGAATTTTTGAAATTTTGAGTTTAAAGAGATGGCAAGATACCAGAGTGCTAATGCCCATCTGACAGATGGAATACATAAATGGAATTCAGAGAAAGATTAAAAATAGAGCTATGAATTTAGTAGTAATTCATATTATCTTTGAAGTCTCCAGATTGAATTAAATTTTTAGGAAATTAGTTTCAAGAGTTGAAGTCCTGAATATTGGAAAAGCTTCACATTCTAGGGTAAGGGTGAAGCTATCCTTTATTAAGTCACTACATGTATTTTCCATTTTAAATTTATAAGAGCTGAGGAAGCCTCAGAAAGAAAGCTGTCAGTGAAATTGAAAGAACATACATATAGTGAAGTTTCATTAAGATCTTGGGAACAGAAAAGTTCAAGAAAACAGACATTAAAGTTTTTGGCTTTTAAAAAGAGATCAGCGATAACTGATTTTTAAAGAATTGGTGATCAACATTTTCCTTGGCTAAAGACATCCTGAAACCATAAGGCATCTGGATTTGGGCTGGGTACCCTTTACTGTCCATGTCTTTGTGGCTTATTCTTTGGAGCTCAATGTCATTAAGAGCCAGCTCTGCAAGAACATCTTTAATCCATGGAGAGTACATGTCAGATATAATTGATGCAAAGATTGTTATAAGGATGTTACCCTTCATTAAGAAGTTGGTTTTATTTAGATTGAAACATATCCAAGATAGAACAGTAACAAGTTTGCTTTAAGAGTCTAGATATTAAAAAATTGAAAAGCAGTGATATAATCTGAGGGTTTATACCCCTGAACACTTTACTTATGTGTGGCAAACACTGCCAATATCTGTGCTTTATTTTACAATCCTCTTTGGCTGTCTTTGTCCTGCTTTAACAAGCATTACAATTCTCTCAGTGCCAACTCCAGAACTCACACTGTGTGTATGGCACCATTTATGGGGTGCAAGCGTCTCAAGAAATGTTTCTCAAAGTGTGGTCTTGGAACACACCAGCTTCATGACTGTTCAAATTTTATAGCAAGAAAGTGGAAAAGAAGTCCAGAAATGGAAGTGAGTAGTTCAATGGTTGTGCAACATCTATGAAAATATTCCAGTCAACTATTAAAGAATCAAAATGACCATGAGTTGGCCCAGGAACCTGTTCTTAAAATCACCTGCTGGTCTATACTAACATTGAAATTCTAAGTTTTTTTTTTTTAATCAGTGCTGGGATAATACTCAGGGCCTAAGCAAGTGCTCTATCACTGAACTATATTCCCAGACCCTAAGAAATTCTTAAAATAAAAAATAAACTGTCACAAAATGTGTGCGTGTGTGTAGCTTGGTGTGCTTCTTGTACCTTGCTCTCTCTGTCTATTGTTAATCTTCACATAGCAACTATTTTCTTCTACTTTGTGTCTTATGAAATAAGTAATATTATATTTGAGGTATTTTGCTTTTTATTGACACTACTTGCTTCTCATCTTAAATAATCATTCTGTTATAGCATAAGTGACTGCCCTAGTGTGGGTAGTAGGCGTGAGAAGAGTTTTCCTCTATTTATTGCCTTTAGCATCTCTGGAATATTTATAATCTACAGGGAGAAGGAAATCATTTAGAAATGACACAGAGTGGGGAACAGACACTCAAGTCAGTAGTACATGCATAGAAAAGCACTGTAGAAATCCCCTGGATAGAGCATCTGGAAGTGGGTACAGAGAAAAATGCTAGAAAGCTTTTACTAAATACTTCAGATCTAATACTTGAAGCAAACTGAATTATTATTTTAAAAACATTGGCCAACTTTCTAAATAATTGCAGTATTTTGCCAGTCTCTGTTCACTAGAGTAAACAGTATTGCACTACTTTGAAAGGGAACAAATTGTAGAAATTTTGGTTTACTTGTGATTTCACAAGAGGGAAGCAATTCTTAGAGCACAGCTTCAAAGGTTTGATATAAGATAAACAATTCTTTTCATCAAACTTAATATTAAATATAACAATATAAATATAACAGAACTTCAGGCTAAATTCATTTTAATATTAATGTGAAATCAACCACAAATTCTTTAGTCTGATTATTTTGGCATATAAGCCTGTTTAAGTTTCAAAATATAAATAACAATTATCTAAAAACTTTAAATGAGCAAAGAAAATATATTAAGAATTTATGGATGGATTTTGTGCCATTTAGATTAAAATTCTGTTGCTGTTTTCAAAGAAGAACAAGTAAAAGTTATTTAAAAGAAGCAATGAAAAACTGAATTTTGTTGTGATGATCTTTAGAAAGTGTGAAAAATCCTAATCCTTTGTTGTTCATATAAGTAGTGACCTAGTTCTTTTATTTAACAAATAATCATTGAATACCTACTAGGTACCTGGACTTACTCTAGACATTTGAGTTTTAGTAGTGACACAAGAAAAAGGAGAAAAGTAGATTTGAAGAGACAACAAAATAGGTTTTGTTGCAGTTCACTAAACTTTCAGAAAAGATGACATCTTTTCACTGAAAAGATGATAGTAAATACAGAAATTCAAGATGTGTGACATTGAATCATGGAAAATATTAAGTCATGAACCTGGGAAAAGATATTCAAGACAGATGGACTAGCAGACACAAGGATCCTAGGGGAGCAACATGCCTGCCAAATTCAAGGAGCTGTAAGAAGTCGGTGAGCTGGGAGTGGAGTGATTGAGGGAATCAGGTAGGACATGAAGTTGCAGAGATCAAGGGAACCAGATTGGTAGGGTCTCAGACGGCTTTGGTATGGCTTTCGTTGTAAGTCAGATGTGACTCTTTCGCCAAAGGCTGTGAAGAAAGCAATGACAAATTGGGCTTTTGTTTTCAAAGGAACATTCTGACAGTTAGGTTAGGAAGAGATTATAAAGAAATGATGGCAGAACCAACAGCAATGCGGGTACAGCATGAAGGCGGCTTGAACCAACAACACTGGTTGTGCTGGTGATGGAAAGCGGTAGGATTTTGGCTTTAGTTTGAAAGCAGACTGACGGAATTTGTGAATAAAATGGAGGCAGTTTCCAGTAGAAGGAGTAGAGTCAAAATGAATCTAAGGATTTTAGCCTAGTAATTAGAAGGCAGGAAGTTCTATTTACTGAGGTGAGAAAGATGGAAAAAAAGATACAAGTTTAAGGGAGCAGGCATCAGAAGTTTGATGTGGTGCATTATTAACTTTGAGATACTTAGTAAATTTCTACTGGAGTTGTAATCTGTGGTATACACCACTCTGGATTTTAGGGGACAATTCTGAAATGGAGTTATAGATAAGGAATAAAGTAATGCATAAGTGATATTTAAAGCCATGAATCTAAAGTTAAAAAGAAAAGTCTAAAACTGATTTCAATCTCTCAATCTCAAATGACTGGGGTAAAAAGAGGAAGCAGAAAGTAGACTGAGATGACAGACAGAAAGAAGGACCAGGATATTATTAAAATTTTTCAGAGGGCGTTGGCAATATATGGGAATGATGATGCTTTTTAGACTTTAAAAACTTTTTATTCTAGGATTCACCTGATTCTTTGCCATTTACCTTTAACTACTTTACATCAATGTTAAATTTCATCTATTTCTCCCCTTTCTCATCACTTTCTACCCATCAAGCCTGTATTACACTCAGTTTGAATATACTTACTGGTATTACAACTTCATCTAGGTTTATGATGGTTTTTTGAAAACTGTCAAAAGTAATTTGGGAATTCATTTGGTGAATGAAATGGGTGACCGAATTGGTTAATATTGCTTTTGATCAAGAACTCAGTGTGACTATCAAATAGCACCAAGTTTAATGTGTTTTCTACATGCAATTTCAATAGATTTCCTCTAAAATATTCTGAGTAATGACATGACTGAAACAAATATGTAATTCCTAAGGGGACTATTTTTAAGACTCTCAAATATTATATATAAATCATTTAATAACACCTCTTAATATTTTAATTAATCACGTGTTTATATAGATCAGTGGTGGCGACCTATGGCACATGTGCTGCAGGGGGCTGTTTGCATTACTGAAAGCTCTGAAAGGTTCACCATAACTGGTACAATAGATGTTTGAAGTCTGTGAGAGAATATGTAGCCATAAATAATAACTGATTGACTCTTCATCCCCCAATTTAAAAGTTTCTTAAACAACTCTTATTTTCATTTAAGATGACTGTTTTTTCAAAAACAATGGAAAGTGAATTTTAATGAATATTTATAAACACTTTAAAAATATATGCATAGATATTACAAAAGTTACTGGCTATCAACACCATAGATTTACCAACAAACTTCCTTGGATGTCTAAGTCTAATTATATAATGGATGTAGCCCCTGAAAATTATGCCAATTATTTGTTTATTGAACAAATATTTATTAAGTTTTAGTGTGTGCCGCATGTGTGTCATGTGGAGATGAGTTTGTTCCTTCAGTTCCTTCCAAACACAACTTGAGAGATTTATATGCATGAACAAGACAGCCAATATTGTGATAGTGTTTCTCCACACCCAAAGGGGCCTCCTGCTGTGTGTAAGCCTGGCTTTGATTGGAGTCCAGGAAGACTAGAAGAGCTGGTAAATTTTAGAGTTATCCTTCACTGCCTCCACACTCAAGACTTTCATTTACCCTGTGACACGGAAGGCTCCGTCTCTTTCAGAATGACAGTTTTCAACTACTGTCCTTGCTGTGACTTGAACCGTGGTCAAGTGGGGGATGCATTAGAGCATGGTGCTTTTAGTTACCCTTATAGACTAACTATAGATTTGGTCCTACGTCTTGGGAATATGAAGATGGGGCTCCTAATCTCCAAAAATATAACATGTTTTAGGGAGAAATACACTTAAGCAATTGCGTCAAAATATGCTAACTAAGATGATGCTATAAACTCAAGATATAATAAGAATATAATAAGACCTGTTAGTTTCACAGAGGAGCTGCTGTCCAAGAGACAGTCTGTTGTCCACCACCCTCAATAGGGTAAGACGGATCTAGGCCTTTTTTATTCAGCTCTTAGTTCCTGGTTTCTCAGAAATCATTTGCTTATTTTTTCTGACAGTTCATTTGAGTAAAGTCCATTTTTCATTCTAGGACTCACTGTGAAGTATTTCATAGTCTTTACCCTGAGGATCGCCATCACACTGAGACAAAAACATGGTAATTGGCTCATTGTTCCTCACTGAAGCTTGGTTGCTGGATCCATTTCTCTTACTAATGCTGACACTAATTGCCCAAAGGAGCCAAGTAATTTCTAAACATAAGATCAGATGTTTCTTATTATATATAATAAACTTACAATGTTTTTCATGTGTTTCACCAATATGGTCAGCTTTGCATCCTCATATGATATCACTAACTGCACTTTAGGATTCTTGTCTGGAGACTTCTCTCCTGATTTAAAAAAAAAAGAATTTCAGTAAATTAACACTGAAGTATTTCAAGTAGCTCAAAGTATGCATTACATATTTAGAAATTAAAATAGAACCAATGAATAATATGTAAAAGAAATATTGTCTTATGTTGAAATTGCAAAACTCTTTAGAAGGCTGGGTTGTTGCTTAGATAGAAGTAGGGTTTTTGACTAATCTTTGTGAACTCTCTTCTTCCTACCATTCTGTGTTTAATTTTGATTGGTAACCACTATTTTTTGGCAATTATTTGCACTTTAAACCTAAGTGTCCTTTTGGCTTCAATTTCTCCTTAATATTCAGTATATAAATTTACAGTATGAGAGATCACGTAGATTAAAGTTGTGAGTTTCAGATGTTAACAAATTTGAATTCAAGTCCCTGTAGCTCTGCTTCTGCTGTGTCATTAGAGCTAAATTAGTTACTTTTCTGTAGAATGGAAATAATAGCTGCTTCTGGATAGTTGAGATTAATTAATAAAATTCAAAAGCTGTCACACAGTAACCACTCACCAATGTTTGTAATTATTAGTATTTAAATAGCTGTACTAATCTCTTCATTTTTTGTCCTAGAAGTCTAAAACTAAGCTTTTTCTCAGAACTACCAGAACATTCCTCTATAACCCAAATCTATTTGTAATCAACTACTAATATAAGTTGCCTAGAGCAATTTTTATAAATTTGCTCTTGAGCATGGTGCTTTTTATAGCTTTTCATTTCTTGTAAAAGTTTTAGTCTTGTATTGTTGCTTCTTATTACTATTTTATTCTCCATTATTAATCTATCCTGTAGTCCACAAGTTAGCCTTACAAACTCCTCTACCATTTCTCTTTAGTTGTTGCTCATATTATTCCCTTCATTTAAAATGATCTTGTCCACCATTTTTTGGCTATTGCACTGTTACTTTATTTCAAGTCCTAATTAAAATGCAAAACAATTTCTGTGATCATTTTCTCTTGAATTCTCCTAGCATAGCCCTTATTACTTAATATTTGCATTGTAATTATGCTACATATATCAGTTTGTGTAGAGGTGGATGACGATCTATCTCAGACTTTATTTTCCTATAATTCTCAAGGGACATATGCCAATGTTTGTTCCATAATGTCAACAGTGAACATTTTCCTAATAACAAAAGTAATCCAAATTTTTCTTTGAGTTAAATTTCTAAAATGAAGACTTTAGGTTTTTAATTAAAAATTTCTAGTTTATAGCCCAGGGAATAAGCATAATTTACAGTTTTTATAATATTTTGCTTAATATTCTCTGGTTGTATATTCTCAGAGGATATTTAGAGAGAAGAAATTTACTGACAAAAAAGTTGCTACTGTTTAGTTGTAGGACTATTGTGGTCCAGATTGCTTGTGATAGTCAATTCCAACAGTCTAATCTGCTTTAATAATTTGAAAATTACACATGAACAGTAGGTTTTCTTCTCTAAATCCTCTTATATGTTTGTTATAGTTGTTTACTCATCATCTGCAGGTAATGTTAATTACTTTTATTGTGAATGTGGGTTACTGATATTGAAAGAAGTATTTTTTACAATTGAGAAGCTTATTATGTAACTATAGTAAAATCACTTAAATATCTTTATTACAATGAACAAGAGACAAATTAATTTGGAATGTAGTACTGAGACAAATTACATTTGATAAAATGTTGTTGAACTTTTGGTCTGAAGGTGCTAGAAATATTGACACCTTTTTGATGCACAATGAATATTACATTTGAATTAAGAGAGAAAGAATTATTAAATAAAAACTCAATGTATTTTACCACAGGAGTTTTAATTTGTAGGTAGAAAAATAGCACAAATTTAAGACTAAGTGCTTAAATAATTAAAGTAAAATTGTTACTTGAACCAACTGAAGATGACACTACACACTAAACCTCTTCTGCAAGATTAGTAACCAGTTTTCATCAAAATATGCATGAGTTCAACCCTAGTTTTATTGACAATTCAGACACTATGAAGTCTTAATAGTTAATGCATCAGTACTAGACTAGTATTTCTGTAACTTTTACCATGTGCCAGGCTAAGTGCTCTATGTGGAGTAACTCACTAAATTTTCACCATGAATTTGTGAGGTTTGTGTCATCTCCATTTCACACACAAGGAAACAAAGGCCCTTGGTTTGAGACAATGAATGGTGCAGAATGAAATGATTTCCAGTTACATCTGAACATCATGCTGTAAAAGGGCAGAGGGAGGGCCATAACATAAAGAGTTTAGCTAAAGTCCCACAAAGGCCAATTGGAGAACAACTTGATATGGACAAAAAAATGTTGGAACGTTTTGAACTTCTGCTTCAGGTTTGCCTAGGGTATTTGACCAATCCTTTACAATAATCTCAAAAATTGTTAAAACATTATTGATCTAAAGATGATTGTGTTGAGATGCATGAGTGTATGACACTACAGCAACTAACACATAGTTTATTATGCATATTAAATCCCCTCACACTGAAAAATAATGTTTCACAATTTAATTTTTTTGTTAGCATGTACATATGATTAAAAAAACAAAGTTATTTTAGAAGTATAGAGTAAAATGTCTTACTCTCATTTCTTAAATCTATCCTGTCTATTCCCTCACCATTTTTTTTTAAGTTTCCCATATATCTTTCAGGAAGATGTATGTTGTTGTGGATTTGCTCCATCTAAGCAGCTCTGAATAATTAATTTTGTTTCCTACTTTCTCACAAAGGGGATAGCATATTTGCCATCTTACACAAAGGTCTTGGAGAAACTTTTATGTCAATAAATAGATTTTTAAAAATGTTTAAATACCGTCTCCATTATGAGGAAGTATTATGAGTTAACTGTTTCCCCACTGATGGGCAGGTGAGTTGTTTCCAGTATTTTGTAGCTATTACAAGTCGTATTGCAACAGGTAACCACACACCCAGGTGGTTGTGCACCTATGCACAAAGATTTGGGATAAAATTCTAACAGAAGAATTGTTGATCAAAGCATGTATTTGTAATTTTGATGAATGTTTCCAAGTTGCCTTACACGATGGTTGTACCAATTTATTTTATCACTAGCAGTGTATAAGGGGGCCTGCTGATTTATAACCAGGCTGTTAATTAAATTTTTGGGTGTTTGCCAATGAGGAAAAAAAATGGTAGTGGTTTCACTGTAATTTAATTTGCATTTCTGTTATGAGTGAGGTTGAGTATCTTTTCATTTGATTAAGAGCCACTTCTAGTTTTTTTTGTGTGCACAGATTATCTTTTATAGTCTTTACTAATATTTCACGTGGCTGTTTAGTCTTTTGTTACCATTTCTTACAAGATGGTCATATGCGAGATAATCAAGTTTTTACTATGATGAGTTGCAAATATTTCACCCCTTTTGTCATTTATCTTGGTTCATTTTGTTATAGTGTTAAATGCCATGCAGAGTTTTTAGATTTTCAGTGAAAATTGTACATGTACATTTCAAAATTATAAAGGATTTTTCTCCATGGTATCTTTGTCACAGTTTCATTATTTATCTTTAAAATCTTTTCCATACCTGCAGTTTATCCTGGCATGAAATATATTATTCTAACACCATTTATTGAATTTTTCCTGTTTTGTTCACATACTAAATTCCTAAATCTATTTGGTTGTATTTATAGCCATTCTGTTCTGTTCTATTTATCCTCCATAGTTATACTGTTTTAATTATGAAGGTTTTTTAATGTATAGGGCTTCTTTTCTCTCATTGGCCTACTTTTCTTAAGTGTTCCTGGCTTTGCTTAGTTGCTGAACTGTGGAATTTGGTTACATAATTAAAATTTAATTTGCTAATATTTTTAAAGAATTATATTACATTTCAAAGTCAATCTTTTAGATATTGAGTCTCCTTCTCCAAGAACATGATATGTTTTCCCATTTGTTCAAAGCACCTTTCAAATTCCTTAGCAGTGTTTTAAAGTTTCCTTCATTTGGCCTTATACATTTCCTGTTATATTATTCCTAGAATGTAATTTCTGCAATATCCTTCAACAACCAGCTATTAGAGATGAAGTAATTAAAAAAAAACTCTTTAGCTAATCTGTTTTCCATCTTTTCCTTCCCTGGTAGAGCACAAATAAAAGTGTAAAATATTTTCTGAAGAAAACATGATGTTATAAGATACAGCAAAATGACAACTACTGTAAAACTTGCAACTGAATGCTTCTAAAACAACTTACTATTTATCTCTAGTCCTATTTTTCATTCTTCTATATCATTAAAAAATTTTATTATATATTTTTTCTTAACACAAAATATTTGCATGTATTTAAAAGGTGCCAAATGATTTGGTTCATGTAGCCACTGGGGAGTGATCAACTGGCATATTCACCATCTTGAGCTTTTGTAATTTCTGTGTTGAAAAAGGAAATTCTTTCCTTCTTACTGTTTTGAGATATATTCATCCTACTGTGCCAAAGAATTCCTCCTATCAAATAACATATAAAAATTTAAATTGAACATCTGAGTTTCATAATGCAACCTATAGATAATTGATCTGGCTTCTGGGAGAGAAAGTAGCTAGACCATTAACCAGTCAGACCATGCCAGGGGACTGCATGCTTTCAAAATCTCTTTTAAATTAACATCTTAAAGTGTAAGTAGTGATGTGAGGAACGATGGAAAGCTTGCATTTTCAATTATCTGTAGTTATCAATGTTGTCTAAACACAATCATTAACTCATCCTCTTAACCCTGAAAATTGTTTTCTTTGTCCTGTTCTACTGCATTACTTATGTTATTATGTCTATACCTTGACAAAGATATTTCTTCTGTTACAGCAGAGCTGTGTGGTGGTGGTGGTGGTGAATGAATTATTTTATTTTTGTGTGTATGGGTGAAAGCATTTTTGGCATGGAGGGAGTTACGTTGTAGATGTGTCCATAAAAGGTGCATATGTTGAAGACTTGGTCCTCAACCCAAGACACTACTGGGAGGTAGTGGACCTGTAGAAGGTGAGGCCAATGGAAAGAAGTTAAATCACTGGAGAAATGCCCCAGAATGCATATTTTTTCTCTTCTTTTTGTTTCTCTGCCTCCAGGAAGTGAGTGACTTTGTCCTACCATAATGAACTTCCTTTCCACAGGTCCAGAGGCAACATGACCAGTTGACCATGGACTAGAGCATCTGTAATTGTAAGCCTATTTTAAAGTTGATTATGTCATGTATTTTATGACAGTAGGACACTATACAGTATTATATCATTAGTTAACAATTCTGCTTAATACAAAATTTGACTTTCTTATTAAGAGTTTTCACTGGGTCTGGTATACATAACATTCAATGTATAATTTGTACACTATCTCCTGTACTTGATACTTCAAAATAATTCTGGTGTTTAGGAGGCCCTGACTTTCTCGTGTTAAGGCTTTTCCATATAAGTAATAAGTGTAGATTTTTCTTACTTATCCTTTTTATAAAAATGACATGCTACTTTGATAAAGAACATGCATGTGTTTCCATGGTTGTTCTTTTTAACATCAATCATTTATTCAGTGATTATCTGAGCCTCCAGAGCGAGCCAGACAGTGTGCTAGACCCTGGGAATGCAACAGTGTTGCCATACAGATATGGATTATCCTCTCAAGGATGTCTAGTCTGCAAATAAGTACACATACCAGAATACACACACAACTGCGTTCAAAGAAACAACATTATTAGAGTCTTTGAGTTGAAATCTGGAGGATGCATAAAAGGATGCAGTGGATATAAGTCACAAGATCTGGTCAGAAAGAATCACATCTCTGAGACATTGAAGAGGTTGTAACTGAGGATCTGGAAATAGAAATGAAGAAGGGGAATAGCTTGCTAGCGATCTGGAAAGGGGAAGTTGTGGGATGCGGAGGATTTAGGTCTCTATCCTACTGCTGGGGCCAGCTACATAGTTTACACGGTCCACTGCTAAGCAAAAATGTGGCATCTGTTTTTCAAAACTTAGCAAGAACTTCAAGGCAACAGCAGGAAAATGTCACCCAAGTGCAGGACCTTGCTCCATGTAGCTCTGTAGTACATGAGTTTGGCCCTGAAAAAGGCAAGTAGGAAGCCGAGAAAAAAGATTTTAGTAGAGAAGAGATGACTGACAATTGAAAAAGAAAAAGCCTATTATCCTACCATGGCATGTTTAGTTAGTGGGTAAAGGAGAAAGACCATTCATATCTCTTAGATGGAAGGTTACATACACGTCATTAATATGATCTTTAAAGATCATGTGCCTAGATACATAAGAATCCAGATACCACTCTCTTAAAACTCTTATTGTTATATAGATTAAGAGGTGAGGCAGGAGCTCATGCCACTGAGCTAAATCCCCAGCTGTTTCCCACGATTACCTGCCCCCTTTTTATTAACTAGTAGAAGAAGTCAAATGTTAAAGTCTGGGATTTTTTTCACTTAAGATGGTCTTATGTACATAAATGTTTTAATACACTTGAATATTTTTACCTCTAATCATTTAAAAATATGAGCTTATATTTTCAATTCCCTGACAAGCATAGTGCTTAAAATAAATGCTGTGTTGTTTGCCTAGAGTCAGCTGATATCCTACGATGCAAGATTAAGTATTCAGAAGTATGAAAGATGAAATAATTTGAAGAACACAAGAAAGAGCGACTTCCTGCTAATCCTTGTGTACTGTAGTGATTCACATATTCTGCTCAGATGTGTTCTATTGTTTTAACATAATAGGTTACATTTAATTTGTAGCCTATAATTTAAAAATGTTGAGAATCAGATCTTTTGTCATTCATTCCTGCTGAAACAAATCTTGAATACTGATTTTTAAAAGAAAATATTCTCAAGCAACCATTTTAGCTTTTACAAAAATAAACCCAGTTCTTTTGTGTGCATGTTCATTACAAAGTGACTTTCAGAGAAATGATACCATAGAATAACTTAAAACCTGATAGTTATCTAGTCTCTAATAAGTTGAAACCCGGGAAAACAATATCATCAAGAGACTTTAATGTTGTCATAGAGGTAAGCCTATTATCTTTTTTGTGTGTGATGTCTCTAGCATTTTGCAATCTCATTTTTTCAAAATCTGCATTATTCCTGGCTATAATATTTATCATAAAAATCTCTCCACCTAGTTGTTTTTAGAAAGTATTCATTACATATTTGTGAATTATGACAACAAGAATAGAAATATTTTAAATTAGGGACATCATTTTTCCTCTGGTAAGTGCTGTAAGATGTAGGTAGCTGTGTTATTTACCTAATATTGTGTTTATGCTTTGTTTCTAGCCTATTTTTTCTATCTGTAAAGCAAAATATTTTGTAAGATGATGTCAACTAGTGAATAAATGTGTAGCCTGGTTTTCAAGTGTTCATTTAGGATTTGTAAGTGTAGATGAGCACACAGTGGGGAATTGAGTCCTTGATTGAAACTTATTTTCTGTTAAGAGGAGAAGAAAATGCAATCATAGTTCTATAACTTTATAAATAATTATCCTGATGATGGAATATTGTTTACAGAACTACACAATTTCAAGGGTAACTATAATGTTGATATAAGCAGAGTAATAAGTATATGGGTCTAATCTTAAAGATAGAGAATCTGAAATTAAATGTAGATAAAATAAAGATCAAGAATAAAAAGATTTGGCAGAATTATGGATTTGTAAGTTTTACAGTAAAAAGTCAGTATGACATTGAATGGCTCTCTTTGCCTTGGAATTATACTACAAATGCTTAAAATTGATAGAACGTGAAAAATCTGTCAATCTAGGAAACATGACATCAATGTTAATTGGAATTTTTCCAGTATACATTTGGAAAAGAATAAGGCACATGATTGTGCAGGTTATTTTGGAATCCATGTAAGAGTTTGTGTAGGAGGTAGAATATTATTGATCTCTCAAAGGCAGGAGTGAAATTGCTAAGTAAGTCACAATCATTTATAATATAATAAATATAATATTTATTTTTATTTCTTTTTAAGATATGTAATAAGCTGTAATACCTACCTTCAGGGGTAGGAGCTCTATTCCTTTTTTATTACCACTTTTATTTTTAATTTAATTCTTCTAAAACTTTTTTAAATTTTTAACTTTTTTTGAGACAGGGTCTCACTATATAGTTCAGGCTGACCTTGAACTCACTATGTAGCCCAGGCTTGCTTTGGATTCACTGTGATCTTCCTGCCTCTGCCTCCCAAGTGCTGAGATTACAGATGTGCACCACCATACTTGGCAGGGACTCTTTCTGACACATAATTTTAACCCAATACCCAATTAAGTGAAATCTGTCAATAGTGTGATATCACATAATTACTATCATTGGATGAACCCATGTGAGCTTAATTTAACTCAAAGAACACATTCTAAGAGGTTTAAAAGGTTTGGAAATGATTAGAAAAGATGACTTAGACCTTAGTCTTAAAAATATTTTAATTTGGAAATTGAAAACATTATACCTGTGGTATTTTTAGACACATATTGAAACTCTATCACTGCATATGGTTATAATGATGAAATTACTTACCTAGGTCCACAAGTGAAGTTTCTTCAGTTGTTTGTTGCACAGGCTCAGAAAGGAAAAAAGTAAGTACGCAATCACTCTGCAAAATAAGATATAACATTTCTGAATATATTTATTTACTACTCTGGTTCACAGTTGTATAAAAACATTGCCGTGTATGTGTGATTTTTATAGATGCCTGTTACAGATTTCCTACATAGAGAAAAATATACTAACATTTACTAGGTCATTACTATTATTTTGCTGTAAGATAAACTGATCTTTTATGAGATTGAAAGTCAGATCATTTTTTTTCAAGACATTCAGCTGTGCCCTGCTCCTGGGGCTTCCCATAAGTGATTGCATTCTGAAATTTTAGAATTATTCATGAATCTTACATCACTCTTTTCTATAAAAGATGTGTCTTTGGACAAGGCTTTCTGGAAGATACAACTCTCAGTAGAACAGAGATGGTTTAATGAGTATCCATTACTCAATTTTCGGTTTCACAAAATGTTCTCTGAGACCAACTACTTCCTTCAGCATCCAGGAATGTTAGGAGAGAGAGAAGAAAAGATGCATAAGGTGATCTCTCTAGAACACAACCTAGGGAAGGAAATCTTACATTAAATGCTTTAATAAAAACAATAGTTATGTACAATTTTGGTGACAAAAATAGGCATGGTCATGAACAAATTGCCACTTAACTTGTGCTCCAAGTGAATGAATGACTGGTGAATCTGAGAATAGCTTTTCCTTAGTGAAACTAGCATGAAGTTTGTTGTAAGCCATTAAGTCTTGTATCTAGATGTCCCCAATGTTTCATGAGGCCATAGGTTAGGTTTTTTGGCGATTAAGTGTGTAATGCTGGGATTATGGGCGATCCATCCTGGGTGTTGGTTTATAGCCTGGATAGAATACCAAGGCACCAACAGAAGCTGATGTTACTTGTGCTTTCTGCTGCTGCCTCTGTTGTTACTGCTTATCTTCTGCTGCCTCTTGTCTGCTTCGCCAGGTTCCCCCGCCACACCACCCTTTCTTGAAGCCAACACGGAACCTCAACAAACTGTGGGCCAAAGTAAACCTTTCCTCCTTTAAATTCAGGTGTTGAGAAAAGCAACTAAGGCCTCAGCATTGTAACCGAGGTAGCCCTCCCCATGAGATTTCACTTTATTCTCTAAAAGTTATGTGAAATAATTAACTATTTCCCCTAGGTACAGGATGAAGTGGTGGTAGTTGTCACGGCTGCCTGACAGTCTCCCAGGTCAGCCTTCTTGCTCGTTCTATGCAATGGCTTTTCCAGCCTCCCTCGGAAACTTTCAACTCTGACTCCTCTGTTGATGGCTTTATCTCCACTTCAGAGCACATAAAAAGCAGATGAAAATTTCCAAACTTCTTACCGTAAAATCTATAGACTCACACAGCCACCTTTTCTATTTTCTTCCCATTTCAAAGGAAGCATTGTCTGGCTTCCCATTCATTACAGATTGAATTATAACCATCATCAGATTCACATACTAAAGCACTAGCTCCTCAGAATGTAATCGTATTTGGAAAGAGTCATTTCAGATATTAAATTAGGAGGACATCCTACTGGAGTAGGCTGAACTCCTGGTCCAATATGATTGTCCCCTTTAAAAAAAGTGGGGGTGGTAACTTAGATACTGATATTCATAGAAAGAAAACAATGGGAAGAGACATATGCAGAATGTGGTCATCTGCAAACCAAAACAAAGCCCTGGGATAGATTGTTCTCTCAAAACCATCAGAAAGAACCCACCCCACGACATCTTGATTTAAGTACCTTAGGCACTTAGTTGTCAGAACTGTGAGATAATAATCCAAGTTTCTGTTGATAAATCGCCCAGTTTGTGACATTGTATTATGGAAGTCCTAGAAAACTATCTGATGTTGATTTCTTTATTATTGTCCTTGGATCTATTCCTTAGGGACCTTGTAGAATATTCCATTTGATAATGTAGTATCTTCATCTTCTTTTCCCATCCGTATAAAATGTCGTTAATGCTCCCGATTTTAAAAACTAACAAACTGATGAGTCAGACATGTCAAGGATGCTCGCACACATGTAACACCATGCGCTGGTGTCTTACATTTCTTGCCCCTGACAAGATCTTATGAGAAGAGCTGTTTGCACTTCTGCAGGTTCTCCTTCCATTTCTATTCATTTTGTGACCACAGGTTGGTACTAAGATGTTTGTTTTACTCACTAAATGAATGAAATATCTTTCATTTTAAATGTTCCCCCCCCCAATCCAATGGACAGTTCCTTGATCCCTATATGGGAATTTTCTTAGTGAAAAGTTCTTTTTCATTTACTTTTGTGATACCAAATTCTCAGTTTTTCTACCTTTTGCCCAATCATCTCTTGTTTTCAAGTGACTTTTTCTTGAAATTTTAATGTTCTTCACTTCTAAATCCATTGCTTTTATTACTCCAAGGCATTCTTTCGGGATGATGTCATCATCATTGGGAGCATCTATAGTGATGTATAAATCTACATCTTTATGCCAGATTTGCCTCTTAACTCTCAGCTCTACATATCAAATGTGTCTTTATTGACTCTTTTGACTCTTCTAAAATAATGTGAACTCTCAAAGTACACCAGTGAATGCATTTTCATTCTCCCCACCTCATTTTGTGTCTTGCCTCACAACGGGGTATGACTTCTGTGACTTTCTGCTCTCCTCATCCTCCACAGAAAATTACTCACTCTATCATAGGGATTACATCTCTGAAATATTTCATTAACCATTTCTTCCTTGTAGTATCATCAAGTTTCACCCACTTTATAGCTGGGGATCTCATCTCTCATCTTGTTACCCTTTACTCCAATCCATTCTCTGAACAGTTGCCAAAGTAATCTTTCAAAATTAAAATCTAATAATTAACTTTTAAAACTTGGCAAGAATAATGGATTCATATTACTTTTGAGAAAAAAAAAACAGCCCTACAAAGCTTATGAGACTGTTCATGGTAGATCTTTTCCTGTCCTGACTCTTACCTTATGTTTAACTGTGTGGAATTGTATTTCTTTCTTCCCTCACCTCCTTGTCTTCTACATGTGCCTTTCTCCTTGATTTTTCACCCTTCCTCCTCATTTTTCTAAAGTTTATCATGTGCTCTTTGTCTGTGTTAGTCTAGTTAGTGAGGTATCAAGAACAGTGATGATTTGCTCACTCATGTATAATACAATATTTTAATTCAATAAACCCTTGGCACAGAAAAACTGAATCTGTACTTAAATATTCAATTTATTGATTTCTAATGCAAATAATCTTATCCACGCAGCAGTTTCTATATCATCATAAATTAGCCACTTATCAGTTTTAATCTCCACATAGCTATATCTTATAAAATTGTATAATAGGACCCTACTCTTAAGAAAACAATCCATATGCAAAGAGCTGATCACATCAAGATTTTTAAACTAAATTTTGAAAGTTTAAAATCAAACATCAGACTGCGTTGAATTTGTTGATGAAAGTTAGAGTTTCTTTAGCCTTTTCACAAGTACTCAATCACTCTTTTTTGACAAAAGTTTAACCTCACAGCCCCATGGTTATTACATTTCAATACTAAGTAGGATCTCTTTCCAATGTGTGTCTGAAATGTCACCACTAGGTAATTGCTCCCTTGTATTTACAGTGTCACATTTCTAAAGTTCTCATTTATGATTCAGGCTATGGATGTGATGATAATTAATAATTTTTGTTGCAACAATATTGTCTTTTTTTTTAAGTGAAACATGATCCAGCATAGAGATGCAGAGGCTAAAATAATATTGTTCAATCTCACAATAATAGATCATTAAATTTTCTTAGTTTTGGCTTCAAAAGTATACAAGTATTCCACAGTCTTAAGCATATTACACTACCAGGTAGCTTGGAGATTTGCAGAAATGTCCTTTCTTTACAATCTTCCTTGAGCCAATTCCAAACAGGTTTTATTTTACTAAAATACCCATCAACTGTTTCTGTAACAGTCACCAATAACATCCATTCTGCTAAAGCTAATAGTCAATTCTCAATTTTTGAGCAGCAGTAATATTGGATTCAGATAATCATTTTGAATTCTTTAAAAGACTCTTTCTCTTGGATTCCAGGCTATTTATTCTTCTGGCATCCAATCAATTGGTCTTTTTCAGGCCCCATTGTTGATGATCTCTTATCTACTCCAATTTGAAAGCTGATGTGTTATACCAATTCTCTTTATTATTTGCACTGCCTTCCAAAGAAGTCTTTCCTAGTCTTACAACTTTGCTAGTCAGTTATATTGCTTACAACTTTAATATGTATATTTCCAATCAAACTTTTTACCTGAATTCAAGCCATAAGAATATGACTTTCCATTTGATATGTATGTAATTCTTTTAGATAACTTTAACTTAGTATATTTTGATTTATTTCTAATTGACTCCATTCCCATCAATTTTGCCCTTATAATAATAGAGGGTTAGTGGTTGATGGTCATTCTATTGGTCAGTGCTTGTAACCTAACAAGACTAAATATTTGGAATATTTTTCCAATGATGAACATTACACATTGTGTAAATGAATGAATCATGGATTTGTCCTGTGGAATCTAAAATAACTGACCTGTGTTATCAATGGCTTATATAACTGCATTTAGTTATATGAAATACTCTGAGGTATATACATTTTTATTAGAGCAGATGTTTATTTATTTAATTTGGAACTTTTGATGCTTGATGTACTTTTAAATAAAAAAGTAGACAATAAAATACAAATTTGAAGACCAGTGGAGCAATTTTAACTTAACATCTGTATCAGTTTATATTCTGTTAAGCTTAGAATTCTTAGTAACATTTTGCTTACCAATTATATTGTTAATTGTAATATAAAATGATTGATTTTATTGAGTTGATCGATTAAAAATCTAAGTGTTTTTTTTCCTGTATCATGTAAATGCATTCTTGTTACCAAAGATTACAGAGCCATAAAGTACTTTCAAAGACCAGAGAGAATGTACTATAATGTTGAGATTCATTTTTTCTTTCATTAAAGCAGCACATTGGAGTTTCCATTTGCTAACTGGTTAGCTAACATCTAGAATTGGGAACAAGATTTAGTTTTAATGTATTAAAAGAGTAAGCTAAATCCATTTCTTTCAAACATG
Organism: Hydrochoerus hydrochaeris; assembly: GCA_004027455.1. NCBI lineage: Eukaryota > Metazoa > Chordata > Mammalia > Rodentia > Hydrochaeridae > Hydrochoerus > Hydrochoerus hydrochaeris. The sequence goes on from PVLA01001133.1 coordinate 288,533, forward strand.
ATGAAGTGCTTAAAAATGTGAGTTTAGGAATGAATTCCCATAAGAGTTTTAAATGAAAGTTGGACAGTAATTGTATTTTATTGCCTTTTTCATAAAGCAGCTTGTCTGAATGTCCAGTCTTTTATATTGGGGTAACATTGGGTAAATGACATTGTGAAAAATGGTGAACTTCTTAAGAATCTTCTATAATTCTGGGTCTAAAATGTCATCAGTATTTTTTTTATGGGACTGTGAAAAATAATTCTGGTTTTACTGATGATACACATGTGGCATTTATCCTTCCTGTGACAGAATCTAGGCCAGCTCCAAACATGAAAAGAGCAAAGTAGTGATAAATGTAGTAATTAACATCTGGGTTTAGCAAGCAGGGAAAATGAAACATATGTTCACTATTAAGATAGGATTTATCCATTTGGATTTATTTTGACATTTGATTTCTGCTTTAGAAAAATAACATTGCTTAAACCTTAAGTGATATCATTGCTTATTTTAAGGGACTTCCAGAAATGAGCAACAGTACTGAGAACTAAAATTCCCAATGAATATGGTTTAGAAAGTGTGAAAACAATAGCTGCTGGGATATTTCAGCTAAACTCAAATGTAGGAACACATTTGTTTTTAGCTACTGGAATAATTTGCTATAACTTTCATGGCATGTCTATAGTACTCTTTGTAAAGATTTTATTTAGTTAACAATTCCACCAAACAGAGCAAGATTTAAAGAAGAAAAAGGAATTTTTGTTAGCACACTATCATTTGTTTGAACGACACTATAAACATTGAAAGGAAAACAGATTATTATAGCAGTTTTGGGGAAAAGACTGAAGCTATAGAAACAAAGTCACGTAGATACAGGACTAAGATGTCTAAACATGCTCTTAATTTTGTTGGAAGAGATGCATAGTGTGTAACTGTGGATTATTTTTGTCCATTTTATTTTGTCAAATCTGTGTATGTGCGTGTGTTTGTCTGAGATCGGAGGGAGGGAGGGAGAGAAGAAGAGAGGGAGAGAGAGAAGGGGAGAGAGGGAGAGAGGGAGAGAATAAATCTCAGAAATATACAGGCACTCACCTCCCATATCTAGAATGCCCTTGTCTCCAGTTCAAGTCTCCAGTGATCTCTTACTTAACTAAACTGATTCTGGCCTTTAAATAACCTGTTTATCTCATTCCCTTGACAAAACACAACACTGACCATAGTTCAGAATGCTTCTAGAAGGTTCCACAATATTTAAACTTAGCAAACTAAGACTGACTGTCCAATTTCATATTCAAGTTGCATCTCCCATTTCCTTTTCTCCCCTTTCTCCATGTTCCCTGACACATATTATTTACTTTCATGTTTGCATTACCACAACATTATAAACTCATTGAACATAAAGTATATCTTATACTATTTTAATCTCTTCAATTTCTTCTCTCCAATCAATTTAAAGCTCTTAATCTAGAATGTTACACAACATAAGCACTCACTGGAAATTAAAAAGTCTTTACAAAGTTATGTACAGTGGTATGAAATAGTGACAAATAAATAACACCATGTAATTGAAAATGAAATACAAGGTTTAGTATTAGGACACGATAGGATTATATTTGATTTTCCTCTGTTGTCATATGACTAGCGACTATCAGAGAAGAAAAGTGTTTTAGAAGAATTTTTTCAGAGTCAGAGATAAGGAAAATCCTATCCTGGAAGTATTCAGCACAAAAATTGCACATTCATTTTCAATTTTTTGTTTATTAAGAAGTGATAAAATTACAAATGTGTAAGAACTTCCTTTAAGTAATTCATACCACTTAAAATAGTAATAATGGTGAGATTTTTGTAGATTTTAATGTTTATGTTAAACTCTTGATATACATGATGAATGGGAATTGTATCAAAAATATAAAATTTTTTAAATATGGAATAAGTTGATTCATTTTATAGTTATATGACTTTTAGGTCACCCTTGTTTCACTTAACATTAGTATTATTTTTATTTCCTGAAGATAAACAGATGAAAAGAAGCATCTACAAACACATGGAGATGCAGAGCTTTCACCGTGACTAATCCATTAGAGCATATTTAAAAATTGATTATCTTATGCATCACAAAGAACTTGGGTGCTTAAGACACTCTGCTTTCTACTGCTGATCACCTTTTAATGACGTGATTATTACTCTATGACTGTATAATCCATACAGTGAGTATTATCTCAAGGTCCACAGAATTCTTTTAGAATAAGGGGGAAAAAAATTCATCGTGTGCAGTTGCAAAACCATTTCAGGCTTATCAGCCCTTATCAACATAGAATGCAGACAAAGATGCTAAGATTCTTATGGTAGTGTCCATATTTGATTCAGCTTTTTAATTATTTTGGTAGATTTTCTCATACTTATGTGCACTTCTTATTTACTTGGAATATTAAAAAAAATTCGTATGTATCACACCTCACTATCTAACCAGCATTTCTAATGAGAGAGCTTCTGAACAGAGTTTTAAGACCTCTGAAACAAGGTCAGTAGGTTCTATTTTGGCCCTGCTCATCAGAGAGCATCCAGTGCAGACAATCCTAAAACATGTGTCAAGTGACTGACACGTTATTTTTTGGAAGTAGGAGCTAATACACTGCCTTCCACCACCTACATTTAACTTTTGTTGATTTGGGGGCTATTAATCTAACATGACTTTCCTCATTTTGTAATATAGAAAGAGTAGCTTATAAATGAAATGCTGTTTCTACATCTCATGAAAGTATTACAAATGCTCATTGTACAAAATCAATTGAGTTGGGGCTGAGGGTACACTTCGTGCAAGGCCCTGGGATCCATCCTTACTACACGCACACACACACACACACACACACACACACACACACACACAAACTGAGCTAAACCAGTAAGGACATACTTTGAGAAAATTTCTATCTATAACTTTACTTTTCTTAGTGTAAGGATGTTTTAAACAGGATGAGATTCCCTTCCTCAGAATTTCAGTATTTGAAGATGACTTTGGTATCCTCACACAGATCACATTTTAGGAACTGTGATTTCCTCACAGTGTCTCACTGAATGGTGTAAACACTTTTTCCTTTTCCTTGTTGCCTCTTTATTTCTTTCCACTGTAATCTCAGATTTTTAATTCAATCCAAAATAAAAACAATGCAGACCTTCACATTTATTCAACCTCCCTTCCCTAAATTCTGGCCACTAGAGATGAAAAACAACACAAAATAAAGTGAAAACATCCCTCCTGGCAGTCTCTACCATAGTGCTTTGCCCGAGACTGAGGACAACTCCAAATGTGAATACGATGAAAACTGCAGGCTCCGTGTTTTCTGGGTTTGTTTACACGTGCAGCCATGAGCCTGATGGACAACAATATTCATAAAAGCCTCTCTGGGGTAAACTGCACCTTCGCTAATCTTCCCCACAATTGCATGGCTGGCTTCTTTGCCTCCACTCTCCTGCTAGCCCTCTGCTTGTATTTCTGTATTAACCCATCCTGGAAGCCTTCACTGTGAGTTGGTTTAGGAGATTCTTTTTAAACACCTACTACTGAAGGCAGATAGACCTTGACACATTACTCACCCTCCTCACATCGTGGCCAGAAGTCAGTAGTCTCCTTACTGTGTACTTGCTTGCCTCTGCCTACAATGCCCGAAGCTTGACAAGTTCAATGTCACTGAACATTTTAAAATTCATACTGAAAGGCATTGTCTCCAAAGAGCTTTAGTGTAATTGATAAGATGTCCTTGACATACCAACATGATAATATCACTATCTTCTCAACACTTTTCTTTAAAGATAACTGCTGGATTCATGGCCCTTGACTCCTGAGTGAATAGACGAGACCTTCTGAGAATGTCAGAATCAGTCAGGGATGTTAAGATGTCAACATTCTGTATTAATTTTGAATTGGCAAAACTGAACTGGCCCCCAACAGAATGAATTAAATTGCCGCGTCTTACAAGGTGGGAGCCTCTTCATAACATTTCCCATGACTCATTGTTTAAGATAACAGGCCAAACATATTTTAAAAAGAAATAAGGGAAAGAAAATCCAATGCATGAATATATTCTTTCTATCGAAGATGCAAGCATAATATCTTGTTTTCTGATTGTCTAGTATTGTTATTGTCTAACATTGTTTCCATAATTATTTTCCATCTTTGTTTCTTTCTGCTGACATTATTATATCTCCAGTTTTCCTATTAGTCTATTCCCATGGTGAACACATACTGTTCATTTCCTTCTCTTTGCTCATCACAGGCAGATTGCAAATGTGATTTGGAAGAGCAGAATGATCCTTCTGGAGGGTGAATCATGAGTCAGAGCATGGTTAACACTGTCATCTTCTCTAACTATGACCAGGCGCTGCTATACAATGTTAGACACTGTACTCGTAAAAAATATTAGAACAAATGTTAGTATTTATTTTATAATATCCATAATTTAAAAAATAATTTTCTATAAGTATTAAAATGTTATTTATGTATGTAGTTGCTTGAGTTTGGAAGTGTGAGTTGAGTTTTTTCTAAAAACTCTTTTCGCTTAGATAAAAAAAAAAAAAAACAGATTGACAGACCACGGCTAAAAACTCTCAGATGAAACATTTCAATCCCTTAGATGTTTGCAATGACAGCGTGTTCTATAGGGTGATACATGCTAATAGTTCTTTTGGAAATTATTTATTCACTAAAATGTTCGGTAAACATTAGTGTTAAGAATTGTGCTAGATATGGGGTAAAGAGCTAAGAGTAAGGTCTTTAAACTTTTAAACAGAAGAAAAGCTTGTAGCCATAACGTGTTGGTTTCACAGTTTATCTAGCATGACTTTGCTTGATTCCAACGTATTAACTGCTACTTGCCTGTTAATATCAGCTTGAATGCCATGCCGTCTAGGATGCTTTCTTTCACTCACTCAGAGCTGAGTTAAGTGGATCTCCTTAAATACTCAGGCTCTTGGCCTTCAATATAAAATAGGATCTCCAGCTGAGAATCTACCAGTCTTGAAATAACACTGCAGAGTAATGTTCTTCAGCCTGTACTTGCCAAGAGTCAATAATGTATTAGGATCCTTGAGTACTGAGAGACCAAATAATTGAACAAGTCTAAAAATGGGGGAAAATATTTATAGTCTGAGGCAAAGGTTCTTAAACATTAGCATGCATCGGAATCTTAAAACACATTTGCTTGGCCCTATCCTGAGAGTTTCTGAGTTAACCAGTTTAGGATAAGGCAGATATTCTACATTCTTTTAAGTTTCAAGGGGTGTATCCCAGTAGTATAGGAACTGTGCTTTGAGAAGCTATTGTTTGAGGAACTGGTATAAAGAATTTAAAAGTTCCACCTGTTGCTCCTGACTATACACAATCCAATGGGATCATCACTGACATTCCAGGTGTCCTAAGACACAAGCATGGCCTCTATGATCCGGGTTATATGATTTTCTTCTTTGGGTAGGTCTGCTTAGGATCAGTCCACAGTGTTACCGACCTGAGAGGCATAGCTATTAGCCAACATGCTGAATCAGTGTGGTGTTTCACAGTTAGAAGGCAATGTTAAAGAAGTGTATTACCACTTTGTATTTTAAAATTTCAGTGAGGTTTCCTTAATGGATACAGATTTAATCTATTGTGTAGCATATGATTAAAGAAATTCAAATGGTGACTGGAGTAGATTCATTTAAACCTTTTTCTATGTTTCAGATGAAGAGGAAAGGTTGTTGAATTGTCAGATAAGAAAAATTGAGTTCTTTTATCTTTTAATAAGTTCCAATTATGGAGCCTGTTGCTGTCCTGCTGTTGCAATGGCTACAGTTTATTATGGAATACACCTGCCTACACAGTATGTTATTATATATGTACTTCTTAAGGCATAACCCGAGTGTTGTGGGGATTTTCTCTGGACACCTGAGTTCAGGAGTGGGCTATTTCTCCATTCTTGGATCAACTGCACCCAAAAAGGTTTTGTCCTTTTTACCCTTACAGATTATATACTAGACAAATCATTCAAGGATCCCATGTCTATCCAAGAGTTTTAGAAGATACTGCTTGCTGATACCTGCCTCTGGAGCGCATCTTGGTCACACAGTATGGTTTTATAGGTCTTGCTAAGTGACCAAATTGTCCAGGCTCAGCTGACACTTGCAATCGTCTTGCTACAGCCTCCCACAATGCTGGGATTACAGGCATGCACCCCCCTCCTGGCTATATCTGTGCTGTTTTAAGTGACCGAGTTTGTGGTAGTTGGTTAGAACAGCAACAAGAATTGAGTACAAGTCCTGCCTCTTTTGTCCTGCCTCCTGACCTTTTATATATTGTTTGGTTCTACTTTAGACACTCCTCCTTGACAACTCCTAAATCCTACCCAAAGTTCAAGGCTTGTTTCAGTGGTCTTTTCTCCCTGAATACTTTCTTAACACAGTTGGAGGTAACTCGTGCTCCAATAAAGCTCCAGAGCACTCTGTACTACGGATAATCCATTTAGCACACATTCTTCACTGAGCTTATTTGAGGCTGGGCTGTGTATATTTTTGGTGCTCCCTGACTCCTGGTTCATGGACTTTAGAGATGTTAAACATGAAAATTCATTCAATGAATGAACTAAAGAATATTATCATACATCCTTTTAAATCTTTCCCATAGCAATATATGACACAGTTAATATTTTGTGTATAAATGTAAAAATAAATTGTAACATACATTTGCAACTTCATATGATCCATGTAATATCTTCTCCATGTAATGATTGAGATCCCTGAATCTTTTGTGCTCTGAATTTGTAAAAGGTAAGTGCCACCAATGAGGAAACCTGTTTTGAAAGAAAAAGATGTATCTTTATTAGTATGAAAATTGACTTAACAGTTGCATTAGTCAGAAGGGACAATGAAAAAGTCGAGGTAACATGATTACTCTTCAAAGTTTCACTGACATAGCTGTGTTCCCTTGTCTTACTTTGTCACTAATTTAATTTAACATTAATTTACATATTCTTTCTTACTGTATTTAAAGCAGATCGTACATTTTGTCCATCAAATACAAGTGGGAATTCAAGAAATACTTTCTGAACTGAATAATTTATAATTTACAAAGAGTTCAGGTTGTCAATATTGTCTCTTCTGGGATTACTAGAAATGTTAGCACACTAACTAAAGTGACATGTGCTTCCATCTGGTCTTAGTCTTTTGGAACCCAGTAACATATCCTCAAGAGTCTGACTTACAGGCATCAGTCAAGGGTTTATCTTGAGGAGTGGATTGATTACTGTGTGGGCAGATATACTAGTGCTCATATTTGTAACTCACGTTGCTACTTAAAATCAGCTCTTGAAGAGTTGCCTCAGTAGTAGCTGCTTCTGACTGCAGTCTCACTGCTGTCTCACCTAAAGGTCTGCTGTTTAGGTGCAGACCATGGTTCGCTACCATGATACCTGGAGAAATGAACATGGGGCTAGTGAAGGACTCTACCAACAAACACACACAAGTAGATGGCAGCTGTGTGCTACCCCATCTACTTCTTCTTGCTGGAAATGTCAGAGAAGTCTAAAATGAACATATTTTTATACTAAATAATCAACATGTAATTTTTTTGAAAATTTTCTTGCAGTTCTAAGGCTTAAAGTCTTAAAAAATTTCATCTGGATTTAGTTATGAAAACTAACAATACCACATACAATTAATTATGAAAATTCATAAAGATACTGTATATTAAATATATATAGAAAGCAAAGCTTTTTGAATTTTCCCTACTGCTAGGATAAAGTAGCTTAACATCAATTCTTTTCCTCTGCTGATGTGTTTGTACATATACAGACTGAAAAATTCTATGTATAAACACGTACATAAGCATTGAGGAATTATGCAGTAGTAAATTCACTCAATTGTTTGAAATCTTAAATGCCAAATGCAACATAGAAAGCAGCTATTGAGAATTAATTTTTATGATCTCCTATCTGACAGTCCCATTGTGTTCTCCCTCAATTTCGTTCAGAAGAAAGACAAAAAAGAAAACAACAGTAGGAAAAACACAACAGAAACAGATGACTTACAAACAGATTTTGCACTGGTTATTAATTTACTTTGTCAATACAAACACTAAAGTTTTATTTGCCTTTTTGATAGGTTCCTGAGAGGTTTTTACACTTTGGTACAGTGGCATCAAAATGGGATTCTGGGTCCGGGGATTTAGCTCAGTGGCATAAGCGTCTGCCTGGCAAGCGCGAGGTCATGAGTTCAATCCCTGGTACAAAAAAAAAAAAAAATTGGATTCTGAAGGGTTGGAAGAGGAGCACTGCTGAAAGTAGCAAAGGGAAAGGAATTTCTAGTGTCTTCAAGCTGATTCCTTCAAGGAAGTCCATTATTTATAAGGGATCTTTCCATGCCTGTGTACTCATGGAAAGAACCTAGAAGTGCAAATGGCCTGATTTGCAGGTGACAGCTATCTGCTGTGACTGAGTAGAATTTGATTCTTTATGGCTGTAATTTTCTGATCATATTTTCTAGATCAGATTTCAATCACCAACAGAGGGCTTCTTTTAGAAAGTTTAGGAGTCAGAAGAATCCTCGCCATCCTTCATTTGTTGGTATTGCCTTTGGTCTTTGGCACACAAATATTGTTCAGGACACTGAAGACTAAATGTACCCCTCTTGTATGTTGTGTAAGTAGTTTTTATTGTTGCTTCTTTATTTATTTATATATTTTTGTACTGAGGACTGAACACAGGGCTTTCACATTAAGCTCTGTTTCTTCCCCTTTATAAATTTTTGATTCTGAGACATGCTTTTGCTACGTTGCTAATTTGCTCAGGCAGGGCTCAGACTTGTGATCCTCCTGTCCCAACCTCCCAGAGTTCTGTGATTACAGGCATGAGCTATCATGCCCAGCTTGTTGAAGTAGTGTGAATATCAATTTGGTTCTCTGCCAGGAAGTAATTGTGAGAAAAGCAGAATCCTAACTAAAGCTGAAAATTGAGAAGAGGCATCTGAAGAGAAGTACGATCCCTTCATGATGGCAACTACGGAGGTTGAGTTCAGTATTTGCAGCCCAATTTAGAAGTTCTTGCTCACATCTCCTTTTTCTCATCCTATTAATTTTTTATAATACTTAAACCTGGTGCTTTAAAGTTCCTAGAACAGATTTCCTTCTTTCTCAGTCTCCTTACTATGCTTCCACTCCAGCCTCATGATTTCCTGATGCTTAAAGTACGCATGCTTCAAAATCTGGGATATCTGTAAGTACAGTTTTTCAGGAATGTGAACTACTCAGCTCTCAGTATTGTACATCATCTTTCATCCATTGACAATTCTGCTTGTATTTATACTTTGGAAAGTGACTACTCTGTGAAAGCTAAGTAAAAATCCACACATTCAACCAACATTGGGTATAGTATAGACATTTAATATTCTTTTTTTTTTTGCAGTACCGGGGATCGAACTCATGACCTTGAACTTGCCAGGCAGGTGCTTATGCCACTGAGCTAAATCCCCAGCCCACATTTAATATTTTTAAAGGATCATTGAGTTAACAAAAATCCAGGGTAAATAAAAAATTGATTTATCTCAATGCCAGTATCATAATTTCTGAGTAGCTCACCTTTTTTAAAGTCAGGATATATTTTATTGTCACATATTAAAATCTATGATCTAATTTTGGCTCATTATAAGTGGCGAAGGTTCATATGTTTCATTGTATTTGTACTTTGCATATGCTTAAGATATGTTTTTACTAAAACATGAATGATCACAATAGCCTGTATGCTTATTTCAAAGTAAACATAATAACAAATTAAGTTTACATAATAAAATTTGAGTAATTAATAATTTAATAGTTAATTGATAATGGCAAGTGTGAGCTATAAATATATAAATTGATATTAATACAGTTTAGTATTTTCTGGTACAGAAACTTTTAATTTCAGTTATTGCTGAAAGAATTGATAAATCCAATTTAGTTATGTATTTTCAGTTTCAATTTTATTTTCATAAAAAACCTGAGATTAAATTAAAAACAGGTAAATAAGATAATTTCTTCAATAACTGATGAAAAATAAAATAGCTTCTGACTTTTTCTGTCTACAAAATCAATAGCTGGAAGCAAGAAGAAAATTGCAAACCTTGTTCTGTTTTATGAAACAAAAGATTCTTTACTCAGAGCAAAGCAAGCTCTCTGCTGTAAGAGATTCAGTGGTATTGGAATCAGAATACAGAGTGGCTTCCAAATAGAACATCCCATAACCATATTTTTCCTTTCGCTCAAGGACAAGAACTGAATGCAAAACAACGCAAGAGGACAGGGCCTTACTCTGGAAGAGTCAATGATGCAAACTGTTTCTGAAGTTGGCTGTGAAGTTTTGAAAACTGGTCAAATGACTTTTCTGTCAGGCTGATTTCATTGTTACCGTGTGTCACCTGGATCAAGTACAGCTGCAGAAGAACAGGCAAAAATCAAAAAATGACAACATAATCTGCAATGGATGCTAAAATTTAGTTTTATGTAGACCACAAAAATAAAGAAGCTTCCTGCAAAAATTATCACAGAGCTAAGAGATGCAGTTTGCAAAGGAGTATCCCCTATCCACACAACCCGTAATGTATCATAATCTTATGTGCTGGAACAGACTAATTTCTGCTGTTCTTTTCTTGTGGACACTTTAATTATCCCTTGATTCATATTCTACCACAGGGCAGGAACTGTTCCCTTTGATGATTCTCTGCTAATAGCTCTGGTTGTTATGATTTTTCTTTAAAAAAATCCCCTTAATGGCACTTGAGCTCAAATTGTAACTGATTTTTCATTTGCATAGCAAAAAAAGAATGGATGTGGAGCAAAATGGGGGATGGAGTCAAGATGACAGATTTGAGACTTACATCACTGGGTTTCTTGCTGAACCCTAAAATTGTTGCTCTTCGAATGGACCTGACTGTACTCAGCGTACAAGATTCCAGGGAGGACCTCTGAGGAGGGGATTTGGCAGGGCTCACGGCTGACATTTGTGCGAGTGTATGGATCAAGTTGTTCAATTTAACAGGGAAACATTCCAGACTTTCCTTTATTTTCCTAGAGAAATTAAGAAGAAAAGACAGTAATATTCCCCCACATCAACTCATTTCATTTATAATTTGTTTCTTTGTGGTGGCTAGGTGTAACAGTGGAAAACCAAGAACTGTACATGTTTATTTGAAGCCCAATTTTTAAACATTATTTTTTATAAACTTCAAGTTCACATCTAGATTTCTTAGCAAATATACAAGCAATTTTTATGGTGAAATATGGAACTATAATTGCAATAATATATTTGGATTTTATAGGTCTGTTTTGTTTCTCACTATTAGGAATTGTGTTTAGAAAAGTTTAATAGTAGTTAATAATCATTGGAAATATATCCATAAACTCCAAAGTGAAACAGATGCATGGCAGCTACATCGATATCCATACTCTCTGTCACATCCCTGTCATTTTTCTTTGTTATGACTTAGGTCTGGAATGGCCCCTAAAAGCTTCAAGTGTGTAAAGGTGGGACTTTTGGAGGATGTTTGGATCATGGGATAGCTGGACCATCAGGGAATTCATCCACCAATCAATTCAGTAGCTGACTGGCTGTTTAAAATGTGGGGTCTGCTCAGAGATGTGCTCATTGCGAGTGTGAACTGCGAGGGTATATCACCGACTCCTCCCTTCTCTCTCTGTTTCCTGAGCAGCTCCATGACATGAGCGGCTTCCCTCTGCTAGACCTTTACAGGATGTCACTTCTGCCTTGGAGCCAGCTGACTGTAGACTGAAAACATGAGCCAAAATAAACCTCTCCTCCTTTAGGGTGCAGGTATCAGGTATTTTGTTTTAGCACTGAGAAAGTTACTGAGCCACTCTTCGAGCATGTATAAAGATTGTGACTCAGCTTTCATTACTTCATTCTTAAATTTTATTTCTATATTTTATATATTGGTGCTCCATTCCCAATTATCTTGGAGGGAAAAGCAGCATATTGTAATACCACATTTAATGTACAAATATTTTATATGAAGTATTTTTATTTCATGATTTTTCATTTTTTGTTATTTTATTGTTGGCTTTGGTGCCCGTTTTCCTTGCTCTAAGTTTGTATGTCACTCAACCATAGTCTGTTTTGTTTTCTCATTTTAATACAAAATTAGCATTCTTGACTTTCACGAAGAAGTAGATAATTTTGCAGGTTCTGGAACTTTCTTTTCTGTTTCTATCATATAATAACTTAAAAACTTTCTGAGATATGCTTACTGTGTGTCCCTTCAGCCACTATTTTTTTTCTTCTGTGCTTTGTTTTTTTTCCCTTTGGTCCTATTATCTTTTGTCCTCTGAGACTGGAGTACACTTTCAGTTGCTTATCTTCAGTGTGAGTCTTTTTCAGCTACCTCTGAGAAGATGTAGCCTGCTCTATCTATTTCGGATTTGATACAGAACCTTTGCCTCCCTGTGAACTGGAGTGTTCAAAACTCCCTCCCAGTGTCAACGGTTTTCAGATTGTCCTGTTAGTTCCCAGGGCCTGTTTTCTGGCTTTTCTTTAGATTCTTATCTTAGGCCAATTGCATGACTTGGTATTTCTCTTAGCTTCCTCCGTACATTGTAGATACCACACAAGTTTTGTAACCATCAGTGGTTTGCCTTCCTGCACTTGTGTTTTAGGATTCTTGGGTATATATGCTTTGTGTGATGTCTAATCTTGATTTTCAACTTGGTTGGTTTGGAAAAGCACACTTTTGGGTGTATCTTTTGGGAGTTCGTGCAGAGATGATTGGCCTGTAGGACGGCAAATTAAGGGGGGTTGTCTACCCTGAATATGGGCAGCAACATTCAATAGGCTGGGGCCAGGATGAAACGTGGCAAAAGGAGGAAGTGGGCCAACATGTGCGCTGGCTCTTTCTCTTTTTGCTTCTGGGATGCCATGAAGTGAGCAGCTTTTATCTACCATAGCCCTTTGCCATGATGTTTCTGCCTTATTTTAGGCCCCAAAATTGGAGCCAGAGGTTTGTGGACTGAAAACTCTGAGCAAAAATAAATCCTTTCTACTTCTGGCTTATTAAGTATTTACTTAACCACCTTCATTTGGTTTAATATTTTCATTCTTTTTTGACTCTTTTTTTTTTTCTGCCTAGAATTTGTCACAGGTAAAACAGAGATCAAGAAGGTCACACACACACAAAAATAATAATAAATCTTCCTTCCTCTAATTGAATTTTCTCAGATATTTTATCACAGTGACAAAAACCTTACTAACACACCTTTTTTTTATAGATATTTTTCAAGTTTTTGGATTTTGCTCTTCTAGTTAATCTTTTTATGGAGACTTAAGACTGTTAAAAACTTACATTTTATAATATTTAAATCAAGCAATACAAAAACCGTCCTGGTCCTCCTCTGAAATAGTATGCTTAATAATTCACTCTCATTCTTTTTGTATTTTCTTTTTACACTCATGAGGACATACAGACATGTAAACACACAGACACACAACACAGTACTCTTAATACACACTAGATGTTCCTTGAGTGTTGATATAGCAGAGGACCAAACAGAATTTTTTACCTTTACAGACTTCATGTAATGTAAAATTCAAACAATGATCAAATAACCAAGAAAAATGAAAGATTTGAGAAAATAATATGAGACAAAATAGGAAGAGCAGAGAGAACACAGGGGTAGGAAATAACATTGCAAATTTAAACAAGATGGTCAGGGATAATTTTATTGAAAAGAGGAGTTGAATTATTTGTTAAAGACCTTAATTTGTCAAGAAAGTATGCTGTGTGGATTTCTGATGAAAAATATTTCAAGCAGAAGCAACAATTGGTCCAGAAATTCAGAGGTAGATGAATAACTAGCATTTGACAGTGAAAAGCATCCATGTGGCAACGTGAAGGGAGGAGAGGGGAGGAGAGGGGAGGAGAATCAGAGACACAAGAGGGCCACAATTTTACAAGAACTTTGATATTATATGAAGTGAGAGATATTGAAAATCACACCTATATGTGATGTTGTACTTGGGTTTTTAAACTTAGTAATATATTTTGTAAGAAATATGTTATGGTAACTCAAGGATAGTGATCAAACCATATTTGTTGTGTGAATGAGCAACATTTCTAATTCAGATCACAGCATTGAATCTTTTTTTGGGTGGCGAAGGTACTGGAGAATGAACCCAGGGCTTTTGTAGTGAGTTACATTCCCATTTCTTTTTATTATTATTATTATTAGTAGTAGTAGTAGTATTTTCAAGTAGAGTCTCACTAAATTTTTCAGCTTTAGCTTCTCAGAGTTCTGGGATTACAAGCATACGCCACAATGGCCATTTCTGAATCACCTTTTTAAACAGTGATATGGTATGTCAAAGTGCAGTATACACTGATTAATTTAACCAATTTTTTAAATTGTAAAACATTCTTTCCTTACTGTTTAACTTTCTTAAGGCCAAGGTCTATATCCATAAAGGTCAGTGTGTTGTATTTATCTATCTGTGCCGATATTATGCTATCTTCAATAGCATGGAATTTGTAATACATCCTCAAACCCAGGTGATCAGATTATTTTACCTTGTTTTTCTTCAGATAGTTCTTTACTATTGTAGGTCTGTTGACCTCAAAATATATTTTATAATGAGTTTATTAAGTTCATCCATGTGTAAGATAAATGTATAAGAATTTTGAGTGGTTTTGTATTGAAACTAAATCAATTTGTGAATTATTACAATTTGGACATTTTTGAAACTTCTAGCCCAAGAATATAGTATATCATTTTAGCTGAATCTCATTTAGATGTAATTAGATTATATTCTCCACATGACTTCAGAATTTTTACTGTGGAGTCTTGCATATCATTTTTTGAAAATTATTCTTCAGTTGGGCATATTTTGGTATGGCATTTTGTAAATGTGACCTTTTCTTAAATTTTATTTTAACTATTAAGTGATAATATATGAGCAAAATTGTAATTCATTAACTTTAACAATATTTTTCTTTTCTTTAAAAATTGTTTGCACACAGTCATGTAATCTGCATACAATGTGGTGCTTTTGTTATCATTTGCACTGCTAAAATATACAGTTCAGTGTTAAGTGGAAACTAAGATAGCAAACGTTTTGTTTGTTCCTGATTATAAAGAAGTAACTTTCAATGTTTTGTCATTAAGCATATTGTTTTCTGTAGGTTTTGAGTTGAACATTAATAACATTTCTTTCTATTTCTAGAGATTTTTTTCAGAATTAATGCTTCTAGATTTTATTATCTGCATTTTTATATCTATTGAGGTAATGTTTAATGTTTCTTTTTTAACTACAAATTTTGAATAATTATCTCACAATTATTTATTTACTAAAGTCAATCAAATTTTGGGGTATGCTAATTTTTCAGGATTGTTTTAATTATTTTCTTATTCAATTACAATAATTACAATACAGTAAGATAATAAAACTTAAATATAGAGCTTTACTATCTGTCTAGAAGGCATTTTATTTTTCCTAACATTATTGAGAATGTTTGTAACTTCTCTCTTTCAAAAGTATGGAATTTACCGGGCATGGTGGTGGTGACTGTAATCCCAGCTGCAGGTTTGTGGCAGGTTTGAGGCCAGCCTGGGCAACTTAGTGAGACACTATGTCAAAATAAAAATTTTAAAAATGAGTAAGGAGATGGTTCATTGGTAGAACTCTTAGTTAGCATGTATGAATCCCTGGAATTAAAACCAGTACTTGGAAAAAAAAAATTTTTTTTTTGTCTTTTTGAGACATGGTCTCTCTATGCAGTTCAGGCTGGCCTTGAGCTCACTTTGTAGCCCAGGCTGGTCTTGAACTCACAATGATCCTCCTGCCTCAGCCGCCCGAGAGCTGGGATTACAGGCGTGAGCCACCATACTGGGCTACTTTGAACATTTTTAAAAAGTATAATATTAACCTAATTTTGTATTATGAAGATACCAAAGTTTTCTAAAGGAGTAATTGTTAAGTATAACTGAAGATGAATTTATTGGTTTGACATCTATTGAAGATACTATGTAATGCTTTCATCACAACTAAACTACCATGTCCTCATTGTTAACAGTGCAGTTCAATAGAATTTAATAATTTCTCCCTCAATTTTATAAAAATTCAACCTCACTTATCTTATTCTAGTCTTTGACCTTTTGGGATAAATTCCAAAATTTTCCATTATTATACGTCAATCTAGCCTAAAATTTTCTAAAATGTTAATACATGACTCTGATTCCATTACTCATTGCTTTAGTGTGCATTTTTTCCAAAGATGTTCTTCAATTTTATGGATTTATGAGTACACATGAAAATATAAAACATTAATTTCTTTCCTCACCAGCATTTTAGAGACAGAGAGATAATAATAATAATAGTAAGAATCTAACACTAATCCTTATTTATAGTAATAAAAGCATTAATTCATTAATATATTTATTGAACACATTTTATGAATTGGAGTTGTGTGGTAGCATGTTGTTCCATCTTAAGAAACTATGAATTACACATCTTCAATTTTAATGTACTCACAAAATCTCAACTATGTCTATGTCTTGCTTTATTCTTACAGTTAAGATCATAGAAGATGGAGTCCCATGGTTTGAGGACAGACTTTTATCCAAATCCTATGTCTTAGATGTCAGACTTAATACATCAGACAAAATAGTAGTAGTGTTAAATATCACTCCACTTGGAGCTGCTGTCTTGAGAGCAGTAGATTTCAGGCTTCTGTGCTGCTCTGATCTGTTTTGTTTAATGGTAGCTTTAACAGGGTTATATGGAGTGACCTTACATTACAGATCCCCAGCATCAGGCAGAAAGGTCTTAGTTCTAAAGTTTCCTAGAGGAAATCTCCAGGTGGTCTTGATAAACCCTCATGGCTCTCCCTGCTAGGCAATGATATATGTGCTGTGACATATAGAGTTTTGCCCTCAGGAAGTATATGTCCTTTGGCAGGTACTGAAATAAAGGCCTTATGTTAATCTTTGCATCCTTGAGAAAAGTAGTAAAATTATTTTCATTATGGGTAAGAAAAATCCAAGAGATTAAATACATACCAAAGTGACCTCACTTAGGAAGTAGCAACTGAAGAATTTCCTTCATGTTTATCTGATTTCAAAGTCTGAGCTCTCATCATGGATTTTCTATAACCAACAATCTTTCAGGAATTTTTTTAAGGTGAAAAACAATCCACTATATTTAGTGTGTAATTCTCAGGTAGAACACACATAGCAAGACAAGCATCCTTTCATTTTTACATAAAAATAGCCCTTGGGCAGAAAAAAGTATTCCTAGTTGCTAGGGAACATAATCTAAAGAGGCCTAAGTAGGTCTGAGATTTCTTAAGCTTTGTGTCCTATCGTGAACTGAAACCTCTCAAATATGACCTAAAATAAAACTATCCTCCTTTAAGTTGTGGGTTTCACATCCTTTGTCCCAGCAGCAGGGAATCTGACACGTACATTTTATCTTTGACACTTATTTTGTCATATGTCAATAGAAGAGCTTTAAGTGATTCACCCCCTATGAACAACTTTCTTCATCTAAATCTCAAATTCATCTCATCACAGTGATGCTTCATGTGCAGTAAACACATACTCTTTTTGTTTTTGCACTAGGATTATGACTGAATGTCCAGTTTAATGAGTCACTCATAGTGTGATTCAGGGAAAAATGACGTTTACAGCTTTGTCACAATTTGTAATCTCTGAAATTACTGGCATTTTCTCATACTTAAGTTTATAACATCAACTAGCAGATAATTCCCATTTTGTTATGAATAGCTAGTAGACTAAAACATATGTAATATCTATTTTATGCAAAAAGTTGTATTATTTCAAAATCAGTTCAATAAATAATCATTACTAAAGCCTTTTGGGCACATAACATAAGATTTCTTCTTATGCACTTTTTAATTAAAAAATCAAAATGATATAGATTAAGTGCATGTGTGTAATGTGTATGTACACACATGAAAACCAAAAATTTTATATTCAAATCTTTTCAATAAAATACACACTAAAAAGTAATATGTCATACTATTCCTTATGGCTTTGATAACATGGTACCACATTTTGAGAAACACAGTTTGGCATAAGCATGCAGATATTTTTCTTTTGATGAGCATTCAACTAAGTTGAAGTTATTAAAGAATATTTATATCTTTCTGATACTATCTGGCCTAAGGAATTCCATATGTAGAATTTTCTTTCCATATAATTTGACATAATTCTACCTTGATAAGAACACCCATTATGCAAGAAATCTCGTTCTAGTCTGAACTCATTAATTCTCTGCATGAATTCAAAAGTATCAGTGTTTCATGCTTTCAACATACTGAATAATTACATATCTAAAACCATAATTGTTGCCTAACCTAGCTCTTTTAGATTGTTAATGGAATTGAATGAGATAACATAAAAAGTTTTTGAAAATAGAGCAACAATATGAATATTTTTTCAGAAAATATAGTACTACGAAATAAATACAGAATGGAATGCATGAGTCCAAAAGGTAGCAAACTACACATGGAGAAATATAAGGGAAAAAAATGTGTGGGTTGATGGTTCACCAAAAACTGATTTGTGCTAAACTTTGTTGAATTGCTAGAAGAGAGTATATGGTGATTAAAACAAGAGGAAGCTTTAGAATCTCTCTGTCCCTCTCTGTCTTTCTTCTTCTTCTTCTTCTTCTTCTTCTTCTTCTTCTTCTTCTTCTTCTTCTTCTTCTTCTTCTTCTTCTTCTTCTTCTCTCTCTCTCTCTCTCTCTCTCTCTCTCTCTCTCTTTTCTGTCCTCTCTCTCTGTCTCTGCCTGTCTCTCTCTCTCTCTCTCCACTTTTGCTTTACAGGCTAATTTGGCTTGATAACAAAACCTTAAAGGTCTTTGCTATTTTTGAAATTCAGATTTCAAATCTTCAGAATTCATGCAACAAAGCCAGTGAATAGGTAAATGTCACCAAAAACTCCCATCTGCATATGAACAAGAATTACAGGTTCCACTACCTTGAGCATGAATAAGGCATTCCTCTCCTTTCTTATGGAGGTATCTTATAAAAATTGACCAAATTAGAGCAAATGGAATGAAAGAATTGCAGAAGGCCTGAGAGCTTATTCTTAGAATCTAAAAAGTAACGAAATGATATTCCAGATTCCTAGCCCCATTGTCAAAGCAAGATTATTTGATTGACGATATTAAATGAAATACTGTGCAAAACAAGAAAATAAATCTTAGCAAGCAACAATCTAGAAAAATCAATAGCAATAAGTGGTGCTATAATTGAGGTTATAAAAATCTTTACAATATGGCTATATTTACAAGCAGTAAATCATTTCAGTGTAGTTACTTCTAAGTCACTGGAATATAGAAATTGTGTGTAATGCATTTCCTCAAGAAAGCCAGTGCAGTGTCACTGATTCACAGAACTGTTGTGCAGCTCCCAGTGGCTGTGAAGCTGTACCATCTGGACTAATCTTTTTTAACTAATGGCCTTTGGTCCCCTTGGTGGGTGCATTAAACTTTTCAAATGCTTTCAACCTTTAGACTAATAGTATCCCAAATACTTCAAAATATCCTTTTATTTTATTACTTAATAGCTACAATGTATCCTGGCTTGATATTTAGGCAAATTAGACAAATTGTCAGTGTATTATATCACTCAAAATTAGAGATTTTCCTATGGCAGGAATTTAAGATACCAACCAAGCCATCCAATATCAAAATGAGTCCGACTCTCTATGTAACTTAGAGGGTGTAGATATTATAAAAAGCTATGATACCTGCAAAGCAAAAGCAAAGTTAATAAAGTCCATGTTGTTCAGATCACTTATTATAAGTATTAAAAATAATAGAAAATTTTCACAATGAGGGGAGAAATTCCACTTATTTTAATTTTCTTTTCTCACTGAATCTGTTTTCCAAGTTTAGGGAAAGTTGGACATCTTGATAGTTAATGACTCTAGGTTCTATTTTGTTCTTCTGAGTGCTGCTGTAGCTTATCAGTGGCTAAACTACAATAATAAAACACGGACCTTTAATTGTGGAATTACAATTTATGAGGTAGCAAACAAAAACAAATTAAAAACTCAGTAATAAAAGAGTTCAAATATTTGTATCTTCAACATATGTTCTTTTACTGACTTTGAAAAGAAACCAGATATAAATTCATTGAAGTGTGTTTTGATACATAGCCATATCTCATTGTCCTGCCATTAGAAATAAATATGGAGGAACCAGAGAAGACAAAATTTCTGGCATTGGTTCTGCAAACCGTTGACGGCTCAGGAACTCTGGCTCCTGTGCCTATCATGCATCTTCACTGTTGCTATCAACTTTTCCGGCTGCTTCAAAGTTACGTTTCTTGCAGTCATACTCTTCTGCCCAGTGTCTCCTCCTAAAGTTGTCTCTGCAAAAGGCAAAGTTCAGGGAAGGCTCTGGAGAAGATTCTTGGTAAAGGGATTGCCCACGTTAAGACTAAAGATGGGCAGCATAATCCACAATGGCTTTGCATGAAGGATATTGATCAAAAAGTACAAAAGTAACTAGACAAGTTAGACTGTTTATCTCTGAAATTTATACTGGAAAATATTGGACAATGGGCACAGAAAAGTAGAAAATACTTGGCAATTATAAACACAATAGAAAGTCTATATTTTTAGGTTCTGTTGGTTTCTGGCATTTGTTAGATTACAGTTTGGGTTCCATATATCCTCCGTCTATGGATGCCAGATAGAATTTCAGGCTCTTGCTGACAAAATAATGCATTAATGGAAACAATTTTTTTTTTAAGTTTGGAGTTTTGCTTTGCTTCCAGCTTGCTTCAGTTTTAACTGAAGAGTAGTAGATTTTAGAGAACCACAGAATCTGCATAGCAGTCTCAAATGGATCTTTGGGAATACACAGAAAATCTCCTCTGTCACTCTTGCAGGAGGAAATGACTGAAGTGAAAAGCACTATCTGTGTGTGGGAAGGGAAGGTAGGTGGAGAAGTCTGCTTAATCATTCCAGTCTGGTCTGTGAAGTCGGTGAGCTGTTTCTAAGGACAGCTAACCTGAGGTTTCAGGGTGATTGAAATTTCTGAAATAACCCGTTTGGGCAGCACTTTAATGGATGGTTTCCTCTGTTGCCTAGCAGTGGGTTCTGCAGAGATATTCCATGAGAGTATCAATTTTCAGGGCACTGAGTCATGATACTTTCTTGATTTTAGTCAATGGTGTTCAATGGGAAGGGGAGTAGACAGAGAATAGGCAAAGCAAGAAAGAGAGAGAGAGAGAGAGAGAGAGAGAGAGAGAGAGAGAGAGAGAAAGAGAGAGAGAGAGAGGAATTCACAAAGCTGTGAAAAAACTGTGGCCAGCAAATGAGTTTTAGTTTTATTCTAATTCTAAAAACCATTGATTATAACATAGTTTTTATTGTCCCGTGGTGTGAAGCATCTTCAGGATCTCTTATAATCAGCAAGAATCTCTTAGAATCCAGAATGTGTGGCCCAGGCATGAGCTAGACTCCTTCACTATTCGTCATGCCCTTTCTTTCTTTCTTTCTTTCTTTCTTTCTTTCTTTCTTTCTTTCTTTCTTTCTTTCTTTCTTTCTTTCTTCTTTCTTTCTTTCTTTCTTTCTTTCTTTCTTTCTTTCTTTCTTTCTTTCTTTCTTTCTTTCTTCTTTCTTTCTCTTTCTTTCTTTCCTCTAACAGGCTCAGGAGGGGCAGCCTCTTAATGCTAATACTGTGGTGAGCACAAAGTATTTAGGGGAGTCACACATGCTGTGTCTCATGGGGTATCTTCACCAAACACCCCACTGCGGAGTTTGGTGGTGGTGAGAGTGTGGAATTTCTTATTTCATTTTTATCTAGAATTTAGCAATTATATCAGGATTAAGAGGGCCATAAAATATTCACAGACTTTTAGAACAAAGAAACAAAGAAAACAGGAGTTTAAGTATATGGGAACTCTCTCATAGATAATTGATAGACACAGATAGATTGTTTGATATTGATATATAGATAGACCATGAAAGCATCAGGACTCATAATGGATCCTTCACAGAATTTGGTTTCTTTTTCCATGTACAAATGCACATATTTTTAAAGATTCATTTGAATCAGGAGTTATTGTTTCAGATTTGTTTTATTGTTTAAAATTGGCCTAGCTATTCTTTATAAATTTACCTTATTTATTGTTTGATTTACAGAAGGTAATGCCTTTTAAAAATGTAAAATATACAAAGAATAGATCATAAGGATCTTTCCTGAGTGGCAAGAGTCATATGCACAATTTTCCCATCCTTCTTTAGCAGGTTCTTCATCATGCTAGATGGAAAATGTGATAGAAAAGATTTTCAATACTATTTATAAATGTTACATATATTATACATATATATTCTATATATACCAAAGAACTAAGTGAAAAATTGAAAAGAGAATCTATATGCACATTAAATCATATCTAACAATAGAAGTGTATAATTGAGATCTTAGAATAATACTGAGACAGACTCTTGGATGTTAAGGGAGAGTGAGTCTCATGGGAGAGAAAAAATAAGGCTCAAAGCATCTGAGAATGGGTCAATTTAGAGAAAGGAAGGCAGGTGACTGTGAAAGTCATTAGTAAAGTTTTCTCAAGGGGGCTCCGAGGACAAGAATTAGAGGAGATATTGAATCACACCCTCAGGGAGCTCCTCTTGACGGCAGGATATGGGTATTCTGGATATGAAGATTAATGCCCGAGAAAAAGCAAGGGATATGTCTTGATTAAACTGTAGACAAAGCAGTCCGGGAAATGAAACAGCACACATCTGAGAGTCCGCAGGTGGGGGATGGAGCTTTGAACATCTAGACCGGTGGTTGAGACTGTGTGTCCAGCAGCAGGAGCCCCTTGATTGTGATCACAGCTCTGTTTCCTGCCAGTGATAGCCTTTGGCAAACTGTTTAACTTCTCCAGATCTCAGCTCACCAATTAGACAAAAATGTAAATAAAAATATTATCATTCATAGGGTTGAGATAAAGACATTCCTACAAAACTACTCAGAGCTCCACACATAAGCATTACATTAGATGTTAGTTATTATTATGCACTTTTAATGTACTTAAAGTGGGATGTTTAAATTGTATCTGTTATTTAAGGAGTGTTTCCCATTAGTGTACCTTAGAAGTGGGGAAGTGGGAATGTTCCCTGTTTTACTTGGGAGACAGTCATGCAACTAAATGACCAATATATTAATTAAGGTGATATGCAGGACAATATATAATTCAGAAATAAGAACAGTAAAGGAAAGATTATATGTTCCGTTGAGTTATGGGAGAAAAATATTAGTACTGGAATAATCAGAGCTTCTGTGGGTGAGAAACTAGTGGTCTAAGGTATCGGGGATGGGTGAAATTGAAAGTTAGATCATCTCTCACACTCTCACCTGCAGAGATTTTATGATTTTATGTGTAAGCTGAATGACAAGTCAGGAATCAATGCAAATTAAAGAAATGATCTATCCAGAAAAGGATTGATGTGGGAATAAACGAGAAGGGGGAATAAACCATGACAAAGATGATGGAATTAGAAGGGCCTAGGTAGGAAATGGCCAGAGAAGAAACATCATTAAACAGAGGAATGATGCACTCTAGTTTGCATAGCTAGATACCTTTTAAGACTGCAATGGAGAATACATCTTTGCTCCAAATGTGTTGTGCTCAAAGCTGTAGAAGGGACTATAGCATACTGTGTAAGATCTGGAATTGTGAGGAGACAGCCTGGCAGAAGCATGCAAGTAGAATAACAAGAGGTAGCGCTCAGCCAGGAGGTGACTGGTTTGGATGGTCTTCCTGAGCTCCTTCATGTCATCTCCAATGGGAAGGGGCATTGAGTCACCCTGGGCAAGCTCTGTTTACAGACCTGGGTGTGTTAGAGAGAGCAGAGGGATAGCAGAATGAGACAGCCACACACAAGCAGATTTATGTTTTTTTACTTTGATCAGAACCTGAAAGAGCTTTTTCTTCCCCAGGGCTTGAAAGCTTTTC
The DNA here is from genome assembly GCA_004027455.1 of Hydrochoerus hydrochaeris. Classification (NCBI taxonomy): domain Eukaryota; kingdom Metazoa; phylum Chordata; class Mammalia; order Rodentia; family Hydrochaeridae; genus Hydrochoerus; species Hydrochoerus hydrochaeris. The sequence goes on from PVLA01001133.1 coordinate 312,512, forward strand.
TCTCCCAGGGCTTGAAAGTGCTATTTTCATCCTAATCAATAGATTGCTTTTCTTGTTTTTTAAGTGGTGTGAGGGCCTATTTGTTAACTGCAGGGCTATAATTGTCTAAACAGTGACATATCTCAAACACAGAACCTGTGGTCCAACCAGGTGTTTCCTTCCTTTATATTCTCTGATTCCTTCCATGCAACTCCTCTGCCTGGCCACCTGATCCCACTGACATGCCAGTCATTGTGTCTGTCACATCAAGTCTGTTTTCAAGAAAGGAGATGTACCCAGATCCTTTCCTGAGGGGCTCTGTTTGATATCATGCAAACCCACTGACACTGGAGTTCATCCAATCAGGAGTGGGCAACCACAGTGAAGGATAACTTCCTGTGATGAGTTCCCTACAGTGACCTTGATCTCCAGTGACCCCCAGGCTCTGTGATGAATGTCCTTCTGCCTTTCTGAGTCCAACTTTGAGTGTTTCACTGGGTTTTCTCACACAAGGGACCCATCTCTGTTAGTTGAGATAACTTAAAATTTCCTGATCCTGGAAAAAACAGGTTTAAAATACCTACACAAGTATTCAAGCCCAGTGTCTTTGACCTTGGTTAATTGTCAAGTAATATTAGTGACTGTGTCTTCTACAGGTAGCTATACTATTAAAGGATACTTGAAGATTGACAAATATGACTCCACCAGGTTTCCCTAAGGAATCTCTAAATGGTAGAATTTTTAACAAGACTAGCTAGATAATAGGAATGTTATTTAAATAGAAGCTCTTCCTGGTATTCCTTATCATACAGCTTCCAGTATTGACTGCTGCAACATTCTTGGACCAGAGAGAGAGAGAGAGAGAGAGAGAGAGAGAGAGAGAGAGAGTAGAAGACTTGCATCTTAGTCCTAGCTCTTTTTCTTGCTTTATCTGTTTATTGTACACATGACCATTAATACTCTGAATCTCTGCTTTCTCATTTGACTAGTTATTGTCAGAACCAATAAAATGGAGGAGCTCTTCCAGCTTTAATAGTCTGTGATTCTGTCATTTTCCTTCTATTCAACATAAGTGCCTTCTGTCCAGGGAAGTTCATGGAACAGAAGACTGAGATGAGTGAAATCCTTCCAGTGCATGTTGCAGTCTCATGAAGCGACCCTGCACCCTTGGAATGGGAGTGGTTCCTTACTAAGCAGTCTAGAAGGGAGAGATAAAAAGTAAAAACTGGGAGAGGTTTTATTGTAATTGTGTTTTATTCAGAAGTATACACTGCACTAAGAAGAATATAAACTGTTTATAAGTTTGTGGTTGAAAACACTAAAATGTTTAAAAAATAGACTTAAGATTCATGATTGAGAAAATGTTGACTAGAATAATTATACCTGACATTTAACTGAATAGCTAGACTAGGCTGGGAGTTATGCATCCATTCAAAAAGGAAAGTTCAAAATTATATTATAAAGTATCTGCTCTTTGGACAATGATTTGAGGTCTAATTGATATGCACGGTATCCTACCAAAACTTTTTAGCATGATGTACATTAGTATTTTCCCAGACTTGCTTAATAAAAAATAGATTAGAAATAGAAGACAGTCACAGGTTTTGGACCAAGTATCCCAGTATTTGTATTTGTACAAACCAATTTGTATTTGTACAAACCAAAGTAGTAAGTCTGTTTCTCATCATAAATCTCTTTTCCCAAATTGTTTTTCTGGACATAGTTCAAGTAGAACAACCAATTTATTTATGTCAGCTCTTGCTCTTTTCAATGACCTTTTATTGAGCAATCTGCTAGATGAAGAGGCTGGTTAGCAAGCAATAGCATGCTACAGAAACACTGACTCAGGCTTTTGCTAGACATGCACATGACTGTTTCTGTCCTTTGGAATTGACAACATAAACTGGTTGCAGAAATAGATTCACCCCAATGACTGGTCAACCCCAAACCACCTCAGATGCAGTACATGTATGAATGCTCACACACATGTGCACACTCACACATTCTCTGCTGTTCTTACTTGGTAAAATGACTTGCTGCTTCCAGGTCTGTGTCTTGTGGACGGAGATTGTTATACATATATTCCAGGTCATGGATTCCACTTAGCTCAGGCAATCCTGCATATAGCATCTTAATACCAATAAAATTCAAAACCAAAAACAAAAACAAAAACAAAAAAAACAGAGTACATTCAGATACAATTAAGCTTACTTGATTCAGCCTACTGATGGACACATAACTATAAGTTTGCATAGCAATGTTTTTGAGTTTGAATTCATGAATGAAAGGAAGTTCATGATTTTTAATATCCCTACTTAGTAGTAGAAGAAATAACAATAAAAAGCCATTGTAATTAGAAAAATGCTATTTTCTTATATTTAAAGCTTAAGTTAAATCTCCAGTACTGCAAAAAATATATGTAATAGTATTCACTTTGAAGAAGATAAACTTAATCTGCAGAAAGCTGAGTGATATGCAAAGTATACAACTCACACTTCTGGTTCTTAACCCTACCTCTTTTCAGGACTCTATGACTCACACTTTATGCAATTTTCTCTAATTAAATGGTGACTATGTTTATTAAAGATTATTAAAGAAATGAAACAATTAACAAAGATTTTTTTTCCAATCTTCAGGAAGACAAAGTTATACAGGTATTTTTTGCCAATCTTCAGGAATATTTTTATATTGCACTGTAGACCAAAGGAAGAATTTTCTCTTTAATTGCAGATAAAATGTTTTAAGCAAAATAGATATTTTTAAAAACAAATTTGAACCTTGCCAAGAAGGACCAAAAGGAAAAGAAAAGCATGAAGAAGAATCTAGAGGAGGAGAAAGACAGAGGAAGAAGGTGAGGAAGAGGGATAGGGAAAAGAAGATCAATGCCTTTATGACTAATATGATAAATATTTCTTACAATGATAAGTTAATTATCGTTGTGACATTGTAATTGACTTGATAGAGTTCAAATAAGAAAGAGAAATGGTTTTGAAACTATTCTGTTTCACCCAATTCTTCTCTTGGTGCTCCCCACCCAGACTGAGGAAGCAGCATGTTTGAATGTGCATCAGAGACTAAACTACGGGCAGGGTGATCACACAGGAAACCCAGAAAGGCTTTCTGGAGAGGGGAGAACCACAGGGCTGAACACAAGAGCCAGGGATGAAAAGACGCATAGGATAGGATACTCTCGCAAGATTAAATATTTTGAATTGTATTATAAAGGCAAAGGAGAGCTCTTCAAGTGTTTAATTTGAAGATCATTATGAAAATGAAGAGGGGCCCAATAAGAGACTGGATTAGGAATTAGTTTAGGAATACAGGCATTACAGAATTTTAATTATATACAGGAAGCAGAATTGAGACAACTGAGTGATGACTGACACACTGAGAGACATGAAAGGCGTCCAAAGCACACAGCCGTAAATGTAGGTGTGGGAGTCGTTAGCATAGAGATGATGACTGAAACCAAGGAACCGGATATGCTGGTCCTGGAGATGTGTCAACCTTTGTCATGGATGATCCATTGGCATCTCAGACTCGAACTATCTAAGCCTGAACTCACTGTCTCCTCTTATAACCCTTTCTTCCTTTTTCTTCTTTCCTATCTCAACTTACAAGATTATCATTGTGCCGCTAACAAGGAATAAGTATTTTCTTCGATTCCTTTTTTCTCCCTGATTTCCATCATCAGTCACTTAATTCTAACAAAGAACTCAACAGACCTTCATTCATTTACCTTTTGTACTGCAATTGTCACTGGTCTAGTTGGGCTCATTATCTGCATTTACCTAGCTTTCTTAAATACATGATTTTCTCTAATCTCTAACTCTTTAGTATAATAGCCTGTGAGTTATTTGTCTAAAATTATGATGATACTCTTTCCACTACAAACAAACACTTGATTGTCATTCTGGTCAGAAATGTCTTTTATAACTCACTGTGACTTGGTACTTCAAGTGTACCTTCTGTAGAGGTCTCCATCTGGGTACCACAGATTGGGTACCCTTGGTGACCTCCATTTCCAACACATGCCATGCTAATGCTCTTCAAACCTCCACTCATACTTACACTGTTTTCCAAGCCAGAAATTCCTCTCATCTGCCTTCTTTCTACTGAAAAAAATTTTTGAGGCTCATCTTAATATGTCTTCCCCTTTGAAGTATCACTGATCCTTGTGATGAGACTTAGTTACTGTTTTCACTGTACAAAAATCATGTCTTCATTCTACCTCTTTCACAGTTCTATTTTTATCTTTTACTATGTTTTGCTCTAATTTTTCATGTTAGATTTAAGCTCTTTAGGAACAGGAGTTGAATAATTGGTTCCTTAACTGGCTGAGAACACTGAACCATTTAATTCGGTGTTGAACTATCTATATAACCTAGCACAGTGCTTTATAAATAGATGGAACTTAATGAATGTCCGGAATAATGAATGCCTGGATGAATGAATATATGAATGAAAGAAAAAGTGCCTGGCACCAATAGGCTATGAAAACCTACTACTAGAAAATTGAACACTGACTCTTAAATGTAACAGAATCAACAACCATATAGAGTCACATTCCCAGCGGAAATTAGAATCTAGGTTAAGTTTTATCTTACCATCTCTGTATTTAAAGTTCCAGAGATATCTTTGTTTTTATTGAGTCAAATTTCTTTTTTATTACACAGAGTACCCATTTTGTAAAAATAGATTTTTTTTCTCTAGTGTCTGAATTGCATTGTAGTTACTCTGGATAGGTACCCTGAATTCACAACTTCTTGATCAGGATTTTGTGAAATATTTCCTTGGGACCTTGGGAAGGAAACATTGTAAATAAACACACTACTGCTTCCTCTCCCAACTCACACACACACACACACACACACACACACACACACACACACACACCCCAACCAGTTGCTAAATGAATTCACACAATGAGACCGTAAGGATAGGCTAAGGGCTAGACCCATATAACTGTGTGTTCTCTGACCCATAGCAACCTGATGATCAAATACCTCCTAATCTAGACTTCGTGGCTCATAATTGTAACTGGGGCAGTGGGGAAGGAAATAGAACAGTGCTATTAAAACAGATAGTTAATGAACAGAAACAGATAATGATAAGGTCAGTTCTTTCCTTAAAGATCAGAGGTATTTTTAAAGTTTCTTCGTGCTTTCTCTTCTTCTGGATCCAAATCTGTTTAGTGGTGCTTAGGGGAGCGGGCACTCTTCCTTACCACACGGACAAGTTAGGAAAGTTCCTTCTGGGAAATAGCTAATATCATAATGGCTGTGATAAGCATTTTAAACTGGCTGAATGGTCCCTGTGTTCTCTGGGAGTGTTCTATAATGGTTGATACCGTTTTTTTAATGAGAGAAAAACTTATCAAATATAGGCTTTTATGTTAGTGATTCAGTCAGCAACACTCTTGGGTCTCCTATTGATGTTGCTTTTAAGCAGGATGGGAATATCATAGATTATTTTTTTCCTGCTTTTCCCAGGAGGAAATAAAAATCACTGCAGATATCTGGGAACACGCTGTTCTTTGCTGAGGAGAAGCCATTAGCTCCATTGTAAAACCACCAAATGCTTTTGGCTCATAATTCTGTGTACTGACCATCTTTAGCAGATAGAATTTATGACCCCTGTCAAGCATTTCTCAAGTTATAACTGGGTCATGTTGCAGTAGATTGAATTATTTTTAAAGAATATAATAAAACAAGTGTCAGTTTGAGGAGAACTGAAAGAAAGATAGAGTATACACATAAGTAAAAAAAATTCACAAATTCAAACTTTGTTTTTATTTTATAAGAAACTTTACCAGAGAATATGTGGTACTGCAACTTTTATCTATTGAGTCCCACAAGATACATACTTGAGTAAAACGAGAGAATTGAGGGATAAATGGCCAGAAACTGAGTAATAACACAGTGCTATTTTATATACATTCATCCAGGGTTTAACTATTCCACATGGCTTCTAGCATCTCCCGCAATTTGTTAAAAGTCTAAATCTAAGATTATATGCTGAAGCTGAATTACTATCACCCATTGCCGTATTTTTTCTTTTGCCTAAAAATCAGGACTTGATTTAATTAGAACATACATTATTTTGATATATTATGCACCAGAAACTTATAGTAACTGATCTTATTTATGAGAAATTATTTTAATACTTGCTATTAAAATAATCATATGTCTGTGTCTTCTAAAGGAAATAACATTATGCAAACTAATGATTGTGTGATTTAATAACTCATATGCTGTGTATTTTTTTAAAGGCATGTAGAAAAGTTTATTAAACAAGGGAAAAAGCCCACTAATAGTTTCTGAATCTTTTTTAGGGAAGCTGTCCTTTTTTATTATCGTAACATGGCCACTTGGCATCCAGTGTTATTTTAGTATCATCTGAGCAACAGCTTAAACTGTGCTTGTTTTTCTGCTTTAGATTTATTTTTGTCATGTCCGTCATGGTTGAAGATGTCTCATAATTTGGAACGACTCCTTTCAGACAGTTATTTATAGCATCTATAGACATTTAGAGATGCTGCATACTTCACTTACTTGTGTGCACATTTTATATTCCTTATTAAAATGAAAATTTTAGAATATTGGGTCTTACATATTAGTGTCTCCTTTAGACTATCTGGCACATAGTAGGTGCACACGAACTCATGGATTCATGAGGTAGATCTTGGTGGAGATTAAACATTATCAACATTAGATATAAACATATGTCAGCACTAGAGTTGATATTGCCTGAATATTTACTATACATATAAATGGGGTCATGTTCATAGACTTAGTCTTTGTTGAGTTTCCTTTATGGTAAAGTTGTAGTTGTTACAAACCTTAAGCCATCTCATAATTGATCTAATAGGATTAGGAAGCAGAATGCATTTCTACCGATAGAATCATTGGCTATTATGGTAAGACGGCCTGAAGGTTCTGGATATGGTCAGATGCTTATATATCCAGCTTCCACAATATGATCCTACAGTGCCTTTTTGCATGAATGCCATGCTTGCAGTATTTTTAGAAATCCTTGTTTTTCAAAGCAGAGAGGAGAGAAGTGGATATGCTGTTTGAAAGTTTAAACAGAATCCAAATCACATCTACACTGTAACAAAGCCAATATTAATTCAGCACTACCAAATGGAAATTCTTTGTGACAGAAATCTTTATATCTGAGTGGTTCACTATGATGTCATTAGCTATGTGTGCCCACTGAACCCCTGAAAAGTGAAAATGTACATTAATAAGCATCTAGTATAATAACATCAATTAATTACAACCTACTATGTGGCTGGTACTATTCTAAGTGATTTAGACATTATATGGCAGGTGTTATTTTGAGTGCTTTACATTATTTATCAATCCGGACTATGGCAGAATGAACTTTCATCAATAGCTATAAAGCACTTATAGTGCCTGTTCTATGCAAAACATTACTTATTAGATCCTTTATTCAATTGTAAAAGTAGATATTGATTTAGGTGATAGTAAAAGTCTTTTCAGGGTTAAGTAACATCCCCCTAGAAATATACCTAGTAAAATGCCAAACTAGGACACCAGCTGTAAGAGGATCAACCGTTAAGCTTATGCCTATAAAAACAAAACAAAGCCAAAAACCACAAACAACAAAACAAAACAAAAACAAAAAACAAAACCATCTAGCAGAATTACTGTCATCTGAAAGCTCCAAACTCCACCTTTTCTGTTTTATCCATTGCAGCAATTACTAGCATGTGCACATGTGCACAGAGGAATGACCATGCCCTTCTCTCAGAAGATTCTGCTCTCCTCCTGTGTATCTGTTCTTCCCTTTGAACTAGACAATGCAATAAAACATTAAACTTCACTTCTTGGTCAACAGACTATAGGAGATCAATCTCAATAGACCAGACTTCTAGCACTAACTGATACTTTCTGTTTCAATTGCTACCATCACTTTGCATTTTTGACTCTCAGTTTCTAGACCTGAAAAGCAAGCTGGTCAAAGACAAAGGCCAGGAGATAGGAAAAATCACTGTTTGGGTTACATCACTAGGATTGCCATGAATGTGAGAGATCGGATTTTTAAGGCATTTTGAAAAATTCCTCATGCACAATAAAACTTATATTTTAATCTACCGTCCTTGAACCTCATTCAAGATACACTGGGATAACCTTTGAATGCATCAATAGTGTGGAGAGCGGTGCTTGAGGCAATAATTATGAACTAATACTCTGCATTTTCAAGGAGTGCTTTTTAAGCTGCACCTTGGTCCTCTTCATTTCTTCATTTCTTTCTGTTTTGAATAGCTCTTTGGGGAACTCCAAGCCATTAGCAAAAAAATAGTCTACTGAAAAAGAGACATAAATGAAGCTTATTATTCCTGCTATTTCCCCAAGGGACTTACCATTTCTAGAAGGTTTAAGAGCAGCCGGCTGTGCTTTCTAACAGTATTATATGCTCTACAGCAAAGCTCCACAAAATCTTGAAAATGTTGTGGGTTTTTCCCACCCTCTGTAATAAAGTACTCCATCTCTGAGGTAAAAATAAAAGGAGCTCGGTCTCTGTAAACCAAAAACAATAGCAATCATAAAGAACAGAAAGTTTTTGTAGGGTTAAATTATACCATTATGGTTTATTTGCACTTGGATTTTTTTTTGCTATTTTTTGTCTAGTCTAATGGAGGAGTCTCCATTGTGGGCCAGCTGGAGAAATTTTTATTGAAGGCTTTCAATTACTGAGCTGAAGAAGAGGGAAAAAATAATTCACATCACCATTTCAATCTGTGTTCTTTTAAGTGTTTATTTCCAAATTACATTCCAGCAGTAATATCTATTAGAAAATGTATGCAGCTGCTTTAATGAAAGTATAATAGAGTGGAAAACCTCGCTCATCATGCTTACCCAGAAATATGGCTATTTTGTGGCAGATATTAAAAAATGTAAGGAGCAAGATATATTACGGTAGCAATTTTGAATTTACTATTGGCTTGTTTTGAGGTCTTTGTTGCATTCATTGTCTCGTTTTTATTGTTTCTGTATTGTTCTTCTTGGTTTATACTGTGTCCAAAGTTATCTGCAGATATTCTGAAGACATCAAAAGGCATTATGGTAACTATTGTTGATTTTTTGTAATGCTTTTAGGTCTGTAGCTCTTACACTGGTTTTTTTATTGGTTTTATTCTGTTTTATCCTCTTTAAAATATAAAAAAATATGTAAGGTCCAATTAATGATCAGTGAAATACCTGTGTGAAATCTTTATGGAAAATAAATGATAAAACAGATTGTGAATTTGATCTTAAACTATTTCTTTTTAAAATTTTCCCCTTAGAAAATAGGCTGATCTTCCTGTTTTTTTCAAGAAAAAAAAAACAAGAAAGAAAGAAAGAAACAAACAAAAACAACTTTTGAGTAAATGTTAAGATACTGTAATGACAAGTTCTTCCAGAAAGCAATCTGCTAATAAATAAATAAAATAAAACAGATGTTACCAATTCACTGTCATATGCTAAGTAAAAAGAAAAAATAGCTTTATTTCATTTTTTTACTACATCCAATAAAAATGTTGATTGGATGGGAAGAACATGAACTGACTAGGTTAACACATAAGTAATACCGCCTCCTATAGCCTCGAAGGGGAAAAACAGGAAAAAGATGGCCCAGAATGAAGGCGGCCCATTTTCCCAAGTTTGTATGATTTTTCTTGTGTTATTTGGTATATAGAGAAACCCAAAATGATGTTTTAGCCCTTATGACAGGAACTAGCAGAGGAAGGAAGGGAAACATGTCTCTTTGATGAGGTCTCATTCACTGAACAAGATCGATAATAAAACAGTTTTTGATAGCAATTTATGCTAAAGTCTTCTGAAAGCATTTGAGATAGGAGTAACAGTTTGGTTAAAAAAATATTTACAAACTACAGAGTCGTTGAATGGATTGAAATAAAGCATGTTTTAAATTTGAACCTAAGCAATGTTAAATAAAGTCACAATTGAAAAATCAGGTTACTGAGGGAGCCTCTTTGTTTTTTAATGAAGAACAGTGTCCTCTATGCGCTGTGCACAGCTGCTTTAATGGAAGTCTAACAGAGTGGGAAACCTCCGTCACCATGCTTACCAGAAGTGTGGCTATTTTGTGGCAGATGTGGGGAAAGTGCGCTCTAGCTGCAGGCAGAGCATAAACAAAGAAAACAAAACAAATCCCCACAAAACAAAACAAAGCATTAAAAAAGCCTAACTGTTTGGTTGTGGTTACTGAGTCTATTTCATTTGTAATCTCTGCTACCGTTGATGGTCCCAAAAAGCAGCTTCACTCATTTTATATTCAGCCACGCTCTCATTCTATGAAGCTTATTGAACACCTGAATCAAGGGCAGGGTCTTAGATCTAAACTCCCAAATCTTTGGTCAAAATCCTCCTGTATGGGGCCTTCACTGACTTTCATTTTCTAAGAACCCACTTTGCAAGTCTTCTGCTTTAGCTAGGCTGGGAGAAGTTGCAAACATGAGACGAAGCACAGGTTCCAGTTCTGGACTTGCTGTATCTCAGTTTCCTCATATTTAAAACAGGGACATAATACTTGGCTCTTAGAACTTCTGTGCAGACTCACGCAGATGTCCAATCTGACTGAGGGGCGGGGGAATCATCTCTGTGAGCTGATGGCTAAAGAGGAGCTCTAGGAGCGGGTACAGACTCCAGGCATTGATTAGGTTTCCAATTTGAGGTCTGCCACTGAGGAGTTCTGGGCCCTAGGCAAATTACTTACCTTCTTGCCTTAATGTCCTAACTATAAGAAGACCATTAAAACATCTGACTCCTGATACTGCTGAACGAACTGAATGATTCAAAGCATGCAAAAGTGCTTAGCATACAACCTTCCACATAGTAAGCACTCAAGGCATTACAGAGAGCATTATTATGTCCCAATCAGCAGTGTTTTCAGGACTGAACCTTGGTCACAGCTAAATCTCACTTTGTCTTTTGATTCAAAGATGCTGTCCCTGGAATCTCATCTTTAAGGTTTAATTAACTTCTAGGTTATTCAGGTAATTTCCCTGGCTGAAAACTCTTAAGCAAAAATTTGCACTTGGAAACATTTTTATATACCATTCACCTTTATAGTCATCATGATTGCTAACATTCTAGTAATTATTTTAGGAATATCTTAGACTTCCACAGTTGGAAAAATTCATAATTTTCTATGTAATAGCTTTCCAAAAGTTTTTTTTCTTTTGGCTATATTTATTATTTTGACTAGAACTTTGGCAGTAATTTTAGTAGAATTCTAAATGTTATAGCTTCCTGAAACTTTTTTGACTAATTTGATGCATATGCATTTCTTTCTTCAATAGAGAGAATTACGATGGACAAAATTGATTTCTCTCAGGAAGTTTTTGTAGTTATGTTAAAATTCAAAAGATAACACATTTCCTTCTTCCATGGAAACTGCCATTTTAAATCAGACACACAAATACCATACAGATAGTCAAGTGCATAAAAGAAACATACTGAAATTAAGAAAAATATAATCTAATAATTAAAAATTGAACAACTGAGTTTTAAATGTAGTGTAAATGTTCAGTGGATTCAACAAAATGAAATGTTTTACTTTTTCTATATGATTTCTATGGATCAATTCTGGGTAATTCTTTAAAAAATTAAGAATTATCCTAAAACTTTTTGATAAATGAATGGGATTCATGAAAAACAGAATACCATTGGCTCTCTCTAGGCTGTAGGGTTTTTAGCTGTGATGCAGGTTATCAATTGACTCAAATATGAAACTACTCCCAGATTGTAGAATTAATGTTTTAGAGCTTATCTCTGGAGTTTAATATTACTTACAAGTAGGATATACAAATTCATTGTGGCAAGAGAGATAACTGAAGTTAGTCTCTCAGGGTCTATATTGTTATGACACTTTGAATCATAGGTTGAAAATCTCTTATTTATGATCATGTAAATACATTATGGAAATTGATTTTTATAACTGTCATTTTTTTATAGATTAGTGGTTTTACCATTGCTTACCTCAATATAAGAGTATAGCCTTTGTGTGTGTGTATGTGTGTGCATATGTGTGTGTATGTATGTGTGTGTGCATGTGTGTGCATGTGTCTATGTGTGTGTGTGTGTGTGTGTTACTGAGATTAACCATGACCTTTGCACTGATCTGTATTCCTGACCCTCTTTTTTTTTGAAGCTATTTTTAATATATTGTTAGGGTCTCACTAAGTCATTAAATTTTCCATACTGGGTTTAGAAATGCAATTTTCCTGCCTTAGCTTTCCAGAGTTTTGGGACCACAGGCATGTGCTACAATACTCAGCTCAAAAATTTTTTCATACAAGTCTTCTTCAACCAACCTATCTCTTGTTAGAAATCTTACCTTATTTTTACTCAAGTGACATATATGATTTTCAAGGGAACAGCAAATATTACTTTTTCCGTTTTTACAGCCTTCATGTTTGAAACAATATTTTGCTGGTATTCTGTTGCAGTGAATATTACAACAAATAAATATAGTGGTACAGTGAAGAATCTGTGATAATTCAATATTTGTGTGGGAAGGCTGTGCGAACAAACTTGTTATGAGTCTATCATTGTGTTGTCTTTTTGTAAACTCACAGCCAATTTTTTTCTAAAATTATTGTTCTCTAAAAGTCTGGGAGTACTTTATTGTATAGATTTTCAGCAGGGGTGAGAAATGTTGGTGATTTTAAAAATATATATATATATGTATTATAAGCAGACAGTAATTATTAAAGAGATAAAATCATTTGATAGGAGAAATAGGCTAATTGATAATTTGATATTTGTTATATTTGTCAGTAAATATAACCCATTATATAAAATCTTTAGGAAACTAAGGTCAGTGTCATAAGCATTTACAGATAAATGCTGCACTGAGGATACATGGAGTTTTAAGGTCTGTCTAGGCCCATGAGTTAACTTGGATTTTGTTAGATACACAGCTAAAATCTTAGAGTACTACAATCACTAATCGACAGGTATTTACTGTATGTGTCATAGATATGTGGAATACTTGTTGGTGAAGTTAAGAGCTTTTAAATTATTATTCTAAAAGCAATATAAATATGATGAATAATAAAATGGTGCTTGTAAGAGACTGCTGGAATACGGAGAAGAGTTTGGGACAGGAAGAGTGTATGTGGATAGAGAAGATGAGAAGTTTCAGAAAGTTCTGATCTAATGTAACCATAGCTCAGCTTAGCATTGTGGTTGATCTATACAGGTGGGGAGAATTGGGAAGACTTGAAAAGAAATAAATGAATAGGACTCCCTTATAGTTTGCAATGACAAAAGAGAAGAGGTGGCAAGAGCAGCTTTAAGTTTTTTCCTCATGTAGTAAGAAGAATAATATTTAGAGTGGCCCACATTTGAGCTCAAGTTGCATGAGAGGTGCCCTGGGGACTTACAAAAACTGATGACAGTGAAACTACTTGTTTTAGGACCTTAAAGGAGAGATCTGGCCTGGAGGTAACATTCTGTGAATTCAATCTTTGCTTCTGGAAAGACGATTTAGGTATATATTTTTTCTTTTTTCTCCCACTAACTGCACTAAAATTTCTGGAAATTATATTTAAAACAAACATAAAATGACACTGAATACAGAGGCAGATGTACTATCTCCGGATGTCAACTTGCGCTCTCTAAACAAAGTACCCCAAAAGGAAGCCTAACAAGAAAGAAAAACTTTAGGCAAAAATCATTCTCATCCAACCAAACATTGCAGGAAAACTATGACCTTAGTGCCCTTCACAAAGCAGCAAATGGCAAGGTGAGAATATTAGATTCCTACTCCTCCCAGGCTGGAATGAAGCATCTTGCGTGTCAGGTACTGCGAAGTAAAGGTGTGAGCCTTGGTGGAGACAGTTAAACACAGATTCGTGGGACAGAATGAATAACACAGAAGCATACCTTTACAAGCATGACAGATTGAGTTTTGACAAAGTTGCAAAAGTGATTGAATGGAGAAAAGGGTAGACTTTTGAAGAAATCACATTGGAATAACTGAAAATACATAATCAATATATATAAACTTAGATCTAAACCTCACAGCTAAAAAAAACTTAACTCCAATAGCTTTCAGTTTTAAATATGTATATAAAATACAAAACCATAATACTTTTATAAAACAATTAGAGGAATTATTTGGGATGAAGGGCTAGGTAAATAATTTAAAATTTTTTTGCTCTGTTAAAAACAATGTTAAGTGGATACAAGACACACTACCAACTGAGAGATGGTGTTTGCAAAGCACTTAGACAATAAATTACTAGTCTTGTATTTGGAGTTTTTAAAACTCAGTATTTAATAGTAAAATGTCTAACAGTATAATTAGAAAATAGGCAAAAGATTTGAAAAGATGTTTCATGGAAAAGGCCATGCAGATGGTAAATAGACACATGAAAAGATACTTAGCATCATTCACTACTAGGTAATGTGAATTAAACCCAGAATAAAATACCACTGTATGTACACATTAGAACTGCTAAAATAAAAAACAGTGAAAATACCAAATACGGGTAAATATGTGGAGGAAGAGAGCCACTTAACACGGCTGGTGGAAAAAATAAAAATCAACCCTGGAAAATTACTTAGTGGCTTCTTAGAATTCACAACAATATGCAACTACCATACAAAGTAATAATTATACTTTTGGGCATTTATCTAGGAGAGATAAAAATTATGTTCATAAAATTCATACAGGAACTTTTCACAGCGGCCTTATTCATTATAACCAGAAAAACGAAGCAACCCAGATGTCCCTCAACAGATGAATGGTTAAACAAACTGTGATACATCCACATAATTGGATAGTGTTTGTCAATAAAGGGTCATAGGTTTGAAAGTACAATAGCTTGGATAAAGTTTGAGTGAATTATGCTGCATTAAAATTCCAAGTTCAAAACATTATAGTACTGTATAATTTTATTTATATGATACTTTTTTTTGAGACAGGGTCTCACTACACAGTTCAGGCTGGCCTTGAGCTCACTTTGTAGCCCAGGCTGGTCTCAAACTTGCAATGATCCTCCTGCCTCAGCTCGCATTACAAGTGTGAGCCACCACGCCTCACTATTTACATGATATTTTTGTAGTGACAAAATTATAGAAATGAAGGATTACTGATTGCTGAGGGATAAGGATAGAGAGACCTGTGAAGAGAGAATTAGAGGGTTATATAAGAACAACACTGAGGATTCCGGTGAAGGTGAAATTGTTCTGTATCCAGACTGTATTAACATCAATTCTATAGTTGTGGTATTGGTACTATAATAACATTTTACCTTCAAGGGAACCTAGCAAAAAGCATATGGGATCTATTTGCCTTATTTTTCATAACTTCACATGAATCCACAATTACCTTAAATGAAAAATTTGATTAAAATGCTTATGAGTTATTTGGATACAAGCATTGATAAAAGCCTTTGATATAGCTGACAGCAGTTGGGTGGAAATTGTAGAGTGACAAGAAGAGAGAGCTAAGGTGAATCCTGGGAAATCAAGTGCTTGATAGATCTGAAGGAGGAAATCATCCCGAATTGGACACTCAGAAGAGGACAGAAACTAGAGTGTGCAACATGTTTGAGTAGATGAGTGGACAGGTATCTTTGAGTAAGGAACAGTCAGTGCTGCTGCAACCTGCTGATGAATCAGGTAAAGGGATGGATACTGTTACATTTACCACTATGGAAGTTGTCACAGGTCATAGCAAGTTATAAAGAATAAATCCAAATTGAATTACTCATGGATGAATGAGAGGTAAAAAACTGGAGGTCAAGAGTATATAGACAACTTTCTAAGGAAGGTTGTGAAAGTGTAAAAAAATGGCATGAAGACTGGGGTTTTGAGGCACAGTTGTTTAAATTTGGGGGAGACGAGCTTATTTTCAGAGTATTGAGATGGGGCAGCTTAAGGCAAGACGAAATCACTGGTAGTGTGATATTCTTCAGAAAGCGGGAAAAATGGCTTCACAGCATCAACAGAGAGAGATTGACTTTTGAAATAAGCAAACCACGGACCTTTCTTTTGCAACAAAAAGAAAGAATTTCAGGATCAGATATACATAAGATTAGGAGTTTTATATTGGGCAGAAAAGTAGTCTCTGATCTGAAGGGTTTTGTTTTCCCAATAGTATGAAACATGTGGTCACTTGTTTAAGGTTGAGAATTGAGTGTGATGGGTGGTAGCCTTATTCTGAAGGGATCAAGTGCAATTGCTGCAGAGAGAGAATACAATATTGAAGAAGCCACAGAAAGGCAGAGCCGCTGCAGGGCAAGGCAGATGTCCCACTGGAAAGAGGTGATGACGTGTTTGCTCTGCAGGAGAACATTTGTCTCCAGCACCCTTCTCTTTTGGTTTAGCAGAAGAAAAAAGTTGGGTGGCTATGCAAGCTGGCTTGTCTTCTGCCTCCATGATGTGATTCTCAATGCTTTCTGCTACAGGCTGTTTTTTCCCATTAATTTAAGATCAACCCTTTCTTTTAAAGTTCTGTTCATGTCATGTTTCCTCTGAAAAATCTTCCTACTCTCCCTAGCTCTTTTGGTAAAATGGTCCTATTGTAAAATATATTAAGATAATGTATGAAGCGTGTTAATTGTAACGAATACATTCTCAAACAGCTAAAATGCTGTATCCTTCAAATAAGAAACCTTTCATAAACTGAATTGTTTCTTAAGTGATTAGGTATAGACTCAGAAAATGATGTTTCTTTTTTAAGAGGATTGTTCACATAAACTTTTAATTGCTCAAATATTCCCAGAAAAAGCTTCTTTAGAATTACTCAGTCTATGTAATAGTACTGGGCTTCATTCCTAGTCCTGGGCACAAGTCCATACTAAGTTCAGTTGGACAGAGGAGGATGGGCTCTGAAAGTTAGAGTCACACATGACAGATATTTACCTTCTATTTGCTTAACTCTATGTATTTTTTTTAATGTAAGAAAAAATTAAAGACAGCAAATTCTGGCATTTTTCTCAAGGAGAAAAACACCCATAGATAAAGAAGCGACCCTACTATTTTTACACTTAAACACATTGGGCTATAGAATCTAAACACATAATTTAATATTCATTAGAGTTATAAATGTTAGATAACTACATCATCTGGCACTAACTAAAGAAGCAACCATCTGTCCTAACATGGAAGAAAATAGGCTAGGTTAGGATTATTGGGTAACTGCCCATGTGTAACGGTTCTACCCTATATGATTTACAATCTTGGACAAGTTATAACAACTAAGATGCCTTCATTGGTAAATAATAGTCCCTTCCTCAAAGAGTTTTTGTTTTGATTAATGAAGGAAGCTATGTGGTATATTTATTTCTTATCAAATATTTATGCTATTTTAAAAGGCATTTTTGACTATTTCCTTTTGAATCAGATTCCAATTGAAGATGGCATAGTGCTTCGTCGCGTGCCTGTGGTGTGCTGCATCTAGTCCCCAGCAATGTGGGAAGAGCTGTCTGCTTTAGTATTGGTGATGGAGGTAGGGGATAAGGAGAGTGGAATGGCAAGACAGACCTGTGCTGAGGATCTATGTTAGTACAATCTGTCTGCTGGAGCATAGCTATTCTTTCCTCTTCAACAGGAAGTGACAAATCAGTAAACGGAAGTGCAAACATTAGGCTGAGAATTGGAAGACTTAAGTGTTAGAATGATGAATCAGTACCCTGAACTGAAATGTGGGGCTCAGTTGAGGTACATTTTGTTATTGTTGGAATGATTCATACAAATTCTATTAATTTCAAATAGTTCTGTTCCCAGGAAGTACCCTAGTAACATTAAGGTAAATTGTTTTAAATGTTTCTAAAAGTTTGCAGACTTCCATAAGAGAGCATATTGACAGAATAAAAACAAATGACTAAAGGGCATTGGGAATGTCTGAGCATACCCTTTTCTTGATATCACTAATGACCTACATATTACGGAGCACATTTTGCTGCCCAACAGAAAGAGCACAAGTCTCTTGTCTAATATCCATGAGTTAACTGAGAAGGCAAATTTGGAATCTCCATTGGCTAGGAAAGAACCTAGTATAATTAGGCAACACAGGAAACCTCACATGTGCAATATAATGAGAACATAAGGGTTCATGTACTAGTATAAAAAGAACATTTAATGGCCTTTGAGATCTTCAGGCTCTCAGCAATTATTAGCTAAAGAGAGCCTGGCTAGTAATTTCTTCAATGTAAAATGCCATCCCTCCTCCAAGTCTGGCCTCTTTTGTGAATGTACTGTGTCCTAAGTTAGACTCCAGGAAGTCCCTGGTCTTTCACTGTTTAGTAACTTTAGACATTGACTCCAGCATTATTCTTATGCTCAGGTATGTTTTGTCTCTTATTTGAAGCATTAGTTGAAGTATCTACCTGTTTAAAATTATAGCCTTCATCCTACATGCACATTGGGCCTGACTTAACTGTAGAACAGGACCTCACAAGGGCAAGAAGTGAGTGGTCAGACCTTCTGAACTGCCATGTGTTTTTCCTTGAACTTGAGTTGAGGGAAAAACACACAAATGTGTTCACAAAGAATTTGTATGCTTGGGACAGAAGTTAATCTCGGATATGAGGAAAAGTTATCAAGGTTATCTATGATGCTTGGATAAAAACTGTATTCGTGACATCACATTTTAAGTAAAATCAGGTCAAATGTAAATGTCAAAAAGAGACCAAGTTATTTCTGAAAATATTTAAACCACTCACAAAGGGATGATATTCATGATCAAAATTTATGCATCTGAGTTGTTTTCCAAACAATAAAAACAAGGCCTTGTGTCTTCAGTTGGACACAGATGAAGTTCTTTTGTTAGATTAGCAGCAGGACTTTTTTAGTTTTTATCTAAAGACCACATTAGAGAAAGGGCAAAAAACCATATATATTGGCAGGCACATTGTACCTTAGACTGTCTGAGGTGTTTGATTCACATTTTCCGTCTCAGGTTTGCTTTGCTCACTTTGAGACATAAGTTTATTCAGTACAAGAAGGCAGAATTCTTGTACTCTCTTTTTGGTTCTTTTTTCCTTATCTTCCTTCTCTCCAACATTTTTTTCCCTTGTCCATTATCCTTCAATTTTAAGATATAAAAATGTATACATTTCTAAGTAGAGAAACTGACTTCACTCACGATGTAGAAACGGGGGTTATTTAAAAGAAACCAGGTGGTAACTAGTGCAATGCTAAAGTAAAGTTCAAGAGGGAGAAATGATATTGAGATGACAGAAGGCCAAGATGAACTTGGTTTCTTGAAGTAGTCTCTGTGAGAAGGCTATGTGCAATCCAAAGCATCATTCATGTGCAGGGTGCAGCTTGCCTGGGGTTGGGTTTGTGATAGGTAGAAGGCTCTGTTAAACTGACAGTGTACAGTTTTGAGTCTCATTTCCCAGACTCCCAAAAGTAGACTGAATATTAGATACAAATCCCTTTGGTGAATTTCTAGGTAAAGGCTTTCTGATAAACCGTGGAAGTTATGCGGGGTTCAGGAGAAGAAAAGTCAGGTAACACCTCCCGGGAATCAGTGATGCTGGGACTGGGAGAAACCAACCAACAAACCAACTAGCCAGCCTTTCTGTAAGCTGCACAAGCCATGTGGGCCCAGGAAGAGAAAAGTCAGTGCCTCCTGCGTGCCTACTGGCACATAAGTTGAGAATCACCAACTTCCGCCCCACAGGTGGCTGGTTGAGTTGGTGGCAACTGAGATACAGGGGGCAGCTGAGTGCTTGTATTGTTTGGTTGACTTTCCGTGCCTGGGGGCAGCTGTCTGAGCATCTATAGGGAGGGTAACAGTGTGCAGTATAGAAAATATGGTGGTTTTTGAAATCCAGTATTGTTCTCGTTGTTTTGTCTTGTTCCAATTAATTATTTTGCTTTATTCAATATTCTGTCTTGACTGGTTTTATTCTATTTTTGTTTTGTTTTGATTTTGCTATATCTGTTGGAATGAACAATTATTGTGAAGATAACCAGATATACCATGGTAGCCACTGTTGTTTTTCTATTATCCTGCTTTGAAGTTTTGTACCAATTTTACTGCTTTGTTTGATTGGATTTGTTTTGTTTTGCTTTGTTGGGTTTTATTATCTTTAAAATAAAATTAAAAAATTTAAAAACTTCTAGGTAGAGTAAGGGAATATGGCATGTTCTTAATAATTTTATCTTCAGAAAAATAATATTTTCTAAGATTAAGAGAAAAGTCAAGAGAAGTAACTTTCATGGAATTTTTAGAGTTATCTGTCAGCCAAACTATAAACTCCACTGTATGCTTGGCATTAGGGTTAAAAGGCATGTCTAAAGGCATTCACAGTTGCAAAAGTATCACAAAGGGCATTTTAGAATAATTAGGTGACACCAAGGCTTCCTTGAGCCAAAGGAACAACAGTGTTTCTTACTAACCACCATACATATAACAGACCAGTGAGATTCATCTAATTTCAAAGAACACTAAATAATCAAAGTTTGTAGAGGTCATTAATTAACATTTAGCATTTGGATCACTAAGAATTATATACTGAACCAGAATGATTGGAGAAGGATAATATTAACCATTTAATTCATCAAAGAAATTTAATTTTTAAAAGATGGCTTTAAAGTGAAAATATTTCGAACATATGTGTTATAATTCCCAGTTTAGAAATTAAATTTTAAAAATTTTAACTCAGTGGTAGTTAAATAACTAGTGGAAATAATGTTGAAATGATTTTAGACTCAGGGAATTTTAAGACAAGCATTAATGTGGAAATGCTGAGATCAGTTTTGTGAGGATGATCTATTGGGATAAAATTAGAAAAGTAAAAGGACTGATAGAATATCTCGATCATCCTGTGTAAAAATCTTTATAGGAAAAGAATAGGGGTTAATTTTTTTATTGGATTCTGGAGTGTTTTTTTTAACCTATTTTAAGCTGGATACATGTTTATGGCAGTAAATATTTAATAATCAGCGGCCTATTTTTCCTTAGGGAAAACAAAACTCAAAAATCTCTGATTTGTCTGTCACTTTTTGCGGTACAAGTATTTTCACTATACCTGATTTCAGGCCACTAATGTGAAACTGTGGGGTGCGAGGCTGAGAAGGGATACACAGAATACTACCCTCTTGTGAACCAGTGTGAGTCAGGTCCAACCTATGTCTGCTTATGTCTAAAATTACACCAGGAGTTAGTGGTGACTTGGTGAAACGTCTTACAATATAAACTTGACAAGTGGTACTCTCCAGGCAGCTAGCCAATAAGCCTCAAAGTAAGAGAATTCAAAAACCTAATAGTTCAAAATATGAAAGAGGGGAACAAGAGTTGAAGGAAGGGGAGGAGAATGGGAAAAGAAGCAAGGTACATCGTTCACAAGTACAAATTCCAAATGATGAGTGTGACCGTTATGCATTTCTAAGAGCTACCAATAAAATTATAAAAATATGAATTTCATTGTACAGATTTCATAAGCTGCCATGGTTTTAGACAATATTAAACAAAAGAAACAATATTGGTTAGAGATATAATTTTATTTCTTATTACTTCATTTCCTATAAAACCAACATCTATCAGGGTACTCTTTTAGATATATCAATTCATTTCATCTTCAACCAAAAATTAGGCTATAGGTGAGAAAATTAAGGTACAGAGAAGCCATTTACTTACAATCACCCTGTGGTACATGATAGATAGAGCAGGACCTAAAAACCCCCATATAAATTCTCCAGAGCAGCTGACCTTAACTAGTGCGCAAATGGCCCTTAAAATTGCTTAGAAAGAAAACTACAATTAAGATTTAGTGTAAAGCTAAAATCAGAGTCAAATTTTTCAATATAGACTGAAAATAGAGTGTAAAAAATGAGTTGAAATAGCGAGTTAGAAGATCAATAAACATTACTAATAAAGGCCTTTCTTAATTTCACCCATTCTGAAAGAAAAAGTTACCATCAAAAAATTATTGAGTGAAACTTTTAGTTCACTACAGTAATATCTTTTCTATAATAACATATTAGTTTATAGAGAGTACTGTTATGAGAGAACTAATGAAAAATTGTGGATGCATGATTTGTTAACCACTTTAATTCATAAATTTGTAAGAGAAAATAAAGAGATGCAGATAATAATAAAGCAACACATCAAAAGAAAAACCAACTGGCTTTAGAAAGCTGAAGAAATTCCTCATCATTTCCACTATAGGGCTTAGTCAAATTTTCTCCAGAATCATTAACTAATACTGGAGCTGAGTTATCCTTTGATTTAATCTGCTGATGTAAATCCTCCTAAATCTCAACCAAAGCCACTAAGAAGAGACTGCTTGTTTATACACAGGATATGAAATCCCTCACTCATAACTGAGATATGCTACTGTGAGAAGTCGGAAAGTTTACAGCAGCCTAAGCATGAAGATGAGATTTCTCAGTTTCTTTTTTCTTTCTAGAATGTTCTTCTGTTGGTTTTTCACAAAGGGACATATCGTATGGTTCTATCTTCATCTTCTAGAAGACTTTAAAATATCATCTCTGCCTGGCTTACTTTCTATACCATTTATTTGCTTTAGCTTCTAATATATAGGCAACTTCCTACTGCCTGTTATTTCTTTGCTTATGAACTTGTTTAATGGCTGTCATCCCTACTGGACAGGGGTAAGGCTTTCATTTGCCTTTTTTACAGTTGTGAACCTCATGAAATGGTGGAAGCTCACAAAATATTTGTGGAGCTCAAGCTAACTCAGTGTAGGAAGGGTACCGCTTTTATGATATTTGGAACCAAGGTGTTGGTTTGTTATGGGTAATGCACCAGATATATTGATATCATCAACTCATGCCTCATTATTCATTCAAGGTTTATAAAAAATTATTTCCAAAAATACAGGTCCTGTTAGATTAGTATTGCATGCTGAGAGGCTAATCTAGTCCACAATCTATTGACAAAAACAAAACAAGACAAAACAAAACAAACCAAAACAATTTTTTCCTTCAGTCTCATTAGCTATATACAGTAATCATGTTTATATTGCTTTGTGGGATTTGAGAGATGGAAAGTAAGTCATCTGCAGGGTTTTTATGCCGTTATATGTTGTATGTTACTGAGGACATTGCTAATTGTTTTAATAAATATTTGTGCACTGACCTTTTTATTCCTTTGAATGTTTGTGCATGACCTAAGATTTTTCCAAAGTCGATATGAAACATGTGGCCTGACTTTGTCAGCATGATGTTGTCACTGTGGCGATCGCAAACTCCCAGGATGAAGGTTACCACGCACCAGCCAGCACAAGAATAGAAAAAGTTTCGTAAGGCCTAATCAATTAAGAAACAAGAACACGAAAATAATAAGAAAAAGAGAAAAAAAGTATTAGTATTGGGGTAATGGCAAAATGTAAAACAGAAAAGCAAAATTATGTAATCAAGAACAATTTTTACAACTCAGTGGAAAGATGGGTATGAATATGTGGTTCATCTTGAAATGAGACTGAAAAACATGAAACATTTGGTTCTTTAGTGCTGGTTTTCATTGAAATTGGGAAAAGTATCTCGCATTCATATGGAGCTAATTTTCATGATTTATTGTAGAGGATTCCTAGTGTGATTTTTTTGATGCCTCAGATATGCAACAATAGATGATTGCTTGCAAAGTAAAAAATGAAAAAAATATGGAGACTAATATTTCCTCTCCCTAGAGGCAACATTTAAAATATGAATTTTTACTGTGCCAACTGGGGAGTCTAAGGCAATAGAATCACCATGATACTCAGTCTAGCATGACTACACACTCAGTTCAAGTTCAGCCTGAACTATATAGTGATACCCTGCCTCAAAAAAACAGGAAAAAATTTTGTTTGAATATTTTAATTTTGCAGACAAACATCTATATTGAGAAATTTGTAACATTTAGATTTCTCCTTATAAATAGGACATCCAGTTGCTGTCTGAAGGGTTTTGGTATAGTATATATCAGTGAGTGCATGGTAAGAAAAGGATTAACACTAAGTTGATGGTGGCGTATGTCTCTTATAATCAGTTCCTTTCTCAAGCTATTCTTTGGTTCCAAAATGGTCTCCTAGTGAATCTCAAGTCATTTGTATCAGCCTGGTGGTGTAACCACCAATGACTGGTGGGGCTGAGGATACATGGCTCAGGGAGCGGCAGACAGACTCCCTGGAGTGGCAGCCTGTATCACTTAACTATACACCAAGACGCTTGACTACCTTAGTTCTAGATTTCTCAAGTGCTTGAGCAAGTCACTTGACTTGTTTGTCTAGAATTCCTTCACTTACAAAGTGAAGCTGAAATACGTCCTGCACATGGTGGTTGTGAATAGCAGGCGTATGTGGTCACACCTCAAATCACATCAAAAGGGGAGTTTGTGCAAAACTCAAGTTGTTTTTAGTTACTCCCATTAATTTTGGGTATAGCTAAAAAAAAGTGAATTTCAGGATACTCATCTAATTCTTTCTTATCTGGCCTCTAGAGTTAAAGAATGAATAAACTCTTGGGTTTCTTTACGATAGTCCATGCCTGCTACGATGAGCAATCATCCTTGTTTGCATGGGATTCAGGAGCTTCTCAGCATAAAGGAATTTCACTGCATGCGACTATTTCCAGCAATGTTCACCAGCCTAATGTTCACTATTATTGCTTTTTTGTGTGAATCAGCAGACAGATGCCTCTGGATCTGGGTAACCTGTCTCTGGCCGTTCATGGCTTGACAAGTAGAGTAAGGGTCGACTCAAGCAACACTTACTCCTTCTTCCAGGACCCTTGGTATATATAAGGGAACAAACTACGTAAATGTACAGTGCAGGTCAGATGTCAGGATCACATTTGCAGTACATTTTGTAAAAATCATATAATACACTCAATTATTTTGCAACCTGCAAACCACTTGAAGAATGGTAGATGAAAAGTAAAGCATGACACAAAAAAACATTTAACAAAGAAAAAGGGTCATTTAGAGAAACAAGAGGTTGTGTTCAAATAAGTGGAAATTAATTGAAGAAGCATGAAGGGGCATCACCTCTGGGAAGATGGCTGTAAGGGAGGCAGCTGAGCAAAGAGATTCATTATTGATACCCTGGAACTTCCCTCAAAAGGAAATTCAAATGCAGAAACTTCTATCCACTTTATATGACATTTAAACAGGCATTATTACTAGTCTGATGACTAAGTGAAATTGGAACTCAAGGTGTACTTAATTTACTTTCCCATGAATTAGACTAACTAATGAAGCACAGCATCATATTTAGAATTAGTTCTGACACGACAAACCTTTTCATAATCTGCCTTTACGTGGTTGTGCTGACTGAACCACTTTTTGATTGTATTTTCTTTCAGCGGTCCTATGAGTCCAGAATGGCGATGGATCTTTGCAAGGGTTACAGCATCAGGTACCATCTGCACCAACCCTGGTTGATAAAAAGGAGATCACGGAAATAATTCTTTCTTCACAGCACGAGGGACACTTAGGAAATACATCTTGATCTCAGCAACAGCAGTAGTTTTCAATACTACTAGGATTCCCCTTTTCCTTTCCAAATCTTTTTTGTTGTTGTTGTTTGTTTTTCCTATAGACTTGTCTAGATGGGCTTCTTCCTAAATCTTGGGAATTGATGAAGCTACTTGTTTTACTTTAATCAAATCTACCAGAAGTAGCCCTAAATATTTGTTTTAGGACACTGATGGAGAACCAGTCTAAATGGTCTTAGCCCCACATCCCCAGCAGAGTGGGGCAGTTGTCATATTGCTGGGATGCTCATTTACAGTATAATAGAGGACACTGCAGCTTGTATGACAAACACATTTCTGCCTTCAGTGAACCAAATACATTTTCCATAACGAACATTTCAAATACATTATAAAAATCAATGTTCAGGTTAATAAAATCTTCCCAGTTAAATGTAACATTTCTGGAGGTTCACAGAAAACTCTGCAGGAAATATGTAGGGAGTCACTTGCTCCTTCATTCCCAGTCAATATTAAAGAAAAGCTACAAAAATATATTTTTATGAGGCAGCCTATATTGATTGCACTTAAGTAAGACCTTTATTCCAATGGTTCCATCAAGGCTTTTTATGTACTCCTAAAATTATTAGCATCGTATATCTTAGATCTTTCTGACTTTTAACCTATACAGAAAAACAACTCAAAATAAGTACTTAAAACTCTCCTAGGATGAAAGTCCCAAAACAACCCTCAATGCATATTTTGATAAATAAATAAAATCATTGAAATAAATTAAAATCTAGAGTGCCTGATTTTCCCAGCCAGTACGATTACAAGAGTTGCAAACTTAAATACCCCGAGGAGCTAGAGACACGAATAGAACTATAAGTACAGTGATGGTTGAGTTTTAAAATGCTGAAAAGTTTTTGGGCAGTAAATATCCAGTAAGTCATAGAACTTGATTAAAACTACAACCTAGTCATTTAAAAATGGCATTTGTTTTAATAATATCTATTTGTCTTGAAGTTTTTTTTTAATCAGCGTAAGGTCTTCTAAAATCCGACAACCATAGAAGGTTTTAGGCAGAGGGAAAATAATTGCACTTATGAGATCTGCAACTTTGGATAAGCCTATAGTCATTTTTACTAAGTCTTTTCATGAAATTTAAAGGATGTTGATTCAGTTACAGTTTGAGATTATAAACAGATACGAGTAGCTGGAATAGAAGGATTCCCACTGGGATTAGAGATTTATTCAATTTTGGAAGAAGAGGTGATCTATGTAATGTTCAAAAGCTCAGCATGGCCTTTTCACTTTATTATTACTTTTTCAGTGTATTAGGCTATGGGAGAACTAAGACAATAGGTGGGAAAGGCAGAACACACTGAATAAGACTTGCATGCTAGCAATAATAAAATATTTTTTCCTGGGCACTAGAGCTTTAGAAATGTGTGAGATACCTGGCATTGGACCAAGAGCCCTACTATCAGAATCCAAATGATTAGGTAGCATTTTATAGAGGAATTATTGTGACGTACCGAGTTGCAAATTAAAATAGCTGGGAAGCACTTCAAGATTTGCATCTAACATCTCAACTCACAATGGGTGAGGCACTGAATCTGCCAGTGAGAACTCAGGAATTGAAGAAGTGAGAAGAGACAATTCTTTTCCATGACAGGTGTAAACTGTAGTTCTACTTGAGCTTAAAAAATAAAGTTGAATACTGAGTCTAGGTCCTTTTCTAGTTTTGTAGTTTTGGCTCTTTGTTTATACACATGTATCTGCTATATTTTTGCTAATTAACTGAATGAAATTCTAAGTCATAATGATCTTATGCATAAAAGATTATGATGTTTTAGGAATGTTGTTTCTTTACTTTAACATGATTGTATATGACTGCAATTTTTATCTCATGTTTTGGTCATAATTTGGATGGACCACTGATAGTACTTTTACTGGAAATGTTCATAACTGTAATTATATTTCCACATTAATACTATTGACTTTTGTAAATAAAAAAGAAATACTGAAACATGTTCAACATTTACATGTGTGGATATTTTTTCCTGTTGATATTATACCTATTGAAAAGTCTTTCAGAAATTAAATGCAGGTCTATAATATGTTTAGAATTTTCAGAACTTTGATAAACATTTGAAAATATGTAAAATTTGTGTTACTAGCTAACAACTATATTTTTAAAATGGTTGAACATTTCCATTGGTTCTCAACTTAGCAATTGTTCGACTTAAGAGTTTTCCAATTTACTATGACACGAGTCAAATTATGCTTCAGATGTTAAATTTTGATCTCTTCCTTGGCTGGCAGTGTGAAATACAGTGTTTTCTTGTGAGGGCAGGCAGTAGTAGGGGCCCACAGCTCCCTGTCAGCTGCATGATCATGAAGGTTAAACAGTCTACTCTTCCAAGTATTCTGCTGGTATGCTATGCTGTGATGCATGGAGTGTTAGATAAATGCATTTCAACTCACTATATTTTCAACTTATGATGGGTTTATCAGGATGTAACCTCATTGTGAACTGAGAAGCATCTATATTACTTTAGAAAAATGAAAAAAAATCAGTCATTAAGGTAACTATTCATGAAAAAATATGAACGAAAGATACAGTTCACATTGGTTCTAATTAATATTGAAAGGCATACGATTTGCCTAAATTTCTTTGCTTATCATTTTGGAAGTTATTCTTTTAGAAGGGAAGAATTGGTATAGTTTCTTTGGTTAGATTTTTGAATTTGTATTATGAAATGAATACGGTAGAAAGTTTACCATTGAATGTGTGGGATAAGCAACGTATGTCAATTCACTTTTTAATCTATACTAACCTTGGTTCTTTCCTGTAGATAGACATCTATAAATGATCATTTGCATATCTAGACCCTCCTGTAGCCAAATGTTGTCTATCACTTGAATAATTTGTAGAACAAGCATATCCTGGCGAAGATCATCTCCAGCCTGTTCAAAACAAAATTAAAAACTCTGGTTTCTCCTTGAATTCCAGATATGGTATATGTCACTTCTCTTCTTGAATAAATTTCCAATCTCACTTAGGATGATCTCACTTGTTTTAGTAGTCCTAAGAATACCTTATGTTTCTAACAGATGATCAAAGAAAATAAGAACTTCCCCTGAAATGACTACAGGAACTACAACCCTTAAATTAGAAGCACTGCTTGGAATGTTATCCCTGATAATAGTCTTTCAATATCATCCACATGTAGTTTCTTAGACTAAAGGTCTAGTGAAGAGAAGCTGAACAGATTTTCTTAACCTACAGAAACCTCTTCCTGTGTAAAGATTATCAGGTATGGTAAAATCTTATCCACTGATATGCTGTTAGAACACCAAGAGTTCTTAACTAAGAATATATATAGCATATATATGATTCAGCAGACTGTGAGTCAGTGATTTTTCCTATTTTGGAGGCGGTCTCCAGAGAAAACTGTCTTTGACAATAATAGGAAGTGATAAAAGAGGTAATTTTCTAACAGAGGTGATACAAATACAAAATGTCCAAAAAAGCATTGTTCTATACTTTTAAACAAATGAGCGGTTTGATTTTAAAAACATTTTCTAAATTAAGCATGGAAAATTCTGCCATGGTAACATTTTGTGGGTTTTTCCCCCATTCAGGACATACAGTAGTAAGGCAGTATTAAGGCTTTTGGTTACACTAGTCAAAGTAAAAGTGCCTATATTAATTCTTGTCTTCAAAAATAGAATCAAAGTTCACAGAAATTTACTCTGTGAACTTATTTAATAACTGACAAAATAAAGAGATTGGCAAAATCTTACTGTTTTACTACAGCTTCTTTATTAATTCCTATTTCTTTCATGTTTATAATATATTACATCACTTTACTCTCATTGGATTTTTCCATTGATTTGAGAGGAAGATGAACTGTTACTTACTTATTTTTCATTTACACAGAAAAAACCACCAAATAACTAAAATAATCAAATACTTGGAGATAAAACATTTTATGTTAAATTAACATGTCATTTGAGTTTCAGCCAATTTTGATCCTAATTCAGTATTTAGGCTGATGGAAAAGTCCTAAGGGTCTTAAGTCACCTTCCACTTTTCATGACAACCAAACCTGATCATGTCCTTTGATTTGTTAACACATATTAAGCTTTTTTGTTGTTGTTTGTTATTTTTTTGGTAGTGGCAATTGAACTCAGAACCTTGCCAGGCAACCACTGTGCTGCTGAGCCATATCCCCAGCCCAAACATTAAGTTTTGTATCAAAGGTTTCCTTGCTTTGAGCCAGAAATGTTTGATTTATTACCAATCCTAGTTTGCATGCACTATAGTTTATAAAAAGGCAGAATCTGAAATCAGTGGGAAGCCTCTGTGCTTTTCCAGAGGAAAATAACGGCAATCATTCCATTCTATTATTAATAAATCAATAGTTCTGCTAATGAAATCGATCCAATGCTTTATGAGTGCTACCGTACCTTAAAAATAATGCTGATGTTTGTGCCCATCGGATTAGCATTGATGAAAGTAATCTTTAATGGCAAAGCATTAGATGTGAAATATGAACATGCCTGTAGGAAGAGAAGAAATGGTGAATGAAATAAAGCAAAAACAATACTTTTCCTGAAATCATGGTTCTTTGCAGAATTTGTTGAGCAAACACATATGAATACTTTGAAACAGTGAAACACATTTATTAAAGGCAGACAAACAAATTTCAGCCTATCAGTCAAAGTGTTTATAGCAGTTTTCTCCATTATTTTGTTTCTGCAGTTTCAGTTACCTTCAGGTGACCATGATTGAAAACTATCAAATAGAACTTCCAGAAATAAATAATTCATAAATTTTAAATTGCACATCATTCTGAGTAGTGTGATGTGATCTTGTACCATCTCATCCATCTTGTTCAGAAGGTGAATAATTCTTTAGTGCAGTGCATCCACACTGTATATGCTACCTGCCTATGTGTTACTTAGGAGCCAGCCTGGTTATTAGGTTGGCTGTATTGGTACAATATTGCAGTGCTTGTTTTCAACTAACCATTTTTTAATGAATAATGGCCCTAGCATCCAAAAGTCTCAATGCTGGAAATTTTATTGCATGGTATTGTTATTTCATTCTATTTATTTTTTAGTGATTATCATTAATCTCTTGCTGTGGCTAATTTATCACAGATATGTATTGGGGTGCAAATATTTATCTGTATTTTTTCCTCAGTAAGCAACAGTGAGAAGTTCAAGGTCTAAATAAAATAAGCAACTTGTAGGTGTTATTTTATGCAAGTTGGTTAGTAGATGAAAGTTAAAAATGCTATTTTCTTACCATAATTTCTGCTCCATGGCACATTTGAAGGAAACATGGATACAGAATTAAATAAATAAACAAACAAAAAAAGACCTTAATTCAAGTTTGGGCTCTGTAACTTTTCAGTCATGAAACACCAGGGAAGTAAAGTTAGCATGTCTGTTTCTCACTGTAAAACAGAGATAAAAACTCCTACCTCTTATGTTTTGGTAACAAGCAGATAAGCTAATGGATACAGAATACATTTTACCATATGTGACACTAAGTGAGTAATCTGAAAGATTAATACATTTCTTCCTTTTATGCTAACAAACACTGTCTTTAGGAATAAAAGTATACACTTCATTTCTTTGCCTTACTTCTTTCAAATACATTTTGTATTTGAATCTTAAGCTTGATCACACTGACTTTTCCCGATGCTTACTACCCTACAACTATCTGACTGTTAATTATACATCTTTGGGTTACTACAGAGTTCATATGGAAAGTAAAGAGTTAAGTTAATAATAGAGAACGGAAAGAGATTTCATGCTTTCAATCTATCCATTTAGTAAAGCACACTATCAATAGTGCTGAAAGATCAGTTTAAATATTTTCTCTGGGATCTGTGGAATCAGTATAAACTGAGAACAAAGGAGCTATTTCTTAACTTACCTATCAACAGAAAGCTCATCTAATCCTTAGCCAAACAGGAACCCTTGCTTACTGAATCAATTTGAGTTTTATAGTTTAAGGGGCAAGACTGCTTGTTGAGCACAAATTTCTGCTGTAGAAATCAGTTAATCAGGGATCATATGATATTGTTATTGTATAGGATTAAGAAATTCTATAATAGACAAGAAATGAGTCTTCAAACTCTGCACATCTTGTATGTAAGGATATTTTTGAAGTATCTCAAACCCAGGGAAGAGACAAAGATAAAAAGGAGGTGGAAGGCAGGGCTTAGCCCCTCTATCAGACTATCATTTAGAGCTCCTCTGCTTTAAGTGTTTCATTTTTGGGTTTTCACGTGCAATATAATTTTTATGAGCCATATCAAAAACATTATATACTAAATTAGGATGAGTAAACCAAAATCTATATACTAGCAGAAAAAAATACTCCATTCACCTCCATGAAACCCACAAAAACGGTGTGAAAATATTTACATATGTATTATGTTGAAAACAACTCACGAGGAAGTTTATCAAAGATGGAGGAAGAAGCATTTGAAGAGAAAATCTTTCAAAGGTGAACTTGATCTTGAAGGTAATGAAGAACACGGATTAGAAAGTAGGGAGAAGAAACAGTATTCAGGTGGGAAAAGCAAAGAAGAGATTAGAGTAGATGTTCCAAAGTGACCGTAGCCAAAAGACAGGAAAGAGTGAAGCAGTCTTGCAAAATGAGTTTATAAAAATGGCGAGGAAGAAAAATCTACAAGAAGGTTAAAAACTGAAACAGGGAAAGATATGCCTTCTGTCCTTGAGAAGCACAGATTATTCACATAGATCTAAAAATAGTTGAAAAAAGAAACACAATGCCTGATCCTTGGTTTTTCAATGGCAAGGAAGGATTGTATTAAGTTACTCTCAACTATTCCACCTGGTCTATCTCTTAGTGACCCAAAAGGAAACAAGGAATGATCAGTTGTATTCAGTGGTTTCCAGGGGGGACAAGGTTCAGAATTCTTCCTATAAAGAAAACTTAACTGAAACCTAAGACCTTGCTGCCTCATTTTGAGAGGCACAATGCAGGAATGGATTGAGCCAGACCCAAGCAATTCTGTCAGTGTAGATGATTGATGGCAGGAACTCAGATTAAAACTTTTTCCATGCTTTTTATTCTTGGAGAACTTTATTCTAGTGTGAACTCTCAGCTCAGTAAGCTGTGAGCTACAATGGTTCACAATCATAATGGCTTTCCCACATCTTTGCCTGGATAAGGTTGTCCCCAGAATAGGTTCTCTGATGTATGTTAAGACTGGCACGATAGCCAGAAACCTGCATTCACAGGGTTTACTGGCAGTGTGTGAGCTCCAGGGCAAAATGAGGTGAGTTTCGATGCTTATTCATTCCATTTATAGAGATTTCTGCCTGTGTGAAGCCTGTGACCTAGAGAAAGACATTTACTCTGAGAAGATTCTTTGCCACATTATGTTCCAACGATCTTTCTCTGGTATGAATTTGCACATAGTAAACAAGTTAAGTTTTCTGATTGACGTTTCTACCCCCGAACTGTTGACATTTCTATGCTTTTCCCCTAGTGTGGCTCAGATGTCAAATAAGGTGTTTATTCCAGTTTCGAATATGCATTACACTCAGAAGGCTTCTTCCCAGTGTGGATTATTTGAGAGTGCATTTGCTGTTGGAACAGGCAACTTAGCCACATTTATTCAAATTATGAGATTTCTCATCTCTTTGTACAGCAGGAATGGGACAGATTGAAATGAATTAAAAGACAGTGTCACCTGGCCATGTCAGTCCTGTGCATTGTTTATCTACAGGGTAGTCCCAGCAGTGGGGTAAAGTCCCTGGCAGCCCCCCTTGGTTCCCGTAAGGATGACCTTATGGTGCCAGCATCCAACCCCAGGGCCCATACAGGCCAATACTCACATGCAATTTTAATTAAAAAGAAAACCCACTCTATTCCTTAAAAAAGCACTCAAGAAATCAAGAAAAAAAATAGGTAAAACTCAACTGGATTCAGTGATTTTTTGCTCCTTCTACCATAAGACACTACATCTTTGAAATGTTGATTTTCTGTCTTCAATAGCAGTCAGTAAAGACTACAAGTGGTTAAAACATCATACAATTTTGAAAGAATTAGTGATAACTT
Organism: Hydrochoerus hydrochaeris; assembly: GCA_004027455.1. Lineage (NCBI taxonomy): Eukaryota > Metazoa > Chordata > Mammalia > Rodentia > Hydrochaeridae > Hydrochoerus > Hydrochoerus hydrochaeris. The sequence continues at coordinate 346,028 of PVLA01001133.1, forward strand.
GGACTTGAAGGCAGTCAGTGCTAGAGCATTTGCCTAGCAAGCATGAGAAACTGGCTTCAATCCCAGTACTCAAAATTAGTGATCATATGGATTTTAGACTACATAGATATTCTTTGTTTATGGAACTTAATGACCTATTTTTTACTTTGTTATTTAAAAATATGTGTATGAATCAGATCAGGAATTTTAAGAGCATTTTGGTAGCAACAAAGTTGAAAGGCCAATGATACACTATTTTTTAATAACACTTTCACATTTATACTAATAATAATCTAATTTTTCTCTAACTATTGAGCTTGTTTTTCTGTCTTCCAACTTCACTTAAGTATCATTTTTTTGGTACATACATGAAACTTAACCTCTTCACTTTTAAATCTCGTAAATCAATAAATTTCCTATTAGTGTCTTTCAATCTCAGGGATTTTGAGAAAGAGGATAACAAAGCTTAACAGGATCAAAGAAAAAAGAATGAATCTAAGTCATAGGATGGTGACAGAGAAGGCACCATGTGACAGAGGATTAGGAAAAGAAGGCTCGAGAAGTTGTGTCTGACATTATCAGGAAGGGCTTCTCATGCATCAGTAAAATCACAAGATAAATTATATGACACACAGACACATGAGTACCAATAAATTTCAAATCAAACCAAAATGAAGATGATGTAGCTAATGATTAATATTAGCATAGGAGACAATGTTATACACATAATCTAAATAAAGCATGAAATTATTATCAACTTTCCCACCTGGTCCATTCCTTTGTAACTCAATGGGAAATAGAAAGTGTTCTATGAAGTAGGTCACCAAATGAACCATTTCGAATAAGTAAAATATAATCAATTTGGCGAGAAATGCATCTTTGCTTTTTTACTAATGAACTAATGAATACTTTGTTTCCAAATCAATACACCACATGATGAGGCTAATATGATCCCAACTGGATACGGTGCATCAAATAGAAATCATACATGGATAAAGATCAATTACTTTTCTCCTAAAATAGTTGCAACATCAATCTATGAGCTTTTAAGCCTCTTCAAACATATATCGTGAACTAAACAATGCAAAGCAGAAATACTCCAATGACTTGCTGAGTAAACTGACTTACATCATGATCAATCCCTTTTATGCATAGTGCTGGGTTCAGTGGAAGATGACAAGTATTTATATCTTGAAAGAATTCATTTAGTCTGCCAATCTCTTTATTTAGTACCTCCTATGAAAAAGAGCATGACAAATGAATGTTAAAGAACTGTAAAGCCTGACTCTTCTTTCAAGTTGTAATTTCACCTGCTCTTTAATGAAGGACTGCAGATTGTATGACCTTGGGATCAAGCAGGAGATGGAGTCATCTAGGAGGAGGCAGGAACCTAAGGACAATAAGGATTTCTGAGGAAAATAGGAAACAAAGAGCTCATGCCCTTTCTCAAGGACCTCAAAAATCAATTAAAAGCAAATACCAAGCAAAGCACTGTCACATTCAAACAAAACACAATGGGTTGGACTTGACCTGTCACGCATCGATTTGCAAATCCTGCTTTAAGTAATTATTAACATAACCCTTTCCTGGTAATTTCCTGAAATATGAGTTTAAACTCTCAAGATTTGCCCTTAATAGTAATAGTACATTTTAGAGAAATATTCACATGCTGGTAACTGCAATGACAGCTTTAGTCACTTTCCCATTGCTGAACACAATACCCGACACCCACAGTTTAAAGGAGGAGAGTTTACTTTGGCTCATGGTTTCAGCTCATTGTCAGCTGGGGTTCCAAGACAGGGAAAGGACCGCAGAGGTGCCTGGTGGAGGAAAAGTTACTTAAGCCATCCCAGCCAGGAAACACAGAGAAGGAGGACCCTGAGAGAGCGATAGACCCTTCTTGCTCTTCTCCTCACTGACCCACATCCAATCAGGGCCTGTTTCCCAGCAGTATGTTCATCTACTGAAGACATCCATGCAAGAATCCACTAGACAGATGTACACTGCTTATGGAATTTAACGACCTGTTTTTTATGTTGTTATTTAAAAATACATTTATGAATCATGTCGAGAATTTTTAAGAGCATCTTGGTAACAATAAAGTTGAAAGGCTAATGATATCACATTTTTAGCAAAACTTTTTACATGTCTACTAATAATAATCTAATTTTTCTCTAATTATCAAGTTTGTTTCCTGTCTTCCAACTTCACTTAAGTATCATTTTTTTGGTGCATACATGATAAACTCTTCACTTTTAAAGCTCAAATCAGTAATTTTTTCTATTAGTGTCTTTCAACTTCAGAGGTTTGGAGAAAGAGGATAACAAAGTTTAACAGGACCAAAGAAGCCTCATGATCCAATCACCATTCATACACATGAGAACTTGGGGGCAGGAACATTTAGATCTAAATCATAACAATGACCAGAAATGACAGTTGCCTCCTGCTGTCAGGATGCACACACAAAGCGTTTACTGTTTGACAGTAAGTATGCGATTCTGAAATTTATTTTCTTCTATGCTTCACTGAACCTGTGGAAAATCAGAGACTCCAAAATCTTCAGTGTGTACCCTTTGACAAAAGAAGTAAGAAACCATCAAAATTCATTGAGAAACATCAAAAAGTGTCTTTAGCATAATTTTGACGACTAACCCTAATGTTGAAGATGAGGATATCAGATTAAAAACATTAGATGACTCTTGAAAATTTATTTCTTGTTCTTTCTTTTGGGTCACTGGCAAATAAGAGAATCTGCTGCTCCCAGAACCTGGAAGAGCATGGTGCCAAGTGGCATTGCTGCCCTTTCTCTGTAGCTGCACCCTGGGCTTATCTATGCGTGAGTTTGCCTGCTAATTACTGCGGAGGAAAATCTCTGCTCCTCTTGTTTATGTAAGAACCTTTTCTCCATATTATATAGTTAGGTTTAATTTAGTGATTTTCTTTTAAGTAGAACAAAAGCCTAGCTATCAGCAATTTAAATTGTGAAGATTTGTAAATGCCTCCTTTATCTTCTCTTTTGCTTCTTTTCTCTCCCAATTTTCAAATAGATGTTTTCATAAGAACTGCCATTTAAGGCAGGAGAAATATATTTATCTGAGTGAATAATGTCAGTATCACTCAAAACTTATTACATATTGCCAAAAAGTCATTATAATTATTTAATCATAGTGTGTATCTTGAATTTGTGAAGGGTGTTCTTAAATTAACATATAAATTATATACATTAATGAGTTTCACTCTGACATTTCCATATGTGGTGGGTTGAGCATGTCTAACCTATGTGTGAGATTTTAAAACATAAGAGATAAAGGTCAAACTTATATACAGACTCCTGCATATTTAAAACTGATTTATTTTACTTTCTATCAACTTTTTGTCCACCACTAGAAAATAATTTACATGCTTGCAAACAAAAGTAATAAATGTTAGATGTTTTAAAATTGATATTGCCCATCACAGCATTAACTTACAATTTCTCAGGCCTAAGGTTTTTTTTTTTTCCAATTTCTCCTATAAGTTCTTTTATTTTCTGCTCCTATAAGAAATAGTATAGCTTTTGGTATGTGTATTAACTTCTAGATAAGAAAAATTCTGGGGCCGGGGATTTAGCTCAGCACCATAAGAGCTTGCCTGGCAAGTGCGAGGTCATGAGTTTGAGCCCCTGTACAAAAAAAAAAAAAAAAAAAAATCTGGTTTTGAAAGAATCCTAGGACATTTTACTATTACCATTTTCATATCATTTGGTCAAAAATTCTTGTTGATGTTAAACAGTCAAGAGAAACTATTATTTCCCATGAGCACAAGACTGATGTTAAAGACATCTTCCTATCCTTAACTTCTAGTGGGTACTAATTACTCAGTTGTACTTAGTCTTAATATAATGGAGGTTATCTACTATCTCCTTGCATGTAGAATGCTGAATTTAGGAGAATTTACTTAATGGTGTATATCAGTGAAGAGAGCTAGTGATGCAGATAATTAAAAAGAGAAAATGTTCTGTTAGAGCAAGAAAAAGAATAGCCAGTTCCACTATTATATAATTAGTGAGATAAAGGAACAGTATATTGGTTATCACACATGGATCTTAGTATAAAATTATTACTTTCCATACAGCATGGATTAGTGTGATTTCATTTTACTTTGTTTTGAAAATAAAAGTAGAAGTATGACTTGGGTTATGGCAATGTTAGGAAAATCAAGACCTAGATTTTATACCTTCCCCTACGAGACTGATACATGCTTTTGCCATATTAAGATTACACTAAAGGATCAAGATGTAATATAAATGTATTACGTATTACAAACATATACTAGTAAAAATAGGAAAAAATAAATTCGGTATTTAAAACAATTGTACTACTAGGTCTTTTGTGATCAAATTGTCTTTAAATTGGTTTCTTTGTTTTTCTCTCATTAAGTCCTCTTCATGCGCTATATAGCTACTTGCATCAAAAAACCACGTCCTGGTGATAGGCATTGTCAGTAACGTTAGGAAAGTAAATGGGAAAAAATCTTGATTATAATTGACTTAAACATCTTATATCTAAGTGCAGTTAATGAGTTTGCCTTCTAAGCTCTGAGATTAAAACTTAATTGAACTAAAGTTTAAAGAAATAATTTTCACAATGTCAAGATGGATTTCTGAACAAACCTGTCTGTGAGCATCACTGGCAGACCTGACTTTTTCCCCAATGTCTCTCAGAATTTTGATAAGTTTCTTCTCCTTGGAAAATTCATTGTTCAAGGCTTTCCCTACACAGAACTGGAGAGCAGCCAACAGCTTCTTATACCAGCTTTTAAAATAAGCTTCATTTTGTGCATCTTTTAGCAGCCTGAAGGGAAAAGAGAAAGAGAATTCTTTACTTTAAAGCCGATGTTTTAACCACCTCCAGCAGGAACAATAAGTGTACTTCAGACTGATCAGTATTTGGTGGTTTTGGGCAGTCTAACAGCTAAGAACGGCGAAAATGTTGTTTATTTGTTGGCAGCCATCAAATTCCCCCTGATAGCTAATGAGATTCCAAGAGTGAGGAATCAATAAGAGACCTACCCTTTTCTCATTTCAAGTCACAATGCACCTTTTGTTTGTTTAGTCTTCTTAATTCAATAAAGTGAATACTTCTTTCAAGAGCAGTTGTAACTTATTAAAATATGTTCAAAGAACTTTTTTGAAAAGTGATGATGCTACATTGTGATTAACCATCAAGTCCACTAGTTCCCTCTTTTCATGAAATTGTAATATCTCCACACTGTCTCTCTCTTTTCCCCAGCACTTCCTGTGGGAAACCTGGAGGAAGATATTGTAAAGGCAAGAACATCTCTCACTCCCAGTACAACTTACAAGTTACTTAACCGGGTTAAAATATTTCTTTATTTGTAAAATGAGGTAAAAATCTGACTCTGTAGAGCTTTGTAAGACATAAATTGAGCTAACATATTTGAGAATGTTCAGCAGAACGTAAGTTAAGTACTAGGCATTAAAAAATCATTAGTCCATCTGTATCTTGCAGCCTGCCCAAGTCAATCCCAGTCCATCTGTAAGTCTGCTTTTGCCATCTAAATGGAAGCCATAGAAGAAAGTAAGGAAATTTGTAGAATAGTGGAGCAGGAACAACTATTTGATTACTCTGTCTACCCTGTGAGAATTTTTATTGCCTTGAAAACCACTACCGTATGTGAAAATGTTACCTTCTATTATGCCCTAAAATACTGAAAAAGAACAAAAGGCCAATTCCTTGAATCTTAATCTCTCTTGAACTGATTCTTCTAATCTTAACTGTATCTATAGTTTTCTCCTTCTCTGGAAAATAGCACTCAAGAAACTAGAAGAAAACCATGAGAATGGATTACTGGGCATATGGGGTAATTGAGGTATAGTAGCCAAACACATATGTTTAATTTGGCATTTATAATTTTATATCTTTGTCTAATATGTATTATGTTAGTCTAAAAAATACACTATTCTTATTTTTTCAGTGTTTTCCATTCAGTCACATTCAAGTTTAAAACATAGATGAATGAGTTCATGTTAAAAATTGAATGGCATGTTTATGAAGCCAACTTACATTTAAGCAACTCTTTTAATATAAACTGTGCAAAGTAACAGTGCTTACATACTTGTGATAAATACAACAGTTCTTATATATTCATGGAAAATATAAAACACAAATATGTACAAACCTTCAGAGAACTAATGATGTAACGACATGAAAAATACATTCTCTTGATATCTGATATTCTTTTGATACCTCTTGATTTATTTTCAATGGAATACGAGTTGATTATACAGTTTCCTGTTCACTCCATGATAAGATATTAATGTTAAGTATGTAATAAAGAAATCGTATCATTATTGGATGACCTGAAGAAAAGATATTTTCTATGCATGCAAAGGCAAGCAAACATTTACAAAATCGAAGATGTTTTAGGTAGTATATGCTTCTCAGACTCTCACAGCACCTTCAGGACTATCTTACAGCTTATGCAGGTTTCAATGAAATAGTCAGTGGATACCACATGCCTATATCTCAATCAATATGAGCATTTTCATACACATTGAACATTGGTATTTGTTTTTTGAAATACTTTTAACTGGTCTAATGCATGAATATAACACTTTAACCACCCAATGGCTATATATACTATTAAAATAAAAATAAATTTTTCTGTACATATGAAACTCATAACTGTTTGCTAAAAATGAAAGAAAAGATACATTTATAGTTGATGTCATCTGGACCACCAGATCTATATTTTGTGTTCATAATACACTTGTTTCTTATTATATTAGTGATGAATTTGATTCTGTCACAAGCAATGTACTTGCTTCTCTCTGGCTCATGGGGAAAAACTCAGTTTGATTCTTTATTCAGAATAAAACAGAACAGGGAAGATTTGCAGAGAGAATAAGTGACCAGACTCTAAAAAGCATAAAAGCTAAGAAAATTCAATGTATTCTGTTGTGATTATTTTCCTTGGTGAATGTACGTTACTCAAATGCTGTGTCTCTTCCAAGGCTGCATGTCCTCCTGGTGAGATCTGGTTCAAGTTCTATGCCTTTTTACTCAACATGTAAAGAGTTTGTTTTCATGCATTGCAGAACTGGAGACATACACTACTGAAGGTGACCGTGAGAGGTCACTTATGCTATTCTTGCTCCCTTAGCACAGATACTTTTACTGGTAACAGAAATTAACATAGCCCTCAATTGTCAGCAGCTTCAGAGAGAGCTGGGCTACTCAGTTTTGTTGAAGGGTTTCTTAGCTTTGTATCAGTGACCTTCAGTATAAGGAAGTGGAGAGTCTCTCATGCTGTGCTTTTACCCATTGCCTTTATTTGCTAGCCCCTAGAAAACAGCTGGTCACTGTCCTTTGAGCATTGCAGAAATCTTTTTCAAAAGACACTGTACCCTGGGAGAAGCAGTATTGCTTGTAAGATATAAAATGTCTAAAAATAGAATGTTAAGGTCAAAGTCCTGGGATGTACCATGCAAGAAATGCCATTAAAAGGCTGATACTTTAAAATTAAGGTAATACAATTATGTGCAAGCTGTGAGTTGAATCTCAAAATTTCAGAGACCTGCTTATCCTAATGTCTGCCAGGTCCAGCTGTGATTCACTTTGATATCATTTTGTACACCTGCCTCAGTGCTTCACAGACTGTGAGCAATGGTAACATTAAAATAAAAACAAAGGCACAAAATCTTGATGATTAAAGACCTTGACAGTGTCAGGTCTAATAGAAAGCAGGAGTGAAGAAAGCAGAACTCATGACTGACCACATTTCTCATGAAGGTATTTGCATAAATTAAGTTGATTGTCGTGGATTTGGAGATACCTAAGATTGTCACAAGTCTCAGCTAGCAGGAAATGGAGATTTTCCTTGGAAATTATAGATTTTTTTTACATTTCTCCATGCATATAACTGCTCTGGGCATTTGACTGACTTGGGAGAACCCCAGGAGCAGTCTAGATAGTTCATAAGTCATCCATTTATCAGCAGGACACAGCAGAGTAATCATACCATCCCAGCTATCTTTTCTTCATAAATCCCTTCAGTCTTGCTCTTAATTTTAGTTCTCAACAATGCAATATCCCACATGGTAGATTCTGCCTAACACTTGCGAATTTCATGTGGGTGAAGAGGAGAAACAACATCTGGTAGCAGGAAAGAACTGAGCTACACAATGAAGATGAGTGATTTCTGGTCACACCAGGATTTCCTTTTCCCATTTCCTCTTTTATTTGCTATTACTTTATGTGGGTAGAGATGTGTGAAACAGGAGACCAATGTTTAGTGATGACAAGAGGATTTTAGAATGTAACTTCAAGTGTACTTAGAATCATGGGACAGATAAAGGATGAAATCCAATGCTTCATATGGAATTAATTTTAAGTTTCCAATAATGTAATTAAGAAATAAATAGCATATGTCTCTTAGCATTAGTAACTTTACTTCTAAATAGATTAGAGATTTAATATTTCTCTTAACTGAGGAAGTTGATATATTGCATGTTCCTAATAAAGACAATAATGATTAGCCCATTACTTCTGTTAAATTTTGCATAGCAGGAGCATTATATGAGCCAAGGCAGATATGTGATTTCCAATCAATTTTTATTTTGCAATATTTATCAGTAAACCACTTTATAGCAGCTCAAACATAAAACCATTTACAAAAGGGATAAATACAAAAGAACTAAGTCTATACTCTAGATATTGTATACATTCTTAGAATGTGTAAATATAAGAGAGGGGCTGTGAGGAATGTAACTGATTATGTTATATGCATATTTCACACAGCTAATAATTACCATCTCCAAAGTAATCTCTTTAGAATATTATATGTTCCTAGTTCTCACATTCCCATTGTGCCCAAACTTTACACTAGATTTAATTGTTTTTTCCAACTTTATACTTTCCCTTCTGAAGATGTGACCCTCCCATACTCTACCATTCTTGCAGGCAGGCTATGCTTCCAGTCTATGGGATTTGCCTGGGTCAGTAGAATGGGACCAGATAAAATGCATACTCATGTCCCTGCAGATGCTTTAAATGTGCATCTGCAGGCTTGGTTTAGCCTCTCCTACCTCTGTTTGGGGCCATGAGGACAGTTAAAGTCAGTCCTGTCCTGAGAGGACCACACAGATGAGTGGCGAGCTTTGATGTCCAGATTCAGGCAGAGCCAAGCAGAGCATCAAGGTTTCAGCCTGAGGGCCACATGGCTGTGAAACAGATCTTGGCTTCTGTAAGCCACTGAAACCTTGGGGTTGTTTCTTATTATCATCATAAAAATTGATAAAGATGCCCAATTTCATATTTTTCTTTGCTTTTGTTATTACTTGTTGAATTTCTTTAGAATATGGAGCATATTTTTAAACATCTTCAATGGTAGCTCTGAGGATAGCTTGGGGGCAAACTTAATGAAAATAAACAAAAATCATGTGGAATGAATTCCAATGAATTAGTGGAGTGATTAATTTGAGTCTAATTTTTCCAATTAAAAAAGAAAACAACAAAAGCAATAAAAATCGTTTTTTTTCCCAACAGATCATAAAGAGTTCCAGGAGGTATTTAAAAAATAATTTGATTCAGCTCATTTGAACATGTGCATTCTCTTATATTGCTGAAATTATTGCTATTTTATTATGAGGAACATACTTTTTGACTCATTCAGAAGTATGAATAGGTCTATGTACCATCTGTTGCTTCATCCAGCCAAGTATTTGTGCATGTGATAGAAGATTCTTTCTCAAAGTGTTATACTAATGAATGCAATAAGGCAATGGCAAATTTTCAAGACTTCAATAACACAGGGGCAAATAAAGGGTGCAGTGGCAGAGGGCAGTAAGGCAGGCAGTAAGTAGATGCTCTGGACTACCAGTGGCAACAGCTAGAAGATGGGACTGATGAATGAGAACCAATGACTTTGAATGAGGAAGAGCCTGTAAGAGTTGATTGTAGAGGACTTTCCCTTGCTGCTCTGGAAGGAGCTACTGAGATGAATGATTAAGGAAGAGACAATAGATGCTTCATATTCTAGGCAAAACAAAAACAAACACATATAAACAAAAAAGCTACTGAAGGGCAGGTAACCCTTCAGTGCTTATTAGGAAGTGGATTGATTAGCTGTTGTACAAAACATCATTCCCGTGCTGATTCTCCATACATATTTGCAGATAAGAGTCTTTGAGAGTCATGAATCATCATTCCACATAGGGACAGAGCAGTTCTATTATGGCCACATATCTTTGCAGAGTTCAATAAGAAGGGAAGCTCGAAGAGAGTCACTTATATTGAGTCAAGTGTGAGTAAGAATGGGACACTGTCATCTCTTTCCCAGGTTAGTTTCTACTTTGAAAGAGAACTTACTGGTTTCCCCTGAGCTCAAGAAAAAGTAAGACCAGAATGGAAAGAAGTGGTAGCAAGGATGAGTCTGCATTCCTGCACCCTAATTGTTTCACAAAGCAAAGGCATATGAGCTTCTCCAAGTTCAGCTAAACTTACAGGAAGTAACTGTATGTGACCTACTTTTTGTGTACATAGAAGCTGTGTCAGGTGCAGATCTCTTGGTGAGGAGGTCCTCCAAGGCTGTCCAAAGAACTCACATAAGATAACCACAAGTAAATCAGTTTTGAAAGTGAGTCTTGGAGCCTATGAGCTCATGAAAAGTGTATTGCAAATATTTTTTGTTTGATTAAATGTTAAGGTCACTTTTCTTTCCACCCCAAAGCCAAAAGAAATTAGATTCAGAAGAGAAAGTAGAGTTAAACAACAAAGCACATCTCCTATACACTGTAAGTCTTCCAAAGGAAAGCTTGGTTAGTGCTGGAGAGAGGCGGTGACACTGGGTATATGTCAAACTGGAGAAGAAAATGACATTTTCAAATGGACAAGACTGGTGGAAGTTATTTGCTATCTAAAAATGACCAGGAAATGATAGAATCTTACCTGGTTTTAACTAGAGATGATGAAATGACAAACATAGGGTTTTAAAAATAATAAAAACTTTTATTCAAAAATACCAAGTTAAGTAAGTTTAATAAGAACTGGGAGAGACAGTTAAATAAGTGCAGGAAAAATCAAAAAATGCATTGATTGTCTCAAACTACAGAATAAGGATTGGGATGCCTTGACCTGCTGAGCAGATAAGTTCCCCCTAAAGATTCCTGAATCTATAATATAAAATCGAAACCTTTTGCACTCATGAGGGGTAAGATCTAACAGGGTAGCTAGCTACAGGTACATAAATAACATCCCTTCTAACCTACACATATTTGCATGTTCTCATGCTAAATATACTGAATAACCTGATTTAAGTTATAGAAACTGTCCTCCTCCTCCTCCTCCTCCTATTCCAACACACTGCTTGAGTGTAAGTTATTTTCTGCAAATCATTTTCCTGAATTAGGCACCAAGCTGTGAATAGCTGGTAGTGAGCCCACTCAGCACCCCATTCCATATGCTTGTTAATCCTAAAAGAAAACAAAATAGGTGGAATTTGAGCTCTGGGCACACACAGAAAGAGCCATCCAGGAGGTGCTTCTGTATTCCATCATCCTTTGCTCAGATCCTGGTTTTCTCCTTTCTCTGAACTCAAAAATCCCTCTGTTCCTACTGCTTTTCCTTGGGCAAAAAACAGCCTCCGTCTGTTTTCTCCTGTTGTGTCCTGAGTTCCCACTGAGTCCTTCTCATTGCAGTAAACACAAAGCCTTCCCATTCTCCAGGCTTCGCACTATGAGAGTTTGGAGCTGACACTGCTGAGATAATCTCCCCCAATTTTCACATTTATGAGCCAAGGAAATCAAAAGATTAAGACATTTGTACAAGACCCAAAGCCTAGAACTCGGAGGGTCTGACCACTACTGAGGTTTCTTGCACAGCACCGTGTTTTGTGTTTCTGAAGGCTATTTTCTGTTTGTATCAACTCTGGCCAAGAATCTTAGCATTTTGTTCTTTGCTTTCCCCCTCTTCACAATGTTAGCATCAGTGAGGTTCAGTAAACCATTTTCCAGTTCTAGGGCTCTATACTTTTAATCCTTAATGAAATTATCAAGCATTTACTTACTCTATGCCAGGCAGTTCCAAGCATTTTGCATAGCTGTGTCAGGCAATCTGCACATTAGTGCCAGGAATTATGATTCCTTCCATCTCTCCCCAGGCCAAGATACTGTGGTTCATAGAGATTTAATAACTTGCCTCAGGTCACTCAGTCTGTGGACCAGGGATTCACATTTAATTCTGCCTGACTCCAAGCTCTTCTGTTGTAGGCAACTGAGTTAGTTAGAAATATTATAGGCAGTGAGACAGGGCTAGGTCCTCACAGGAGCCAGTGCATAATCCCAGATACCTTGCAACTGTGGGGGAGACAGACACCTCCTGCTGTGGGCCAGGCCTCTAGACAAAGGATCAAACAAATACATCCACATCCTAAGGACTGATATTCTAAATAGTTCCCTATCACCCTGAGGAAGCCAAGAGTCATCATTCCATCCCTCTAGGGAAGAGTCAGTAAGGATGCCCGCTTTCTATGTGACTTGCTTCCCCATTTGTCCCCAGTTTAGTCAACTTTACCTGAACTACTACTCTTATTGGCTAACTATAGTTATGTCCCATCTTATGCCCATCTGCCTTGTGAGTTCCCAGTTTTCCCTCACCTTGAACCCATATCGCCCCATGATTTTGCTCTATAAAAGTCCCCGGAAAAGACAGAGTTCTTGGCAACCCACTTGGGACCCTTTTGTCTCTCTCTCTCAGACAGAAGCTTTCTTTTAAATATTTTCTACTCTTAACTTCCGTTGTTCCTAAAATTCATCCTTCGATTTTAGAGAACACAAACTCGTACCAGACATAGTAGGTCAGGAATTTAATTCCCCTGTGTCACTTCCCCTTCACAGGTACGCTGTACCACATCCTGCCATCCAACAAGCAGCCAGTTCACATGCAGCCTGGCGAGTAACATGTGATCTAGGGATTGTAAGACTCTCTTAAGATTTTTGCCAATTTCTATTCTACTTTTATTTAATCTTCCTCTTGCTTTCTGTTTCCTAATCTTTCTTAGTCGTATGTCTCAGCCTGCCATTTTCCTCAGTTCCTTATTTCATTTTCCCTTCTACCTACGCATTCTCTGTCAAAATTTCACCAAAATGTCAATAACATATTTTCCTCTTTTAATACATATGAAGTTTTTAAAGAGGAGCTTGTTTAGCTAAATAAATGGTTATTTTTTTGTAAAATGCTTATAAGCAGGGGTACTTTTCCCTTTATTGAGCCTTCAAATTAAATAAAATGTGTGGACTATCTTGAGAATACCATCTTCCAGACTCACACCCCCTCTATCTCCTCCTCAATTAAAAAAATTGGGAAGACACCCCAATTCTGAAAAGTCGGGCCTCCTGTGGCTTACTTTGACAGGTGACAGTGTTGGGTGGCCTTGGAGCAGTAAGAGAACAGGCTAAGTTGAAAGTAGCATACCAATCGCATTTGGGAACCAATGTGTACACACTTCAGATGTGCCTTGCACTACTACCTTAATTGGACTTGCAGTTTAAGATAATTTCATTCTGTGGCAGAAAAGAAATGGGAAACCTCTAGCATCAGCACAAGGGCCATAATGCAATAAATTCAGCTTGACATACAATTAACGCTCTAATTCATGCTTGGGGAATTTTAAATTAGTCTAATAGATGACTCTATTTTCCCTTATCTTTGAAAATATGATTTTGAGTTCCCAACTCAGTATTTTTTATTTTTATTTTGTGGGACTGCATATATAGTTATTTCAAAGGCAGTATAAAAGCACTGAACCTCATAAAGTCTCTTTAACGAACTTCTTCAATGGCAAGGCAATTTCTCTGCCATATGAATGTTTCATAAGACTAGCCATCTAATAATAAAAATCCCCTTTACCCTGCAGCTTTTTGTTCTCCCACAGCCCTCTGGTGAAAGCTGGATAATCATCACATTGTGCAGTGAGCAATTCAGGTGTCTGAACGCAGCCAGAGGGGCAGGTTTATATGTGTGAAGCAAAGCTGTCTTTGAAATAGTAGGTTTTCCCAGAACCTCAGCTTCAAATCTCAGCTGGTACAGCTGTTTCACCTTATACTTTTTAGAGTCACAAACAGTGTGGTTTATTCTGTAAAGACATTAAAGATTCCCTGGGACATTATCCATAAGATTTGGAGTTGTGTTTGATGTCCTGAGAAAATTTCTGGGACATTCATTTTTATCGTTGTGAAAGAAACTGTCCCTAGAAGTCAGAATCCCATTCCTTTTGGAAACTCAGGAAAGACTTGGTGATATTCTCTAAGCGCTCATATCCTGCTTGGCTAATTATCTGTTGACTTATGTGACGCTATTATTGTTATTGTTTAGACTGCTTTATAGACAGGGATCACCATGGCTTATGAATGTCTAGACATAGTCACTCGAAATGCTTTCTGTATAATTGCTCAAGCATTTTAGTTTCAATCTCAGTCTCTTCATTTCTGAAGAAGTTGTGAGTGATGATAATCTTTCTGTCCTTTTATCTACTATGTTTCACTTATAGGGCTACATTTTTGTCCCTTCAACATCTTACATGAGGTGGCTGAAAAATACAGGACACTTTACATTTATTACAGTAAAGAAACATCACTATCGATCACCTGCAAATACAGTACTCCCCCTTATCTCAAAGTTATTCTATGCTGTCTGCCTCCATGTCCTGAACGGATTCAAAACTTTTACCTTTTATGGTCGTTTCGACTTCAGTTAAGAGACAGAAGTCATAAGGTCCAGATTCAGTGAATAAGGTGGATGAGGACACATCATGTTTTTATGAGCGTCTCTTTTTGCTAGGTGGCACTTGGTGCAGCATTTACCGTAATTTTTAAATCATACCTTATAAAGGCTTTCATGAAAGAGGATTTCCAGAATTGCCTCATGAGTGACAAGAATAATGGGATAAATGTGTTTTAAGTGAGTGGAAGTATTTTGAAGGAGATTAATGACAATGTGCCTTTTACTTCAGTAATTTAAAAAAAAAATCAAGTATTCACTGAAATTGTGATCACTCTTCCTCTATTGAACCCCTGTCACCAAGGACTATGTTTGAGACATGGTCTTTAAAGTTAGCTGTTTGTGACCTGGAATAAACAGGAAGAATCACACACAGAGGAAAGCCCATACAAGGAGAAAGAAAGAAAACCCCCACCAGAAACCTGCCCAACCGGCTTCTTGATCTTGGACATCTGGTCTCCAGAACTAGATTTCTGTTGTTCAAAACAGCTAACTGTAGTATTCTACGGAACCCTAGGAAGCTAATAGTTTTCAACATAAGACTTTTTTTTGGGAGAAGGTAGAACCCTAACTTGCAAGTTCATCTGTCTGTAAGATAACACATTTGGATTTTCCTAGAGTATTTTAACCTTTACCTACTAACAATCAATATTTTCCCCAGTATCTGCTTTATCACCAACATTATCTTTCTTCATAAATAGAATTTCCAAGCCTCCTGTCACCATAATGAAAACTGAGATAGTCATCCTTGATTCTTCTTTTTCATTCGCAACATCAAATTTCTTACAATGTCTGATTACATTTGCCTTCAAATCTAATTTCTTTTCTATGTCTATTGACAGAATTTAACATAAGTCTTCATTTCTAAAATCTTTGGTACTGGATTTTCTATCACCTCTTTCCCCCTCTCCATCAAATTAGTCTTCTTTGTCTAATAAAATCCAACCTAGTGATTAAAATTATGTAGGCTATAGGATAAAGTATATAATCCTAGGGTAACATCACAAGGCACTTCATGACTTAGTGTCCTTCTGTAAGGCTGATGTACTTTCCTATATCCATTTTACTCCTAACTTTTATTTTTTGTGCATTTAAAAATTGAATTTTAACTTTTTCAACCTCCTTCCTACTGAATTTTAAATTCTTTAAAGGAGGGATTATGGCATAAACCTTTGTGGTCTAGTTGATTTTCTGACTGTGACAGAGGTCTAAGGATACAGAAAGAAAAACCTACTGTAATTGTGACTCAGTTTCTCTTACTATACATTTATACCATGAATCTCTTTTATGAACTCAAAAAGTGCAGGGATTTCTCCTCACCATCAAGTATGCTCAATCCGGCAGAAACTCACTGAGTGTTACCTCTGTGGAGAGAGCATTAGATCCCACGGATTGATGGCTCAGTACCCATGACTGAGGTGCCCTCCCACTGATTCTGATGCCAGTCACAAACCCCATTCTGATCCACTGGCTAAAAATCAGGGTTCACACAACCTCTCCTCTCCTTTGCTCTGAACTTAAGGAAACACCTGCCTATGTGTAAAGATTTATTAGAAAGGCTACTGAACAATCTGGAGAGAAACCAGACTACAGAAAAGCTGCTGTAAAATAAAGGGTGCGGATGGAGAGATACATAGTGCAAGGAACACGGGAAGTGCACAGTCCGCCTCCGCTCTCTGCAGCTGGCATCCTCTCGGGACCTTCATGTGTTCAACTGTCTGGAAGCTTTCCAAGCCCGCTCTTTGGGGTTTTTATGGAAACCTCACTGCACAGATGTAATTGATCAAAGCGCTGCTTATAGACTGGGTGGGGAAAGCTGGGGAGCCCTGTCTATCTAGATTGCTCAGGGTCCCTCTGGGCAGCTTTGCTCCTTCTAGGGAACCGGGCAGGACTCCTGTGGGATGAGGAGGATCCTAGGGCCTGTGCGGGCAAGGACAGGTCAGAGAATTTCTTTATGGCCAGTTCCAGTACTGAAAGGGGAAGATTAGAGTTTTTATGATTCAGCTTGAATAAGAGAAATTCTTGTTTCTGTGGCTTGCTTTGGGAAGGCAGTTAAGGCTGGATTCCTGGATGAAAGCAAAAAAATATATTGCAATATCACAATAGATAGTATTTGTTGAATGAATAAATTCATGATTACTAAAAAAAAATCACATCTTCCTAAAATAGTTCTTTTTCTTCTTATTGATTGAATATTAAGATACAACCTCAAACTAACTTGCCAATAATTCTAAAATTACAGAGCCTATTAAATTATATTTTCACATAGTGTTTCTTAGTATCCCAAAATGTCATATTATACATATGTATGTATATTGAAATATTTTTAACTTAGTATTAAATAGAAGTTAAATATACTTATAGTTGAGACTCTTAATATATTCTAGTAGTAGAGACTTTATTTGACCAAGATCATGGGATAAAATTGGAGAAGTTATTCCTAAGGAAAAATAATTGCTAAATTAAATGAATTTAGTTGTTAAATACACCATCACTAGCAGTGACATTAACAAAAGGTTGGATAATTTGAAAAGGAGGTTTACCGTGCAGCATTTTTCTTTCAAATAAACCACTTCATTTTAAAATTGCACTTTCTTGTATCTCAGGGGGGAAAATTTTAGAATGTCAGGAAAAAGTAACATATGTGTAAGCAGGAACAAAATCTAGTAAGAATTGTCAAAATTTCTAAAAGCTTGTTTTTAAGGAGTTTGGATTGATTTTAATAATGTTTGTGTAAAAAAATGACAGATTCTAAAATCTTGTTCTATTTAAGATGTGAGCAGTTACAGAGGAAAAAAATGGGGAGGCACCTTTGAAAATTAAAATGACTTACAACAATAATGCATGCGACTTTCATTCCCATTGTTATTTTCATTTTTACTTCTCTTTAGAAATAAGCCTTTTCTACTTTGGACCATCAAATTATTTAGTTCTTTATGAGACTCTCCTTTAATAATTATCCTTAAGAAAATTCGAGAGCTTTTCTCTAATAAAATTCTTGACCCTGAAATCATTGGTGGAGATTGGATGATAGTGCTCAAAAGGCACATGACTGGAATTGCTTTGGAACTGACTGATTAGCAGTTTTCTTACCAAAGAAAGGAAAAAGACCCACTATTTACTGTTTATCTTTCTTACAATGTGGCATTTACACTTCACTAAAATTTTTAAATTATTACTTTGAATTATGAATCAAACAGAAACAGTATTTTCCACTGTTAGAATTTTGTCAGATAAATTCAATAACATATAACTTCTTATATTTTATTTTTAACTTTTTCCATTATTTCAGTTAGCAAGAAAGAAAATTAATTCTCATTTTTTTACTTGCCAGATAATGATTTTTATTTTCACAAATATGAATCCAGGGTAATGAGAGGATAATATGTTGATGAATTTGCTCATTTTAAAAATTTTACTTTTTTTCCTGTCATTCGTTATTTCAGTTAGCAAGAAAGAAAAAATTAATTCTCATGTTTGTACTTGCTGTATAATGATTTTTATTTCACAAATATGAATCCAGGGTAATGAGAAGATAATATGTTGATGAATTTGCTCATTTTCTTTTCCAGAATTCTGGAAAGACACGGAGATTTAGAAACATCTTTAGATACAGTGTATCTTATTTTACTAAAACTATTTTGTCAAACATAAACTAATGAGAAACTTAATCTTTCCTCAATCAAAATCACTAAGAAATTAGAAGTATTTCTTACGTGAGTGTTATTTATTCCACAGAATCAATTTGATTAGAAACAGGAAGAATGGGAAAGAGTTTTCTAAAATATTCAAGACAAGTCTGATTTCAAGGGTATTCAAGTTCAGTATCTTCAGCTGGTTTTAGGTCGCTGTCAAAAGCACTCACAAAACAGCTATTACAGTAACAATCAAGACAAGCATATAATAATCATAACAATATTCACAGAAACTGAAGTGAAGTTGCCAAGGCAAGGACCCTAATAGAATTGTTTAGGTAGCACTCTACTGTGACTATCACTACTACTGATAAAATTGAATACAGTTGAACATCTCTCTCTCTCTCTCTCCTCTCTCTCTGTTTCTTAACATATTGAAGAGTTGCTACAGATACATTATTTCTACCTGATTCACTTAATTACGTACGTTTGTTGTTAATATTTGATCTGAATTAGTTGAGCAGGCAAAGCAGTAGCAGTTGAACCCAAGATGGAAATTTTCATGGAATGTGTCAGTCCTGAGTTAAAGGTCAAAACACACAAGGCTCTGTTCCATTTGCTAAAACACAAGGGCTATCACTTCTAAGTTAAGGGTTACAGTATTACAAAAAATAATTATTTCTTCCAGTGTTTGCCTGTGCATGTGAAGTTTCATAAAAAGAAACCTAAGCTGTGAAATCAGACATGTATTCCAGGAAGATTTGTGGAAACAATCTACTTTACCTTTTTTTTTTCTTTTTTAAAGTGTAAGAATGACTTAATTTTTATAGTAATGGAGATTTGAAGTATCAAAATTATAAAATTTGCAAAGCAAATCTTAGTTTGGAACCATCTTACTCCTGTAGCTTATAGTCTGGGAGTGAGGAAGAACAGGAAAACATAATCTGTACTCTCCAAATCACTGCCTGTTTTGCTCTCTTCTTTCATACTCTAAGTTAGCTCCTGGGAACTTTATGGTTTGGAGAAACACAGTTTAAAAAAAACAAAACACCACAATAGATAAATTTTTCTATTTTTAAAATTTCAAAGATTTAGGCCAAATGTGAAAAAAATGATTTTCTGTAGATCTTACAGATGCATTAAATATAGTTTAAGTATTGATTCAAAATATATAAGCACCTACATGGATCTTGCTAGTTATGACTGAAATATGACAATGCAGAGTGGCTGAGACCAGACAATGATGCTGATGGCCCAATTCTTAAGGTCATAAACCTAACATTGTAGCAGGAGGAGACATATGATAAACAATTATAAAAATGAGTAAGCAGTTTTAAAAATGCAGTTTAAAGCAATTGAGTCTGGGACCCTTAGATAGTTGACCAGTACAGTCAGTTAAAAAATGACCTTGGGCATGAACACAGCGTCTAAAAATATGATTAAACTATGTAGAAATGTTTCATTTCTAAGATATGCTATATTTAAAATTCTTTACACAAAATGAACAAATTACAACTGTATAATTATAACCACTTTTAAAATCAAATTAATAACTATTTAATCTATTTTACTTTTGCATGCTCTTATACATTTGAATATATTTTTAAGGGATAAATGCAGATTGTTCTTTCAAATTTGAAGATGAGAAGTTGAATTAGTTTCTTTTTTAAATAAATGAAGTCACAGAAAGAGTTCAGTGGTCATTTAAAATAGGATAATTGCAATTCTCCTAGTTTACTAAGGGTTTTCCTTCTTGAATTCTGTGATACAGCTTCTAATTTGGTACAAATAGAGCATCATGGATTTATAGATCTTTCATGATGAGTTAATATCCAGATAAATACTGATTATTGGTTATGAGCAAGATGTTTTTCTAGGCATTGTGTTAAAGCTGTTGAAGCATCAGAATTCCTAGATCCAAAGAGGATAATAAAATATACTTAAATTACAAGATTTTACATTATAAGTATCGAATAATGGCATACACATTTTTAGTTCATAAAATTGACTACAAAGAAGTTACAGTTGTCCAGAATGTAGCAGGAAGCATACAGTGAGTGAAATAAGGTACATGAATAAAATCCTAAAACACAAAGCACAGACAATTATGTGTTAGAAAAAAGTAACTTGCAAGAGATTTTTCAGCAGTGACTCTTTTCCAAAGTCATAAGTAAAGGCTCTGTACTTGAAATAGGGGAGGATTATTCAAGTGACTGTGACCCAAAAACTGAACAAAAGCAGAGATTTGCTGGTGGACCCCATGGAGAAAAAGACTGTCAAGGGATTTGTGATAGATCAGGGAAGGTTTTAATTACCAAGCTCCTACATGGATTTATTTCGTGAGTAACACCAAGGAAAGCAGCATGTGTATTCAAATTTTTTCAGCAAGGAAGAGATGTCAAAATGTAGTAATTTGTGACAGTTCATCTTCATTGTTAATTTGATTGGTTTGAGCTCTAGGGGTTAGTAAAGCACGCTTTTGGTTTGCAGACATAATCTTGGGTACTATATGCAATCCTCAGCTCTCTTCTCTGGTGTCATCCTCTGCTCTGCTCCTGGATGTCATGAACTAACCAATTTATTAGGCTTTTCCTGTCCACCTTGATGTCCCTGACTTGGAAACAGTTGTCCATGGATTGAATCCTCTGTAAATTTCCTCATTTAATTTGTGGCTGCTGGGTAATTTGTCCCAGCAATGGGATAACTGAATAATATATGACTCATCTAACTGTTCATGCTCATTTGGATTGGAGAATACTAAGTCCACCATGAGTAATTGTCTTATCTGAGGCAAGGCAACTGGTCCTTCTGGGGTACTCTTCTGTTTTATAGTGTAGTTTTGTACTGTACCAGAAGGCATTTCAAAATGAAGCCAGGGTTTTTGTTTGTCTGTTTTCAGATAATTGCATCATGGAGAGTGGCCACGGTACCCTCAGAAACAGTTCAGACAGTGTCTGACATATTGTCTAAGGCTTCATAAAAGTCTAAATCAGTGTTTCTTAACTTACTGACTCACACATTTTCTTTGGTTACATAAAACCAATCTCATGCCTTTCTTTGATCTCTTTTTGCAACTTTGACATTTTTATGGTAAAAATGAAAATTACAATGTTGAGTCTTGATTTTTGAAATTACATCTGATATGTGTATTCTCCTAACTATTGCTGATATTGAGAGTCACTAACAAGAACATAGGTGGTAACAGGAAGAAATGGACAGCTACAAGAGAATTTTTGAGAAAAGAACTCCAAGACTTAAAAAACTTGATAACTGGATATGACACTAAGATATAACATGGTAATGCATCCAAAGCATTAGCTGTTCACTCAAAAACATCAACAGATTAAAGAGTTTTGAGAAAAACTACATGAATAAATTTCTTCCAAAGCATAGGATCTTTGGTTTCTAAAGTACACAAGGTTCCCCAATTGGAAGAAAGCATTTGGACTTTGCAAACTTACATGGCCACTGACTCTTACATGGGGCTACCGTGCTATGGAAGACACTTTGGGAATATGCACCTTCATCTCTGAATTCTTGGAAAGCCTCTGCTTGAAGTTTCTCCTACATAGTAACCAGGCAGCAAAGATGCTGGGCTGTGCATTCTTGACTTTGTGTCCTGATTTGAACACTTCTTCTTTCATCTAGCAACTCTGACACATGCACCTACTTCCCTTGAATAATATACCAACCTGAATGCTAGCCTAGACCCTCATCACTTACAATCGTAACTGTCAGCCACCTATCTTTACTCATGCTTCTATTATTATAAATGAACACCTTGCAAATTAGAATGTCACTATGAATAGTAAATTAACAAACAATAATCTTCCAAATTTCTTTTTACACTCATGCCCTAAATTGGCAGTTCACTTTCCACTGTGATCAGATATAGAAAGAGAAGTGGAACAGATCCTGAGATGTAATAGAAGAACATGATTTTTAGAAAAGGTAAAACATTTGACCGTGGCTCTCAGATCAACTTTATGATGCCAAAACTTATATCAAAGTTGGCAATGCCGGCTCTTATAAAGTCACAAAGCTTTCATGAAAAAAAGAAAAACAAAAGAAATGACTATAGTGAAAGATAACTCTGTTTTTTCACACTTAAAAGGATAGCCATGAAGTAAGTGTAGAAATCTGGTAGAAGAATAACCACTGTATCTACTGAGCTTTCTATTAAAAAAGAGACTCCATAAGTAATCTAAGCATCCACTCACTTTTTTGAACAGAAAAACCAAGTGAAATATCGGAAGATAATATAAGAAGCCAAATGTGGAGTGGGAGAAGTGGTGGAGGGAAGAGAGAGGAAGATATTTCGGGTTGTGGAGGAAATTTGGAGAAATAGTCTAGTAGAAAATAGTCAAAGGAGCTTAGGTGAGCATCCACTGAACAAAAATCATAGTAATACCTTTAGTAGCTAGTGTAAACAAACCTTAACTACAACCTGAAATGTGATTAAAAGTACACTGTAATTTAAGCATATTCATCAATGCCTTGAAAAGGTCACAGTTAGAAATAAGCAAATTACTGACATTAATTACTAAGTTTATGAAAATTTTTCAAGACAATACTTATTCCTTAGTGGCAGTTCACTCCTTTATTTCCCATAAAATTACTGTTTTTATTTTATGCAGAATGGACCACTTTACGGAACTAGTTTCAAAGACACCGTGAGCTACTCGGTAGGTAAGGACTTTGGTTTAGGGACTGAGACGAGACTGAGGGAGCAACTGTTCATTACATTTCCATAGGAACTAAATTGACTTGAAAACAAAGTTTGAAAATGCTCCACAAAGGCATTATTTTATCAACTGTTAGAAACAATCTGGGTGTCTGATCAAATAACATACTCAATACTTTCTAGTTTCAAGAAACAGCATTTTGCTAGAAAGATGGATTTACAAAGTTTGCACTGTCTGCAAATAGACCAGAAATCCTTGCTTTTTTCTGGATTCCTTCAGCAGGGAGAATTGTTTTTCATCCTTTGACTTTTAGTCTTTGAATTTCTTTTTGGGTTAAATGTTCTTCTGGAATGTAAGATATTGTTGGATCTTGTTTCTGAATCCATTTTGTCAGTCTGTTTCTTTTGATTGGTGAGCTGAGACCAATTATGTTGATGATTATAATGATATGCATTGGCTTTTCTTTTTCATATTGTTTTCCTGGCTTGAATTAGTTCTGCATCTGTTTTCACCCATCTGTATCTCTCCTGGGTTTCCTTTATCACTTTTTTAGTTCCTTATCTCTCTCAGCAGTCAGTTTCCAAACAAGAAAATCTTCAATTGTTTCCACCATTTGTGTTTCACACTATTTCTCTTTTGAGGTCTCAGTGGTCTCCAAGAGCTCTGAGTACGGAGAAGCACAGTGTTCTGAGAGAATCATTCTGGAGGGTGACCAGGCTCTGCAAACAGCTTGATTACTTTGCTAACATACCCTCACTGACCAGGCAAATACCTCCTTAACATGTATGGGATCCTCTCCATGCCAAACAATTTTGATCTCCACTTCTCATGATAGAGGAAGCTAAATATAATGTCTCTCAGATGGACCGTGGCTCTGTGGGGCCAGTACTCAGCAGCTTGTGTTTGCCTATTCCTGTTGCCCTCTTGGCTCCAAAGTCTTCTATGACACTCTCATTGGCTTATTTTATGCATTATTCACTTTTAACTAGTGAAACTGAAATGCTCAATTTCACATTAACAGATGGACTCATTTTCTGGTTGGTAAACACATGTCTCTTTCTGTAGACTTTTGTTCACAGCAATGCAGACAGTATTAAAATGTTTTTTGAAAAGTCATTCACAGCAGCATTTACAGTCATTACATTTTTATGAAATTCCTTCCTTGAAAAACCAGTTTCTTACCATAAAGGCTGGAAATTTTTTTAAAATCACAGAATATTTCTGAGGAAGGATTGTGAGATACAACAGTTGATGTCAATGTATTGTTTAGTCATAATGATCATTTATTCCCTGAAGTCTCATAAGTCGTTATGTTAGATGGAAAGTAGCTCAGTGGCTTAAGTGCCTACCTGGCAAGCACAAGGTTGTGAGTTTGATCCCCAGTACCAAAAAAAAAAAAAGAAAGAAAGAAAGAAAAAGAAAAAGAAAAAGAAAGTAAGGAAACATGGCCCATCAGTGAGATCAATTGAATCATCAAACATGGGGTTGTCTAAGAATTTCCTTTTAAGCATTTAAAGGATAGGCTCATGAATTCAGACGAGAGCAATTTCTGAAAGGAAGAAGCATCAAGGGCTGTGAGTCAGTAAGTAGAGTCTCACAAAAATAGATACAGAAATAGGGGCCGGGGATCCTCAGGGGAGGTGGTAACCAAAACATTTTACCATGAAAAGTCAGAAGAATGTCAGCTGATCCCAAGGAAGAATTTTATTTATCAAAAGCAAAATGTTTGTTAGGCACGTTTGATCTTTCATTGATTTCTCTTTCAGCTTTGTTTTGTTTTACATAGCTGGAAAATTTCCGAAAAACTACTTCAACATAAAAATTGATAAAAATAATATTTTAAATGTTCTGGCTAAGGAGAATACTCCAAAATTAACAATAAAACCAATTACAGATATGGTTTAGAAATGAAAAAAATATTACTCCCTTTCTTCTTAGTTTTGAAAATTTTTTTTTGTGATGGGTCCCTTTCCAGATTAAATACAACTATACCTGGCATGATTCTAATAAGAGAATAGACTCAACTTGTGGAAGCAGTGTCTCTATATTTAAATCTATTTGACAGCATTTAGCAAACAGAGTGATAAACTGAAGAGGTGAATTTGTAATCAGTAAAGAACAGGACAGGTCAGTGAACAGTATTAAATCATTTGCACATTGAGTTTCAATCACTGAGCATTTAAAGCTTCATATAATGCACATGTGAATAATAAGGTCATTTGGTACGTGTCCTTCTAGGACATTTTACATGGTTTAGGGGGGAGCTCAAGAAAAGTGACAATGAAAAGTACAAGTGATGAGTCCTATTAAATATGTTTTGTTTTTAAGAAATGTGTTCTTGCATTATTATATGAGTTCTATGAAATTAGGAACATTCAAAGTAAAAAAAGTTATCAATTCTACTTGTATCAAATGTTAGTGCTTAGATGACGTGTGATTGAGTTAGATGTTAGCCGTGGATGAAGGTAAGGGAGGGGTAGTGCTGATTGTCTAACCCCAGAGTCACCTTAACCAGAGCTTTCTCCTTTCTTCACTGGAGTAAAATGGTTTGGTATTGACTTTTTTTCCATGTACTGCTTCTTGAAATTTTCAGGCTTCTCTAAATAAATTCAGCCATTCATCCTTCCAGTCTTCCTACCAAGTAAGAACAGTTTAAGCTCCTAGAAGACATTAACTTTTAAAATGTTCTTTACAACATACTTATTTAACTGACTAAATTGATAAGTGTTACATACTCAGACTTACATAAAACATTATAAAAACTTTATAGTGTATATAGTATGGTGTGAGCTTCTTTTCTTAAACTCAATATGTTTCTAAAACTCAATATGTTTGAAAACCAATATTTTGATACAAACCCTGAAGATGCTTCAGATTAAAAGCAGAAATCTGAGTCTCACATAAAATACAGTAATGCTTAAATATATTATTCTGATTCTTGATGACTTTTTCTTTTTAAATTAAATTCATTGAGTTTGTTGTTTTTTTTCTTCTAGTGCTTAAGGGAATTTTGAGTGGTTTCATGTTTATATGAAGTATCTATATAAGCAAATTACATGATTTGTACTTTTAATGTATATTCTAAATCTGACTGCATTACACTACTTTCATTGCTATCATTTTACTCCAGATTTATACTATTTCAATTTTCTGCTTATTTCCAGTCCTGCACCCCACAACTTCCTCTAACCATGCATACACACACACACACACACACACCACATAAAAATCCTATTTACCATATAGCAAGGACAATGATTTTACCCTATAAATTTGTTTCATATCTCTTCCTGTTCAAACCCCCCCCCCAGTATTGCTATCAGTGGACTTATATCTCATTCATGGTGAAACTTAAAACTCTCATGTTCCCTGTGAAGATCTGACTTGAGTTGACATCTGTGCCCTGACTTCCAACTTCCTGGCTCACCACACCATTTGGTCTTTAATACCACATCTGCAACCCCAGATCCCAGACCTGGAAGGTCTTCCTCCAGAAATTCAAATGGATGCCTCTTCAAATCATTCAGTTATTCTCAGGGTTGTCACTTAATATTTCCACCAGCAGCATCCTGAACTACTGTTATTTGTCCTAACAACTCTTGTTGCCACTGTACATTTATGTAGATGATAAACTCCTACCTAAGAAAGCAGACTGCTTTGCTCACTAATGTAGCTCCATAACTAGGACACACTCAGTAAAGATTAGATGAGTAAAGAGCTAACTAAATCAATGCTAATGTTTTTTGTGCTGTCTTGCTTATGGGGACTAAAGTCAAAATAAAACATCAAGATACACATGATTATTTACTCCTGGGAAATCTGCACAACTTTGACTTAGTGATTCTTTTAACACAATATGAAAACAACTACAAATCAAAAAATTTAAATGTTTAATCCATCTAAGATCAATTTAGTCTAATATTATAGGTAAATTTTAATTGTATAGTTCTTGAAAGACATTTCCTAAACAAGACTCTTGCAGCATCTCTTTCTGTCCTACTTTAACTCTTTTCTGGTGAACCTTCATTTCTTTGTGTTGTACCAAAAATCTCATCATGGGAGTGTCTGAAATCATACTGCTCAAATCCCAGGTTCATTCTTTATTATGTGAAAAACCTTAAGCAAAGTTTACTTTATTTAATTTTCTTAAATCTGATTTTCTTTCCCTAAAAGATGAAGATATTAATATACTATGTTTTACAATAGCACATATTTCCATAGAGTGAATTAGACCTTAAGACATTAGCATATGGAGACCGATGTAACACGCTATGGAAGTCATATCTTCATAAGTGATTTTTACTCCAGCATATCAATATTTTGTACCACCAAGAAATAGTGACAATGCAAAGTGTAGTACGAGCTGTCTGTAGCAAAGGATGGAGATCATGTTGACCCATCTCTTGGAACAATATGGCCATGAGTTGTTTCCTGAAAGGTCTGTATACATGCTTCCATCAAGGTATTTATGTTACATTTCTAAGTGAAAACTTTCACATTCACTTTACTATACTTTATTCACTAGGCAATTAACATCTTTTAAAACTCTGCCCTCAAAGTCTTTTCCTCACAGTCTCTATTCTTTTTAGTAAGTGATTGTGCAGAATTGAATTTTATTTAAAAATTCATAGGATTCTGGTACAGATTACACGAGATACTCCATGTGAAACTTAGCAGAGTGAACAGCACCTAGGAAATACTACAAATAGAACACCATCTTTGAACTCTTAAATTAATAGAATATTTAAATTATTTAAATTATTAATTAATAGAATATTTAAATTATTATTTCTCTGTCTCTCTCTCTCTTTCTCTTATTTAGACAAGGTCTCACCATATAGTATAGGCTGACCTTGAACTTGCTTATGCAGCCCAGGCTGGCCTCAAACTTGTGGTGATCCTCCTGCCTCAGCCTTCTGAGTGCTGGAATACAAGCATGTGCCACCATACCCAGTTTGTATCTCATATATATCTACATATATAATTTTAATGAGATATCTATGTTCTAGACAGTGCTAAACAATGGATGTATATAGTCAATCAGAAGGTGCATGTTGCTTTTTGTAGGAAGCAAAAAAAATTGAAGTATATTTTTTAAAAATTGATCATTAATTTTTTACTAGTTTAGCACTTTAATATGTAACCAAGTTTCCTATAGAAGAAAATCTGAAGTGCTAGGTTACAACTTAAGATATTTGTTTTAAAATATCAGGAAGGTAAAGACTTTTCGGAAGTCAAATATCGTGAGAAAGTAGAAAGTTGGAGAAGTAAATCAAACTCCATAGTCAGATTCTGTCTGGTGTATGGTGAACTCAGATGTTTGTTCTTCACATGAAATGTGTGTAATAAATTGTACCCTAAGGTTAGGAATTAGGTAAGAGGCCTACATAAAAATCTAGGACTCCAATAGCTTTTAGAGTAAGAGTGATTTATAATAACATCAGCATCTTCCGAGCACAGCTAGGAAAATTATCTTCTTAAAAACTTTGCTCTTAGAGAATTCTTTAGGCTGATGCTTGGGTTTATATCATCTTGACATCGGTGATCAAAAATCCTCAAGCAAATAATGTAATTAACGTGCTTCTGGAGTGAGAACTCCCAGTTTCCTGGAGAAGTGAATGCAAATCCTCTTGTAGGAAACTACATCCTACTTCTGTGGCCTCAAACCAGCTGAAAGAATGAGCACAGGTAAATTTCCAGAAGATGTGATCTCCCTGTGAAGTACCAGAATATGCACAAGGAAACTGTACACCATGAATCGGCCTCATACAAATCTCAGCAGTTGGAATCATTGGACAGACTGTAGAAAACAATGATGTTTCATGTATTTCAAGAAATTTTAAAACAAACCCAAGAAAGAACAAAAATGAAGAACAAGGGCAAGACACTATAGCAATAGGATGAAGATACAAATAATTTTCAGTAACAAAAATGTGATTAAAGCAAATTAAAAACTGACATCCCTCTGTCTCCAGCCCTCTGTCACCTCCCACCAATTCCAAAGAGGTAACTAATGAATAAGAATGAAGTTTTGAAAAACCATCTAGAATTTAGCACAAAAAATAAAATGGGAATATGGAAGAGCAATAAAATAGAAAAAAAGTACAGAGAGAGTTAATATATGTCTGGTTGGATTTCAAGGAGAAAGCATTTGAGGGAAAAATAGTATTTGGTGGTTAGAACTGCAAAATTTTTTAAAATTGAAAAATATGAATCTTCAAAGTAAAAAAAGTCCAAATTCCCTGCAGGTCAAACAAAAATAAGTGGACATCTAAAGACAATGAAATTCAAAAAAAAAAAAGACTTTAAAATGGAAAAAAAAACCCCACAAAACTATCTAACAAAAGGAAAATGGAGAAGGATGAATGGTTTCTCACTGGCAGCAGCTGAAATGAAAAGACACAGGGATGTCTTCAAAATGTGGAAAGAAGACACTGTCACTGCAGAGTCAGCAAATATTTCTATTTAACATGAAGATAAAGATGTTATTTTAGAAAATTAAAAGAGCCAGAGTTTGCAAAATAGCTCCACAAAGAATCCTCTTCAAATAAAAGAAAAATAATTTCCGATGAAAGGTCTAAATTGCAATTAACTATGTTTGCAGCAGCACAGCCCACAATAAATAGATAAATCTTTGAAGTAGCCTCTATGTCTATCAACAGACAGATGAATAAAAAAAAAATGTGGTACTTATGCAGAGTGAAGAACTACTGTGCCAGAAGGAAGAGTAAACTTTAGTCATTTGTTGGAAAATGAATGCACCTCAAGACCCTAATGTTAAGGGCAATAAATGAGATACACTATTTAAATACCTGTCTGTTTTATATGGTCTGTCTTATATGAGAAATAAATAAAGATACAGATTTTTCTTTAATGGGAAGGGGAACGAGAGATGAATAGTGAGAGGGAAAAGGAGAAAAGGAATCAAAAAAGAGTTAAGGTGTTATGTACATGCTCCAATCCCCATGGCAAAAGTAATCATGTATAATTCAAACATGCACTGAGAACTAAAAATTAAAAATAAAAATAATATATAAGCTGATTGATCCTTGTAAAAAAAAGTCTCAGATGCAAAAGTAAAGATGAAGAAATAATGATACATGGTAAAACTAAACATAAGATACAGTAAAAGAAAACTGTAATACTTGTAAGAGCAATGGCGTGTAAATTTGAGAGTGAGTTATTTGGAGTGTGCTAAATGTCACTGACATGGAAGCACACACAGAGTTAAAAAGTCACAAAAAGGGATTTTTCACAGAATGAAGTTCCAGTGGGGCAGAGGTCTTGTTGTTTTTTTAAAGAGGTATTCCAAGAGCTACGACAGTGCTTTGAGAGAATGAATGAATGAATGATGAATTAATGAACAGATTAACAAAATTCCTTATTGTTAACCTTAGATTCTGCTAAGTATGGATGTTACAGAGTCCAACACAGCTACTACTAGATTAGATAGAATTTACAGAAGTCATGCGAGTAAGGGAGGGTAATGAAACAAAATCATTCAAAAGCAGGCAAGAAAGGAGAGAAAACAAACAAAATGAAGGAAATTAAGAAAAAAAAACAGAATAGTAGAAGCACATCCAAATATATGTAAATTAGATACATTTATATTTACCTGCATTGCACATGATTACTTTTGCCATGGGCATTGGAACATGTATATAATATGTTCATTTTTTTTTTATTGTTTCTCCTCTCCCCTCTCTCAGTCTGTCTCTTGTTCCCCTTCCCATTAGATCCAAGTATATCTAAAGTAGAAGAAATAAGTAATTTATGATATAAATTTATATAATACTACTATATAGCTGCAAAGCTGAATAAACTAGAATTTGTGAACAAAAGCCTCCATCTAATCTCCTGTGTAATAATATTAACAGGTAGGTGTAGGTACTGTGAAAGGTGAGAAACCCATGAGGGCTCTTGTCTCATGAATGGGATTAATGCCTTTATAAAAGAGGCCTGAGAAAATCTGAGGCCTCTGTCATGTGAGGGTTCATACAAAGTGCCATCTATGAGGAACAGGCTCACACTAGATGCCAAATCCTCTCACATCTTGATCTTGGACATCCCTCCTGCCAGAACTGTAAGCAAAGATTTTCTTTTGTTGATAAATTACTTGGTCTATGGTGTTTTGTTACAGTCACCTAGGAAGACTAAGGCACCTATTTTGTAAACTTGTTCTAAGCTTAGTTAACAACAATTAAAAATCACCTGTATACAAAAACTTCGTGAGTCCTCACAACAGTGCTGAACAAGTAAGTTTTTGAGTTCATTTCATGTTCCTTTTATCCCTTAATATTATGGACTATGGAGCCAGAATTACACTTAAAATGCAGCCCATTTTCAAGTTTAATCACCTCATGAGTCCACTACTATCACACAATTCTTCACAATTCCACAATATATGATTTATTGATGCAGATAACTCTAGGGATAGGAATAACAGAATTAAGTGCTCTGCAAAGCATAATGAACTCAGAGTTTTAACAGGGATTGAAATGAAATAGAGGAAAGGCAGCAAATGTCCACACGTGTCCCACAAGGAAATGAGACCAAAAAAGGGACATGTAGAGAAACAGGGGGAGCATACAGCCTATCTTCAGCTCTGAGATTATCAACAAACCTCACAAGGTCTCCCTGGGCTCCATTTTCCTTATTCACACAGTGGGAGAAAAGGTCCTGAGGATGTAGAAGCTCTCTCCTGATTCTTACATTCTGTGCTTGTACGATTCCATAAACACAAAAACTGATTTAATTTCCTTGGTTTGCATTAGAAAATAAGAGTTTCTAAACTACCTGTCCTCAATAATGTCTTTCAAATTATGAGCACCTGCATTAGAAGCACAATACATCATCACTGATGGAGTCCACCGGTGATTAATCAGGGAGCATTTTTCCCCTTGTGCGATCCTTGTACAGGAATCCTCCATGTTGTTTATGGCGTGTTTTTGATGGAGAAATCTGGATTGAACAGTAAACAAGAAAGATTTCTTTGTGAGGGAGGCTAACAATTTCTTTTTTGCACAATTTTTTTTTAACTTTTGATCTATTGTTTGTCAACGGAAGATAATATTTGAATTTCTTGGTGTCTTATATTTAATTCTCCTTAGATGGATTATTGAAAATTGGTACCCTCTGGTTGTAAGTCTTCTTGAAAATTGAACAAGAAAAGAATCTCTTCTTTGCATTAAAAAGCCTTGGTATGTGAGGTGTACCATAACAATGAATAATTCAAGCAAATCTGACTACTTTAAAAGAATGATAGAAATTAGATCACAGCAATCAGTACTGATGACATTATTAACAATAATTAGTCAAGTCAAGTATATCCTGATTAGTAATTACTAAATTTTCTTATGCTGTACAGAAAACTATTTTTAAGCATAGCTGATACAGAGCAGGGCATTTTTGTACAAAATTAACATTATGCCAAATTATATAAGTTATGCCAAATTATAAATGATAGCATTTAAAAAATGTCTTTTTTGAACATTGAAAAGAATAAAATGCTAGGTAATTTACTTTTGTTTGTAATAAAGCGAATAGATTATATTGTTGGTAAGCAAGCTGGTCTTCAGAAAGCAACCAGTATTATGTGCTGAAATGAGACCAATTTAATCAGTAAGAAAGAATTTCTGAGCCAGAAATTCATCTCAAAAAAAAAAAATCTGACATTACTTGGAATAAAACCAGAGGGCCCATGTTTAAAACTTTCTTATTAACTTGGCCCCAAGGTTTTAGATTTTTCTCACAGGTTAAAAAACATTGCAGCTGCTTCATTCAGCTTCCCCATGGGTGCAGGTCCAGATTTCAGCGCTATCAGTGCCTTCTGGTTTATCTTCTGTCTGCAATACAAAACTAGCCTGAACAAGACAGTGGAGATAATGCAAACAGGGGATGAGAATGGGGAGGGCTACTTGCTTGATTTCCTTAAAGTCAGATATGCTTGTAATATCTTCAAAGGAAAATCATAATTTTTCTGAAATGCATTATCTATACTTTTTATAGAAAAAATAAAACAAAATAAAAGGAGAATCACAGACAGTAGTTAATACATTGTGTATTGTTATCTTCAAACTAGTTACTCAGAGATTTTTGTAGAAGGGTTATTTTATATCTCTGAGTGGGCAATATTATTTAGACCTCTTGTAATGTTTAATATTGGAATTAAATTTCTTCCTTCTTTTCTAAGGATTAGCTCATATATTATGAATTAAACTAATGGTACAGGGGAAGGAATGAAGGTAACTTACTATGGTAGGCTGACTAGCACCACTAGCTCTACTGGGGTCTGCATGCTGATCTTCAGAGCCTATGTATGCTGCCTTACATGTGAAAGAGACTTGGAGATTTTTGAGATGTTAAGATCATCTGGGTAGGCTCAGTGGGATCACAAGGGTTTTAATGAGAGAGAAGCAGTAGGATCTGAATAAAGGGACAATGTGAGGACAGAAGCAGAGAGAGGAGTGAAGTGACTGCTGGAAGAGAACCATAAGCCAAGAAAACTGAGCAGCTTCTAGAAGTTGGAAAGAGATGTCCTAGTTCATTCAGGCTCCTATAACAAAACCCTATGTACTAAGGAGTTTATGAACATTAGAAATATATTTTTTAGCCCCGAAGACTGAGAAGACCAAAATTAAGGTGTTAACAGATTTGCTGAGAACTTGCTTTCTGCATAAATGGTGCCTTCTAGCTGTGTCCAGAGGTGATGGAAAGTGCTGGGTAGTTCACTATGGCCTCCTTTATAAAACACTACTAGTCCTGTTCACGAAGGAGGACCCCTCCCAAAGCGCTCCTTGCTAACATCATCACAGTGGTGAATGGATTTCAGCACATAAATTCTGGAGGAATATAAGCATTTAGACCTTAGCAGCAAAGAAATAGATGATCCTGCAAAACCTCCCAAAGAAATATAACATTCAGGACATCTTGATTTTAGCACTACAAAACCCAATTTTGGACTTTGGACCTTCAGAACTAAGTTGGTGGTAATTTCTTTCTTTTTTTTATTTTTTAAAAAATTTATTTAAAGAGAGGGGAAAAATAAAGCAAAACAGAAAAAAAGGGTAGAAACAATACAGAATTTCAAAAAAAATGGACAGTAAGAAATCACTAGTTGATACGCTACATACTGCCTTCCTGGATGTAGCTGTTCATGTAACAAAATCAAAGCATACAAAGTGGACATTCAAACAGTGAGGCTGCAAACAGCTCAGTTCTCTGATCTAACAAAAACTTACCAACATAATTATCATTCCTACAGGCTTAAATATACATGCAGTTATATTCTTTAGAGCACTTGCTTTTCCTCCTTTTGCTTTTTAAGTCCATTATCTGTTTAGTTATATCATGTTTCAGGTTGCTCAGTACCTTGCTGATCTGTTTTGTTGTTGTTATTTACTTTTTAAATTTTTTCTTATTATTATTTTTATTTTATTTATTTATTTTATTTTGAAGGTAGTAAAATACAGCAGAACAAGACAGGACATAGCCAACTGAGGCAGTGCAGTGAAATTGGCACAGAACCTCACAGCAGGTTACCGGGACAACAGCAATAGGCACAATAGTACATCTGGTTTTCTTCACAATAGTTGTTCCTTCAATCAGGCAGAGCAATATTGAAGGAAATACCGAAATTACAAGAACAGAATATTGAATAGAGCAATACCATTGATCAAAACAGAGCAAAACAGAGATAAAAATATTTGTCCTCAAAGAGATGGCAGAAGAATATCCCCCTTATTTGCTATATTGCATATAGTCAAACTCGCAAGACATGCTCAGATCTCCGGCTCTCACTTGCTAGTGGGGGTGGGGGTGCCGGTGGGGGTGGATGTTGATTCTTAGCCCATAGGCTCACAGCCGCTGGTGGTAATTTCTTATATCAGCAATAGCAATAATATAATTGCTGTAGGGTCCTACTGAGAAATGGAGATTTTGGTAATGGAAATTTACAACCTTCTTAAAATAAACATACTATTAGAAAATTTTAAAAAATTAAAGAAAAATGAACAGAGAACAATACTCAAACTCATTAATAATTCAATCAAGCTAATGATTGGACATTATTTTCAAACCAAGTTAGGGCACAAGTGTGGGCGAGGACCTAGAAAACCACCAGTCACATGTCCTGCTGGTGGGGTATAAATCCCTACAGCCTTAATAAAGTGTAATTTTGCAATGTAAATCGAAAGTAGATTATGAAAATTCTCTATTCCAGCAAATTCACTTTAATAAATTGTTCAATGAAATAACCAAAGACCTATATAAGTATTTAACCAAACAATTTCATCTCAATCTGAACATAATATGGAAATATTGGAAATAATCTGAGTGTCCAACCAATAGAAGTTAACTATATCACAACAAATCATGATGTTACAATAAATGGAAGATATGCCAGGGATTTAGCTCAGTGGCGTAAGTACCTGCCTGGCAAGTGCGAGGTCGTGAGTTCAGTCCTCTGGTACAATAAATAAATAAATGGAAGATATTAACAATGGAATACTGTTCAGTTGTAAAAGTTACATTGTGAAAGTACGCTTACTTTTTTGGAAAAATGGTGCAAGTAATTTGTGTTTTTTTCACAAAGCAAGATAAAACACCATATTCACAATATTACTATTTTGGTAACGTATGTTTATATAATATAAATGGGTCACATGCATAAATACACATAAACTCATAGTTTAAAAGAAAATTTGACCAAGATATACTAACAGCTAACACTTCTGTATCACAACTGAATTCCAGAATGCCTAGTAAGCGTTTTGTATAAGTTAACTCATTTTATCCTCACACCAAACCTTTAGAGTAAGTATTATTATTGGTCTCCATTTTATAGCTTAGAAAACTAACCCCCAGTCATGTGCTCAAGGTAAGGTAGTGAGTTAGATCCAGGATGCTACCTTAGTAGGCAAAGTCCAAAGCCTCCTTGCGTATTCTCTGATGATGCTGCCTCTCAAGGGTTAGCCTCGACTGCTGCAATTGGTGACATGATTTTTAGAGCTTTTCTAATCTCTATTTTCTAATTTTTATATAACAACAACAACAACAAAATAACCCAAATATATATAGAAATTACTACAGTTATATATTTTAGTTATGTGTAATATGTAGTAATATATAAGTATATACATTACTACATATTATTGCAAATATTGCTATAGATAGCAATATATATAATTTTATATAGTAATTATATATAGTAATATATGGTACTATATATTGCATACAATTATATATATTACTACACATTATATAGTAATATGCATTATATAGTATATATAGTAACATATACATTACTATAGTATATTATATGTAGTAATTATATATATATGTATATATATATATACTATATATATACATATATATATATATATGTATAATCTAGGCAATATGTTGAGTGCCTTAGATGATACATGATCTCTATTTACTTTAATTAAAACCTTATGAAGTAATAGTGTACATATTGGTTTGCATATCA
Source organism: Hydrochoerus hydrochaeris (assembly GCA_004027455.1). Taxonomy (NCBI): domain Eukaryota; kingdom Metazoa; phylum Chordata; class Mammalia; order Rodentia; family Hydrochaeridae; genus Hydrochoerus; species Hydrochoerus hydrochaeris. The sequence goes on from PVLA01001133.1 coordinate 382,590, forward strand.
AATAACCGTGTCTCAGAGAGGTTAAGAAACATTTTCATAATCAAGACTATGACAGATTCCACCTGATTCCAGTCACTGTTCTCAATCATTATGTCATGTTGCTTTAATAAGTAAATTTGGAATAGTGTGAAATTCCCTAAAAGGAAAAGAAATCTACCTTTCTGGCCTTAAATTCCGAGAGTTTCATTATAGCATCTGATATAGGATAGTATCAGCTATTCTTTATATCACAGACTTGGTTGATACTGAGTTTATTTCGTTAATGAGTTTAATTTAGGCACTGATTTAGCTCTAAACAGACTAGATGTAAATTTCACTTATAGCAAATGCATTTCCAATAAAAATCTAAGTTAGCAAGATTGGAGTTTAATTGTTTCTAATAGGAAAGATATTAACTACTTAATATAAATGAATAAAGTCATCTATGCAGTCACAGAAATCAGTATTTAAACAGTAGAAATGAATCTTTCAGGCTTTCCATGAGCATTTCTTTGAGGATTTTGATGTGGTGAAAGTGTTCAGTCAAAATAATTAAATAGTTCATTATGTAGCGTACTCTTATTAATTAGTTTACCAAGTAGGCTAGACTGTAGCTTTTTCTAAATACTTTAGAATTTTAAAAGTGTGTAAAACAACTAGTAGTGGACTGACTTGGGTCTAACAATTGCTCTTCTATTTGAAATTATTTTTGAAACTGCATTATGCTATTTGGGGAGTTGCCTATACACATGTTGAGTTGTACCTACCATGATGACTCTATAGCAACACTAATCAGTTTTTCTTACATAGTTCTCTTCCAAACTACAGATAGACAAAACCACTGGAGCAGTATGTGGAGCTTTAAATGATATCTGAGCTCCAGAATGTACTTAACTCTGATATTATCTTGAGATGAAACAGATACATTCCAGTTTGGTTGAAGTCATTTTTTTCCGACCCAATAATAACCCCCCCTTTCTCCTGATCCCAAATCATGGTGATTCACTTGGTTTTACTGCCATCCAAGGCCATGCTTTTGTCAACACAAATCTCAGTGAACTGCATTTTGTGTAATCCTAGGTCTGTCTGCCTCTCTTTTCTTTGGGTTCAGGACCAGTTCTTACACACTGGGGCTACACTGTGCTGCAAATTACAAACTTAGAAGCTTGAAAGAATGACTACTTATCTGCTGTAGTTCAACAAGTAGGAAATGCAGAAATAGGTAGTCATACTGCTTATCTGACATGAAAACTGAGGTACTAATCAGAGTGAATATTTATCCAGAGGCTAAATAATATCCATAATCAATATCAATAAATATGCAGACTGAATATTTATCCAGAGATTTCTCAGATTGGGAGAATTTACTTTGTTTGCTTGAAAGACTGAGGACCCTACTTCTTTAAATGGTTATTACCTGGGGACTGCTCTCAAATCTTGAAGTCGTTATTATTTCATGGCATCTTCTGTCTTAAAGTCAACCATAAAACATCTCCTCACTTAGAAATCTTCTCATGCTTTGAAACTCTCCCACTTGTGTCAGCCAGAGGCAGCTCTTTCCTTACTGGAAATAAAGCTCACTCAGGATAACCCCCCTTTTGCCTTGGGTGTAACATAATCACAAGAGTAGTATCTGACCAGATTCACAGGACCTTCTCATACTTCAGGGTTAGGGATCTCAAAAGGGTGAGAGCCAATGGGGTCATTTCAGAATTCTGCTCACTATTTCCACACAGCACTGAATTATTTGAAAAACTGATGCAACATTAATATACACATAATGATCATCTACAAGTTACTATGCAAAGTGAAAACATTTAGTTTTATAAAATTAATCATACAATCTACTTCTTCCTGATTGGCTCCATGACTCATCATATAAGTAAGCCCTTTGGGGTGTGGAAATAGCATCTGTTCTACGATTCATTGTGCTTGGAAAATTATTGCTTCATGATAATGCTTCTTTTTTTCCTTAAATATATAATATATTAAAGTGTTCAAGTCACTCTTGCAATTCAAAGACAAGAGATCTAATTTGCTTATGTGTAAAAATGTAGGCTATGGTAGGCAAGACAAATGGCAGTAGGTAAGAACAAGAGAGGGTGGTACATGAAACTGAAGATGTTAAATCTTACCTCTTAAACACTGATGAAAACAAAATTTCAACATTAAAAAGGAAAGAAGACTGTAAAAGTGGATTGTGTGGCGTTTATTTTTTATTTTGGTTTAGAAAAAAGTCCTCACTGCTTTTAAATTCTAGTAAAATAATGCCCAGTATCTGAGTAGGCTTTACTGGCTATGAAGGTGATGATTCCAACTCTAGATACATAAACAATTTAGTTTCTTTGCTCAGGTTGACATTAGAAAATCCAAGAAATCATAGCTGACTTGACCATGGCTATCCTAAATTGATTCTGATTGAAATTATTTAGAATAAAAGACATGACTTCATTTTTTACAAAATCAGTACACCTTGTTTTCATGAAGACTGAAAAGTTTCAAAATCAGTACATGATAATAAAGAAGGAGAGTTTGGGAAAGCATGCTTGCTGGATAGTTACAGTGTAAAGCCAAAGGGAAGCTTTGGGAATAGTTTGAACAAATCTTCCAAAATCAATAATGTGGTTAAGACAGGTAGGAACAAGCTCACCCAGGAAAGAGTCCAGCGGCAGCGGCTCTGAAGAATGAGCTTCATTATTGGTAGTCTACATGACAGTGTAATTTCCTGGCGGCCAAAAGCCACTAAAGAAGGATCGCTAAATTATTTTCTATATTGAAGGATTATGTAGGAACACACTGTATGCATATTCATTTTTTTACTTCCTCAATTGCCATAATAAATTAAAGGAAATTGAAGCTAAAGAGGTAATACATGACTTTGTAGAATGAAAAGAAAGTATCTAACCATTTTCTGCTGACATCAATCTTGGGCTCACATTTATTTAACAGTTTCCTATGCACGAACCACAAAGTACAATATAATCTGCATATATCCATCCAGACCATTCTTCATGCTTCCAGCTTAATCTCTTGTGAATCTCTATTCCAGTTTCCTTATGCCAGTCCACGCTAACTACATTTTTCTAGGTCTCAATTTTATTTTCACTTTTTTTTTCTTTTACTATGATGTTTTTGGCCAGGAACCATTTTTGATCATTTTAAGGGTATTAGCTTTGTCTTGAAGCATTGTGGAGTTCTTAAAAATTAAAAACTGTTGTAGCAAAAGAATGGACTGTACATTCAGGTTACCTAAAGTTCTGCCACTTACTAGCCATATGGGGTTGGAAAAATTATTTAACCTTTCCAAAATTTAATGTCTTCTGAACGTGTGCCTAGGTTTAGTCAAGCCTTTTAGTAGCCTAATTGGTGAATAATTGCCTTTGCTGAGCTCTTGAGGGAAAGGACCCTGTGTGACTGCTCTGCAGGCCAACAAGGAGAACCTTTAAAACCTTAGCAAACATCTTTGCGCCACTCGTGGGAACTCCCAAATGGTGAAGAGAGAGATGGTATCAGGCAATGTTATTCATAGATTATGAAAGGGGGCAGAAATCCTTTTCAAAAATTAAAAGGAACAATGAATGCTATACAAGAAATGTGTGTGGTTCCCAAAAATATCCCTGCTGAAATCCCATCTTCAAAGGAGGGGTTAGGCCATGAGGGTGGAGCATTCAACGGGGAGATTTATTTTCTTTTAAAAAAGACCCAGAGAGCTCCTTTGTCCCTCTGCCTGTGAGGATATAGTGAAAACAGAGCCCTCTATGAAGGAGGGAGTGAGTCCTCAAAGGACACTGACTTTTCTGGCCTCGCGACTGTGAATGTTGCAGCCTTCAGAATGGTGAGAAATAAGCTCCCGCTGTTGATTAACCGCGTGGTTTGTGGTATTTTTGTTACATCTGTCCGAGTGGGCTAAGACAATGAAGTGTTGGAACTTAAAATCTATTGCAGTTCAAATTCTGCACTTCAAGGAAGAAAATAAAATTTAAACAGCAAAAGAGACTTTCTCAAGTAAGATAATGCAATTCATTGTTATTTATGTGGGAGTCTTTCTGGCCCTTTTTAACGTTTTCTTATATCTGCGGTGGGAGGCATCTTCTGGCATAGTTCCCAATTGTTCTTGCCTTCTGCTATTTATGCCCTTGTGTCAGTCTCTCCTGTGGGTAGGGGCTGGACCTAGTCATTTTCTTTCGTATGACAAGGTGATGGGGTGTCCGTTCTGTGACGTGGGTATAGAGACTCTGGTTTAGAGCTTGCTGCTATATTCTCTTGGTTCCTTAAGTCTACTTTTGTTGAAGACGACCACTTGCAAAGAACGAATCCTGTCACCAGTCACTGAGAGCACATGGAGGTAAATCTAGCTTCCTCTCAGTTTCAAAGTGACCATGGACTCCAGCAGATTGATGCTTTTATTGCCATCTCTTGAGAGAAAAACCCTGAAGCAAAGACCCAGCTAAGCTGTGCCTTACGTTCTGACCTACAGAAACAGTGAGATCATACTTGTGTGCTTTTAAGTCACTAAGATTTAGGGGTAATTTGTCAGGCAGCATAAGGTAATGAATACACTTTATACCCGATTTGCTGGCAACTTCTATCTGCTGTAGCTTCAGATTCAGAATAAAAGATTTTTAAAATTTTCTGAAGTTAAGAATTCCAAATGAAAGTAGACTCCTACCACTTCACTGCTATTAGCTTTATCTAACACAATATGATTTCTCACCCGAGTATTGCAATAGCTTCCTTATCCACACACAAATATGTGAGTCTTCTGCTTTTGCTCTTCCTGCCTTTTGCTATTCTCAAAACAGCAGGAAAGATGATCCTCCTAAAGAATTCTATTCACATTCAGATGCTTAGAAAGCTTACAGAGACCTATAAGTCCCTGCGCAATCTGTTTCTTCTACCTCAGTACATGTGACAGACCACACTGGCTTTTCACACTTCCTGTATCATGCTGCAAACTGATACCTTCGATCTCGACTTTCTCAGCAGCATCTTCACAGCCGGTTCCTTCGAACACCTTCGTTCAAGTGCCTTCTTCTTGTTAGAAAGGGATCTTTGGACTCCCTGCCAAAAATAAGCCATCTCTCCCTAACAAGGCTTCTTATTTTTATTTATCGAAACAGAAGTTTACGTGCATTATTTAATACAGTGCCTAATGTTGATTTCTTGAATGAAAGTTCCATGAGGGATGTAGTTTTTAAAATTTTGTTTATGGGTGTCTCTCCAGTGTATGGCATTACACCCAGCATATAGCACCCCATCATTAAATATTTGCTGAACTGAGTAGAAGAGCAAATGAATAAATGCTACTAATTACCACCTGGTTGAAGAAACTAGTAGAAAACCTTCAGAAAAGAGGACACATGTGCATGCAATAGCATTTTTGAGGCACTTAAAACCACAAGGAGATTTACATTAATAATATGCTAAACAATGAGGTGGAATTAAGCCAACTCTTGGGTTCTTTTGAACAAACAAGAGTAAATCTTGGCATGGAATATTCTAAACTGCAGATAACAGAAGACATTCAAATTAGGCTCTGATTCAGAACACTAATTAAAATTTACATTTAAAAGCTAATTGAGCCATGTTCACTTGCACAAATTATTTCAATAGGAAATTGCTTTCTCTCTTTTTTAATTAAAAAGAATAAAACAAAGCTGATAGAGGGTCTCTTTTTGTTGCTTCAAAATTAAGATTCAGAATCAGCACCTGTAAGAGAATTCCTCAGGGTACTTTCCATGTGCTTACTATTGGCGGTAACTTTAAGTCAAGAGTGTTTCACTTAACTTTTATGTTGAACCTAAGGCCTAACCTCTACATTCATGACCTATAAGTTAGCTATAAAAAGAACAGGCCACCGAAATTTTTCATCATATACTCCTAAGAGGAAAAAGTTTTCCAGAAACTCTCAAATGTATATATTCCTTTAAGGATTAATCTATGCAAAATTATAGTAATCAGAACAGTGTGGTAATACAATGAAAACAGAAACACAGACAAATTGAATAGAACAGTTAGTCCAGAGGTATATATGGTCAAGTATTTTCCAGGGATAAATTCAATCATATGTGGCCTAATACTTTTTGACAAAAGCACCAAGGATACACAGCAGGGCATAGCATTGTTTCTTCATTAAATAGTGCTGGAAAAATTTTGTATCTACATGTAAAAGAAAAACCAGATCTTTATATCATATAAAAATTAACTCAAAATAGATTAAGAACCAAAAATTATAGACTTCCATAGTAGAAAAGACAAAGAAAGTATTCTTGCGATTTCCCACGGCTATGGTTTTTATCACACCAAAAGTTAAGAGAAAAAATAAACAAGAGATAATATATTAAAATAAAAAGCTTTGGCACAGCAAAGTAATCAAGAAAATACAAAGGTAACTTATAGAGTGGGAGAAACCACTTGTGGGTCATATATTTTAGTAGGGCTTAATATCCAAAATAAATGTTAAATTCAGTGGCAAAACAAACAAACAGATGAATGAATAATTTTAAAAATGGGCAAAGGACTTGAAATTGTGAATTGCCGTGTGCTGCAGAATTGACCCTTCACTATCTCCATGTCACGTGACCCTGAGGAAAAAAAATGGTTATTTGACTTATGATTCAAGTGGTAAGTAGCCTTGTGGGTACCCTTACATTAATAATCTGGAAGTTACTGCAGAATGCAAGTCAGTATCCGTGTTCAGAGATTTGAACAAATTGAAGCAACATGGACCAATGATAAGAAACAGAAATTTAAGGCCTTTACCAAGCAAATATCAACCTATTTTTCCATCTTTTCTAAACAAAGGAAATGTCACTGAATTCTTGTCACTACTCTGTGGACAGTGCATAGCTCCTGGATCTCACAAGGGCCCCATGAAAGGATCACCAGAGAGAAAGCCAGCTGCAGGGGAACCCAGAAAACAGAGGCAGAGATCACACTGTAACCCCACCGGCTTCCTCCCCTGCTACCTCCTGCTGGGAGCACCTTGGGCTGAATCCAGGCAGCAGGCAGAGGGGAGAGTCTGGATAGCATCCATCCAGGTCAGCTCTCCAGAGAGGGAAGAATAAAGTTTGGGAGGATCTTCTGAGGCCAACAGGCAACATCTGCCAAGATTGTCTTCGAATTGGTTCCCGTCTGTATGATTAAAGTAATTGGCTGGCAGACTGGCAGTGTCTAAATTCTGTGTTTATAAAAAAGTCCCTGGGAGATTATACAGTCTGTTGCTGTTGCTCTCAAAACATAGCTAATTGTAGGGATTTTAGAAATTATCAAGTTTTCTTGTTATTTTGAATTGATAATTTATGTAAGCTACAAAATCCAGAAGATAAAAACAGTGCTAAAATGGAAATAATGTCTCCTCTCCTTTTCCTGTGCCTACTTTACCTTGCGAAGCCGTTGCTCCTAGTTTATTTTGTAGCCTTTCAGATTTGGCAGGCAGTTGCGAGCTGGGTAAGTAGGTAGATACAGTATCTTTTATTTTTCGAATTGATAACTGCATATCACACACAGTCTGAATGTTGCTTTTGAAATATGACAATACATCTTGTTATTAAAATCATAATTTAAAATCATTATATGGAATGAATACAACTTTTTTATATGGGAGTAAAATGCTTTACTATCATTTCTTTATTGATGAGAATGTGTTTCCAAGACATCTTTTTTCTGCAAACTACCATTAATGGCATATCTACATCATTTTGTACATGTGCAAGTGTACCTGTAATAAGTATTTAAAAGCAAATTTGCAGTGTGAAAATAGCTGCACTTTAAGATGTAAAGGATTTTGATAAATGCACCTCCTTAAACATTACAACAAATTTCCATCTGAAACTCTGTTTTTCTCATATTTTCACGGTAGGCTGCCAGAAAATTTTTAATTGTTGCTAATCTGACAGGTAAAAGTGGTTTGCAGTTACATTTTACTACTCAGTTAAGCATCAACTTATTATAGGGCCATTTATATTTGTGTACATATATGATCATATATACCACATGTACTTTATTTGAATTAATATATGAACTTGTACACATACATATTAATACATATATAGGGTTTCCATATTAATTACAGAAATGAATTCTTAACCATTGAAGAGAGTTTACATGCCACATTTGATCTACTAAAATGTCTTTTTATCTTTATAAAAATTTGCACATCATGGCTAGAGATCTTATACCAGGAGCAGAGTGTTCAACTAGTATGAACAACATTCTAGATTTAATCCCAGCACTGAAAAAAACAAAAACAAAACTTCTCTCCTCTTTTCTACTTTCAGTATTTTCATTCTTTCTCTCTCTCATTTGATGTTTACATCTTTGATACATTTGGAATTTATATTAGTGTATTTTGTGAGTTTTAGATCTAACTTTTTCCCTTTCAACTGTCTGTTCTGGAATTTATTTATTAAATTATCTTTCTCCATAACTTGAAATTATTCTTTTTTAAAATACAAATTTTTGAAGATAACTGGGTATATTTCTGGACTTTCTATTCTGTTTCATAAATATTTTTGGCAATCTTCTTTTTTGACAGAATTATATAACTTTAATATTAGAAAATAATGTTTTGATCATAACTGTATTAAAATTATATAAAAACATCCACTGTGCTAGAGAATATTCATGAATACATGAAACTTAATACACAGCTGGAATGAATTCTTTGGGTTTTAGTGGGAACAAGAAGAGAAATGGTTTTAATAAAAATAATAAAATATCCAGATTGTGTTAGATAAAAGGTTCAGGCATTTCAATCACACTGAAGGAAAAGAATGAAAGGAAATCATTATTGATATTATATCACCATCATTATTAGGTACAATACACATTCATTTATTGCTCAATAAATGCAGAAAATGGTCAATATTATCCTTATTCTATACTGTCGAAAGTGAAGTTCAGATAGATTATACAACAAGCAAATGTCAAAGCTGCAATTACATTTGTGGTCTTCTCAATATTTCAATGCCAACTCAACAAAAAGATGCTGATGTACATTTGCTAAATGTACTATGAATGGAAAAACTCGTGAGGTGCAAGCCTAAATACAAGACTGAAAACATGAGTACCAAATAAGTGATACAGGCAAAATATGGTACAGGACTGCAACAGACTCAAATGTTTTGGAGATTGAGATTGTTTCAGTAAAAGTTCAAAACAGCCATGGGGCTACTGAAGATAATAACTTCAGTAAATAACTGCAGGGGTGGTCATTTTAGAAACAGGGATTGAATGTCAAGCTTAGTGTTCTAGAAGGAAAATGGCTTGTAATGTGTTTGGAGGGAAATAGGTGCACAGATTTTACTGCAGTGGGGATTTCTTTATTCATTGGCTCTTTTATGTATTCATTTTTGTAAGAGATAGTGCATTGACACTCTTTGATGGGCAAGAAGAAAGCCAATATTTGTTTCTTATGAAAGGAAATGCATTGGATACATAGGAGAATTCTGAATAGGAGTCAGGCCCAGAGTATTTGCATAGTTACATAATGTGTCATGAACTGGGAACGCTGAAGTGACAACTGTGTAAATAGCACTCGACTGGGAAGGTCATTATATTCTAAATTACCTTCTGCAAAAACTTTAATACTTTGTTTTAAGAAAAATCTGGATTTTTCTTATACCTAAAGGATTAGAGAATGTACATATGACAATTATTTAGAGTTAGCGAATGTAGCACAGATATACTTTAATTGCTGTACATTTTGATTTAGCAATTCTCTACTTCCTTATTATAATTACAATGTCACTTGAAAGTGAAATGGTTTTCTATTCATTTTCTCCCTGTTTTGCTCTTTTTAAATTTTATTATTATTATTATTTTTATTGGTACCAGGGATTGAACTCATGACCACACGCTTGCAAGGCAGGCACTTATGCTACTGAATTAAATCCCCAGCCCCAGCTCTTTTATTTTTTAACCAAAATTCAATTTTTGACAGTAACACTTTCACAGTTACCTGTACAAGGATTTTTCAGATTACAGAAACAAAAGGGAAGTATTATGTTCTTTAGAAGTTACTTTAAATATGGAAATAAGGAAATAATATTTTTTTATTTCCTATGTGCTGCAAAATGAACAGAGGCTTTCTCCCTAACCATTAACAACATATGGAATATAAAATATATTTCCTTTTTTTTTTCCTTTTATTATGTATGAGAGAAGTTATGGACACATACTCACAGCTCAATGCGTAGCTTAGGTAGCCTGTTTGTCAATTTCTCAATATTAATTCCACTTCTTAATTTGTGACAACAACTCGGGCCCCCTGTGGTGGCCGTGGCATAAATACTAGGACACTGATACACAAAGGAACTTGTAGTCTAAATGACTCAGATTCAACTCAAGTCTATTTGAAAATGGTAGGGGTAAAAAGATGTTTAATTTTCCCTATACTTTAAAAGAAGTACTTCTAAATAGTTTAATCAATTATAGATGTTGTTGGTAATTTCTGAAGAATTCTAATGGTATAATTTATTATTCTCTGCCTCTTTCATACACATTACTAGCACTTTCTTTTCAGAAGCAATCTGGTTACTTTTGTCTTGTTTTCATCTCTACCTTTATATGAGCTTGATCTCAAAAAGTTCTCAGCTTACCTTTTGGCATCTCCTAGAAACACTGTGTTAAAGATCCTCTGTCAAGATTTCGCCTTAACGAATCTCACCTAATCCTAAAAGCACTTCCAATTTTTCTTTTCTTGAAAGTTATTATAATTTCTTGCAATTATTGGGGTATTACAAATGTTCTTTCATTGTTCTAGATTTAATCATTTTATATTTTTCTTATGTTTCCGAGAAAGAATATTAACATTTTGAGAGTAGGCAATGTACTAGTCAGTCCCCTCCTTATAATAAATACTTGATATGATCTATTTAATCTACTTATAAAAGGAAAAATTCGCAGTCTTGCAGGTTGCGGTCCATGATTGGATGGCCCGTTAGCAGGCCATTGGTTGGCAAGGCAGCAGATTATGACAGTAGTGTGTGACAGAGAAAAACTGCTTAGTTCATGGTGACCCAGGGAGAACAGAGAACACAAACTAATCATCCAACAATCCCCTTTAAGGACCTATCCTTTTGACCCAAAGTCCTTTCACTAGGCACTTCCTCTTAAAGGTTCCACCATTTCCTAATAGTGCCAAGTTCAAGATCAAACTTGGACCTTTGGGGAAACTCTCAAAATCTAAACCCTAGCAGACAATAATGTTTATATTTTTAAAGTTGTTTCACAGCATATTTTATAGTACTTCATGCTCAGTATCAAGCATGAATGATCTTTGAGCGAGTTGAGTACGTTATTTCTCACACTCTTGGGGTTGATAGTTATTGGGATTTAGATCAAGAATGTCCCTCAAAGGCCTCCTGCACTTAGGAGGTCGTTTGGAATCTGACTGAATCATGGAGCATATACAGATGACTTACACTTAGGAGTAGGATCTGGTTGAAGAGGTGAATTATGGGGGTGCGTGACCTGCAAGGGTATACCCTTCTCAGCTCCTCCCTTCTCTCTCTGCATTTTTGCGGCCAAGATACTTCTCTCTTTGCCTGATCCTTTTGCTATGTCTTTTGTGCACCAGAGCGGGGTGACTATGGACTGAAACTTCTAAAAATGTGAGCAAAATGAAGCCTCTCCTCCTTTCAGTGGAGAGTGCCAGGCATACTGTCTCAGCGATGAGGAATGGGACTAACAAACCGTCACTTAAAACAAAGCAACAATGACCATTTCAATCTACTTTACATTTAAATATAACATTATGCAAAAATATGCACCTTACATTTTAATCTGATATTTATAAATTTCCACGGTGCAGATCTTAAATGCTGAGGAGACTTGGCCAATTTATTTCCTTAATGAAAACCGGTATTCTGTTCCATTACTGAATTAAAATTATGTGTATTTAAAGTTTTACATTTTTATACCTCCATTTGAATAATAAATGCAGATTGAAGTAGGAGATTAAGAGGAAGCACAGTTTAAAGAACAGTTAAATCAGGGATTTACGAAGTGATCCCCATCCTTGCCCTGGTGCCCTGAGGACATACTTGTCTTCAGCACCCTGTTCTCCTAGTTTTAATTTGTCTGTATCATTTGCTTCACTGAGCTGTCCTTTGCCGTCTCATTGGAGAATGTTAGACTTCTTTGTCCCTAAAAATGATTTCAAATTTGTTGCGTACAGGAAATAAACAGACACAGCCATCAAAAATGACCTTGTTTCCTTTGCTCCACAAGAAGCTGTCGCCACATGTGATCACCCGCCTTTTCTGCCCACTGTCATTTCTGCTTTCTCCTCCGCGTGGACCCTGTAGCAGTTCTCTTGTGCCACACACTCCATCCTTCCCATTATTCAAGGACTACGAGCTCAGAATTCTGCTTTGTCTCTTCCATGATATCCTCCCCCGCTTTTTTTGATTTCCTGTAAGTGCATAAAGAAGACTTATTCTTCCTGCAGTACCTGAAAAAAAAAAAAACTCCTTTCATGATCCCATTTGCCTCTTCAAACACTACCCAATCTCTCTTTGCCTTCTCAGGGAAACTCCTAAACTCTCTTAGGTCTACACCTATCGGACTTTCCATCCCCTGAGACCACTAACACCACTTTCTTCATGCCCTCCCATGCCTGCCGTGGTGCTGGTCATATCTCATTTCTACTTGGCAGCGTCAGCAGCATCTTATGAAGTTGGAGGTGCTGCCTCTCTGTCTTGCAGAATCCCATGCTTGGTTTACCTTTTTATAACTCAGACGGCTTCTTTTCACATCTCTGTTCTGCTTCTGCCAGATACTGACTTTTAAATGTTGAGATGACCACTAAGTATTTGAACTTCTTTTCCTTGCTGTCTGTACTCATTCTCCTGACAGCTTTGAACCTCATGTATAGGTTGACTGTTCTCTCATTTTGATCTCTAGCCCAATGGCAGGTGTTCAGCAATTATTGCAGATGTTAAGGTCCAGAATGATCCTTTGACATCTCTCTTCTAAAAACATGCACTCTTGAAACTTGTTGTTTCTGCATTCTTTCAGAGAATTCTGTTGGCATTTTCCAAAATATACTTAGAATTGAAACTTGTCTCACTTCTTCCACTGTTTCATCCTGGCCTGAGTCACTATTATCTTTAGATCATCACATTACTCTCCAAAGCCAATTTTCTGCTTGCTAACATTTCTCTTCTCTAGTCAATTTTCAACAAAATGGCTAGAGCGACTCTACAGAATATAAGCCTGACAGGTCTTTCATCTTCTCAGACCCTTCTAATGATCTTCCACCTCACTTGTATAAAGCCAATATTCTAATAATTGCCTAGGACTTCTTATATAACCTGACTCTCCCATTCACTCTTTGCATTCTGACCTCATCTGCAACCACTCTCTTTACATTTGAGTTATTCAGAACCCACTGAACTCATCAGTTTCCCTCTGACACCTCAAGAAAACATGTCTGTGCCTTTACCTTTGGTATTTATTTATTTATTTTGTTATTTTCTTTCTGCAGAATCTATGTGGTTCACTCTCTCGCTTCACTAAAATCTTTTATCAAATGTCACCTTTTAAATAAGGCCTTTCTTTGCTTCTTTATCATAGCCATTCAACTCCCTGACCTTCGTACTCTTGAAGTCATTTTCTTGATTACTTTTTCTCCTTACTGTTTTTCAATGTCTTACAAGTATATATCTTACTTCCTAAAAGCTGCATAAGGGAGACAAGGGGCTTTTGTCTGTTTTATTCCTTGCTTCAACCCTGAAAACAATAGCATGCTTTACCTTGTGGAAGATGCTCAGAAAATTTCGGCATAGTGAATAAGTTCTTCCTGCGGGGTAGGACTACAGCTTTCAGAGCTCTCAGGGAGATGTGAACACCTGACTCCTGGTTCATCTGCTGTATCACACATCTGTCCAGCTCTATGGTTCCATGTTACTTAAATTCTCACAACAACCCTCTAAAAGGAAATAAAGTTCTTATTTTACTTTTTAATGCTTAAAAAATAGGTCTCAAGAAGAGTGTGTATATTGCTTTGAAGCCAGATAACTCACAAATAGTAAAACCAGCTTGGCATCCAGTTATAGTGATGTGGACTGTACACTATTAACTATTATTTTCAAACAATATGGAGAATAACTTGGCATGAATACAAACTTGAATTGGGCACAATAATAAACCATACCACTATCAGTAAATTAAACAGTGATGTCCTGGGTTAAGGGGTTAGTGGAATCTGAGAGGAAGGTACTGATTCTTGAGACGTTTTATAAATGATTTGTTAAATTCAAAAAGTGACCAAGGACACTAGCCCAGATAGGTAGGCTTGACTCGGAAAACTGATAGGGAATTAGAACAACTTGGGTTGGTTTGATGACCTGCAAAACAGGCACAAGTCAGGGTCAGAGTTCCTCCAGACACTAAAATCTACCTTCATTGGGAACAGGAAAATCAAGTTAATTAAAAGACCAATGCAACAGATTTGTTAGTTTAAAACTTCCAACGAGAGGCTGTGCCTAATAATGGCAAGATTTATATGGATCCGTGAAAAGGAATAGCTGGAGAAGGAAGATTTGAAGACTAGGGGTGGAAAGGATACTCAGAGCTCTTGGAGATAGGGTTTTTGGCAGAATCTCTTATTTAGACTTGAAACTATCCAGATTGTTGGCAAATGTGGATGGTGTTTCGGAAGTTTTTCTATTTATGTTCCACATTTATGCTTGGATGCCATGGAAGGTGCATGCTTTAGACCACAGAGTTACAGACATTCACCCACATCTGATAAAATGCCTTTTTTTTTTTTTTGGTGCCGGGGATCGAACTCATGACCTCGAGTTTGCCAAGCAGGCACTTATGCTGCTGAGCTAAACCCCTGGACCCGATAAAATGCTTTTTGCCTGGGAAAGCTAATGAATATATTCCCAGACTATTTTCTAACAAATAAAATGCTATCATATTAAAAAAAATGGAAAAAGTGAAAACAAAGAAGAAATGTTATTTGTTAGTACTTTGAGCTTTCTAAGACATGCTACTAATTTTATGTCATTTCACTCTCAAAATATCTCAGTTTTTCAACTAGTGATTTATTCAGTATATGAAGTCTGCCAAATGTACACACATTTTAGGAAAAGAAAAATAATATGATGTTTTTTTAACCAATAGTGTTATCATTGTATGGGAGACACTAGAATATGTCATATATCGCAGAAAAGCCAGTTCCTTGTGACCCTTAGAAAGAAATTGAAAATGTATTTGAAACAATTTCAATGATCAAGGTTACCCAAGACACAGTTCACCATACTAACAAATGTCGGAAGCTGATGGTCACCACTTTAAGCACATCTTGTAAAGCCAAAAGGTAACTTGTATTAATCTTAAGGTATCTCAATAAATTCAATATTAAAATATTTATTTTATATTATGAAATGTATTAATTTAATATTTCATATTATTAAATTATATAAATATAAATATCATTAAATATTTTATAATATAAAGTATATGATAATATATTATTAAACATATCAAATATAAAAATATTGAAATTATTGAATATTAAATTATTAAATAAAGATTATTAAATATAAAAATAATGTTAATAAATATTATTAAAATATTTATTAAAATTTTTCTTTTCCTGAAGTGCATATACATCTTTGATGGACTCTACATTTATAGAGCAATATAGACATGTGGTGCAATGCTAGGAACTTTTGAGAGGTATTGTTTTGCAGATGAGAACATAGAAAGTTAGGAAACGTAAGTAAATTTTCCAGAATCAGAAGAGCTTGATGTGTCCCGGCTGAGATAACCAGTTGCTTCAACATAAAATACCAGGAATGCTGGGCACAGCATCGCCCAGAAGTTGAAGCATCAAGCATGCACAGTTCAAAGTATGGACACAATTAACAAATGACTACTTATATAAGTTCTTATGTCATCGCTAGGCTTCCTGGGTAATGGTAAGGAAGCAGAGTTACACCAGGTCTCCATCTGTCATTAATTAATTGCCGAGTTGGATTCAATTGATAACTGAGACAAGGAAAGATACATGGATAAATGACTCTTCTATACCTCAAGAACAAATAACCTCACTTTAGGTATGTATAAACATTTTATATTCATTTTACACAAATGTTTGAGTTCATCATTAAAGGCTCACAATAAAACTAACAGCATCAGATCCAAAAAATATTTTCTTCTGTACTTTAGGAAACATTTTAGTGATTTCTACCTTCTCTCAGATAATCTTTGCCACAATGATTTCTATGTGGGGTAGGTGTAGCAACATTTGAGTGATCATTTTCTTGCCAATTTAAGGAGTTCTTCAAATTCTCTGCCTTTTAAATTGTCAGCTTCTTACAACTTTGCATTTACAACTCACAATCATAACTCTTTAAAAGAATTGAGGAATTGATGAGATTTTTTTATTCATATTTTCTTCTTCTGCATTGTGCTAGCAGGCAGATGAGTGATGTGAGTGAGATGGATGTTGGCTGTTGAAATGTAAAAACATGTATCAACAAGCAATCTGTGAATGGTGCTGCATTTCTGGTAGATCTCTCTGCCACTAAATCACACACATGTTCCCAACGTGTTCTGACATTCAGAATGCCTCAAAGGACTTTTCCCAATGGGTCAGTGAAGAAATTTATTTGTACTATAATTTGTTTTTTACCCATTTCAAATTTTGTGATTGAATTTTAATTACAAATTCATAATTCAAATAAGACAAAAAGAAAGCAGTGGAAGGAATGAGTAGTCACATGTCAGAAATCCAAGATCCAAAATTTTTAATTTGTCATATAACTGTGGGAACTGGAATTTTGTTAACACTTTCTATCCTTCCTAAATGACCAGTAAGTCCTTAACAATTATTCATATAATTTTAACAGTAAGTCTGTTATATAAATTATATTTCTTTAACAGATAATGAAATCAATTACCAGAAAGGTTAAGCAACTGTTCTAAGGCCACACAGGTAGAAGCCTGAATTGGCATTTCTACTTGAATGTGTTATCCTCCAAATCTTGTTCTCTTATTACCGCATTGTTTTACCTGTTTTTGTTATTGTTATATCTTCCACTATATTTGAGCTTCAATAGACACTAGAAGAACAAATAACTGAGTGAAAGGGTCGATGACTAACATTTTTCCTCAATGCTTTGCCTGGGCACGTTCCTGCCCCTGTTCCCTGAAGTTCACCACTCTATTTGTACAGCTGCCTTATAACTTCAAGTAGCTTAAACCCTGCATTATCTTGTAAGAGTTTTGAAAGTCATCAATTAACTTATGTCAACAATTTAGTGAGCAGCAACCTCTTTAAAAATAGTGGTAAATTTTACTTGGGAGAAAACAATAGAAGCTCCACTGTTTTGGTAAATCAATAATGACATTTATCACTCTTTAGCAACCATGTATATACCCAGTGCCTAATTTAACAAGGAAAATGAGATTCACATTAAAATTCCAGCTTAATATGACTACGATCAAGCAACAGGTAGGTGCTTATGCCACTGAACTAAATCCCCAGCCCTGATCAAGCAACATACAACAATTGTTAGATATTTTGTCAAGAGTGATTAGAGAATGTTCACCCTGAAGGCAGGTCACTATCTAAGATGCACAAGTTATTCACTCTCCATTGGTCAAAAATTAATCCCAAGCACCAAAACACATACAGAGTCTAAGTTATTGAATGGAGCAAATACTTTATTTAAATACCCAACTGTAGTTTTTTTATGCAATAAAAACAACATGCAGACAAAGAACAAGTAAGCAGCTTTCTCTTGTAACTACATAAATTGAATGGAGCAAATACTTTATTTAAATACCCAACTGTAGTTTTTTTATGCAATAAAAACAACATGCAGACAAAGAACAAGTAAGCAG